>JAJMSM010000014.1:38119-232127 GCA_030578475.1 Hyphopichia wangnamkhiaoensis
TTTTTTTTTTTTTTTTTTTTTTTTTTTTTTTTTTTTTTTTTTTTTTTTTTTTTTTTTTTTTTTTTTTTTTTTTTTTTTTTTTTTTTTTTTTTTTACTCTTCACCATTAGTCACATTCTTTGTGATTTCACTGCTTCATATAAGTAATTCACTCATTCCTCTAGTTAAAGAAAAATTTGCTCTTTTTTTTGAAGTTATTACTACACTACTATCAAACCCACTGTCATTGCAAACACCTTCAACAAATAAGTCTTTTGTTCCTTTTCAATCTTACAGAAACAACTGCATATCACAATGAAAGAAGGTAGCAAAGCTGATACAGAGTTAAATCCCATCGTGTCCGAAGTCAAACATGAGGCTGCTCCCTCAGTTTCTTCTGACTCTCCCTACATAACGGCAGAGTCGAATAACATGTCCCGATACGAAAAATTCGTGGACGGCTTTAGAAGACAACACTCTGACGAACAAGAAATCGGTAAACAACTCTCCAAATCTATTAGTCAAAGACACTTGATATCGTTGGCTCTTTTCACCGGTGTGGGTACCGGTCTTCTTGTTGGTTCTGGTAAAGTGCTTCACAATGCTGGTCCTTCTCAGTTGATTCTTGGTTTTTTCTTTGTTGGTTCTTATCTTTATCCTACTCTTCAAGCTGCTGGTGAACTTGCCATTAGTTATTCTGATTTATCTGGGGGTTATAATAACTATCCTCGTAAATTCCTTGATGAAAGTATTGCCTTTGCTGTCACCTGGAATTACTGTATCCAATGGTTATCCGTCGTGGCTGTCGAATTGGTCACGGCTGCTATGACAATTCAATTCTGGGATGGTAGACAAAAAGTTAACCCTGATGTTTGGGTTACAATTTTCTACATCTTTATTGTTTTTATCAATTTTATCGGGGCCAAAGGTTATGGTGAAGCCGAATTCGTACTTGGGACTACTAAATTATTGATGATTACTGGTTTCATCATCATGGGTATCTGTGTTACCTGTGGTGCCAACCCTAAACATGAATTCGTCGGGGGTTCTCTCTGGATGGACTACTGGAACTTTAAAGGGTTCTGTAGTGTCTTTGTCACTGGTAGTTTTGCTCTTGGTCAATCTGAATTCATTGCCTTGACCGCTGCTGAACAGAAAAACCCTCGTCAAGCTATCCCTATGGCCTGTAAATTGATTTTCTGGAGAGTTGTCTTCTTCTTCTTGGGTTCTTTAACTATGGTTGGTTTATTGGTTCCTTACACTTCTGACAGATTGATGGGTAGTGGAGGTTCCGCCAGTCATGCATCTCCATTCGTCCTTGCTGCCGAATTACACGGGGTTAAAGCAGTTCCAAGTATCATCAATGCCGTCATCTTATTGTCCGTTACCTCTGTTGCATCTTCTGCCTTATATTCTGCTTCTAGAACTTTACAATCTTTAGCTGAACAAGGATTTGCCCCCAGCTACTTCAACTACATTGATAAACAAGGTAGACCTTTCAGGGCCTTGGTTATCTGTTCCATTATTGGTTTGTTCTCCTACATTGCTGCTTACAAGAAACAAGAAACTGTGTTCGCCTATCTTTTAAGTATCTCTGGTTTATCCCAAATTTTCACCTGGGATGTCATTTGTCTTTCTCATATTAGATTTAGACAAGCCTTGAAATACAATAACGTCTCCATTGATTCATTGGGTTATGTCGCCAGTACCGGGGTCTTGGGTTCCCTTTACGCCATCGTCTGGCACTGGTTGGTCATCATTGCCCAATTCTGGATTGCCTTGTTCCCAGTCGGTTCCGGAAAACCAAGTGTTGAAAACTTCTTCCAAAATTACTTGGGTCCTTGTGTCTTGATTCTTTTCTACGTTGGCCACAAGCTTTACTCCCGTAACTGGAGATTATTCATCAAACTTGAAGATATCGATATCAACACTGACCGTGTGTTATTCGATGAAGAAGTGTTGAACTTGGAAAAGAGAGAAGCTAAGGAGCAATTAAAGCATGGCCCTTTCTACAAAAAAGTCCTTCATTTCATGTTTTACTAATCGACGCTACACAGGAATGCATTCTAGTTACTATATGTTTGTTTCATATTTAGACTATTTCATGTTTAAAATGCAATCCTTTTGTTTTTTATAACCACTTCTACTTGTCACGACTTTATTATTCTAATTCATCTTTTACTTTCTTTCTTTCGTTAATTTTTTTTTTTACTACTATTAACATATTTATCCTAATGGCATCTGAATATCCATAACTGTATATATAATACATAACATACGTATCACTAAGTAATCCTGATTGTAAGAACTGCAACATCTTGTAACTGAGACCACGCGATTTTCCCTTCACGTTATTTGCACTAAGAAAAGTTCAAAATCGAGAATATTAAACTGAAAAAAAAAAAAAAAAGAAAATAACTTTAATAAATCTTTTAATCACCTGGTAAGGTAACGTTCAAAACTATGCTTCGTTGCCCCATTCGCACGAGTCGTATGATCATAGCGCGAAGGTACGCTTCTACTTCCAAACAGCCTAGAGTCTTGAAAAAGCCCCAACTAAATGTTAAACAAATAATAGAGGACCCGGAAGTTTATAGGGCATCAATCACCAGAAGAAATGATTTAAGAAAATTACAGGATCTTGATTTTTTATTAAATAGCCGGGAAGAGTCGATCAAGCTATCAAAACATGTCGATAGCCTTAAACATGAACGTTCGCAATTGGGTTTTCAGCTTCAGAAGAAAAATAGTGGAGATAAAGACAAATCTAATCATGACAGCATAACCCAACGATTAAAGGAAATCAAGGTTGAGCTTAATAATCTAAGTGCTCATCATAGCCATTTGACTTCACAAATTTCAAAGTCATGGGATTCTATCCCCAACATACTAGACCCAACAGTACCTGAAGATCCCTTAGAACCAGAAATTGTCGGATTCATTCACGGAGAATCTGAGGAACAAATTAAACAGTCGAAGCCAGTTAATGTGAAGCTCGATCATAAAATTATTGGTGAAAAAATGGGGATCATGGATTTCTCCACTGCCTCACAAGTATCAGGATTTGGATGGTACTATCTTCTAGGAGATGGTGCTCTTCTCGAACAAGCTTTGATTCAATACGGATTATCAAAGGCTCGTCAACTTGGTTACAAAATGATTACACCTCCCACTTTGGTGAAAAGTGAATTTGTCGATGCCTGTGGGTTTAAACCCAAGGATAAGAATGAAGAAGAACATATCTATGATTTGGCCAAACATGATTTGTCCTTAACTGGTACGGCTGAAATTCCATTAGGAGCCTACCATTCTTCTGAATTGTTGCAAGGACCTTTCCCCAAAAAATACGTGGGCATCTCCCGTGCTTTTAGAGCGGAGGCAGGGGCTAGAGGTAGGGAAGCCAAAGGTTTATATCGAGTGCATGAATTCAATAAAGTTGAATTATATCATTTCACGACTGCTGAACAAGCGCAAGGTGAACTAGAAGAATTAAGAGAATTACAAACGGGCATCATTGAAGAACTTGGATTGAGTGCCAAAGTGCTCAATATGCCAACCACTGACTTGGGTGCCCCAGCTATGAAAAAATACGATATTGAAGCTTGGATGCCTGGAAGAGGTCAATTTGGAGAACTTACGAGTAGTTCCAATTGCGGTGATTATCAGTCCCGAAGATTAGGTATCAAGTATAGACCAACCTCGGGGGACAAGCAACAACATGTACATACGTTGAACGGAACCTGTATCGCTGTTCCTAGGGTGATTGTTGCTATAATAGAACAGAACTTTGACCCTGAAACTAAGTCAATTTTGATTCCCAGTGTATTGAGACCCTTTATGGATGGTAAGGATAGAATTTACCCCGAAGAGACTTCCCAGTACGCCAAAGAATTGAAACAATAAGTAAATAAACACAACCATCTTGTACATAGGTCAATCCATACATTTTTTATATATAATATTATTTAAACGAAATTTGTACATAACTGATATAAAAAGAGACAGAGAAAACTAATACAATGATTGGGAAGAATAAAATAGGTTAAAAGTCATCATCATCAGAATTATTGGAGCGTATTTCAGCAAGGTCGTTTACGTATGAACTCTTATTGCCCTGTTTTTTGGAAACAGGACTACTCAATATTCTTCTTTGAGGGCTCGAGAGTCTTGAATCTAATTGGGGTATGGCTCCCATTTTGTAATTATGGAACTGTTTAACTTTATTTAGTTTGTTCAACGGATTGTCGGAGAGATCATCTTCTGCAGCAACTGATGCAAGTTTTTGTGAAAGATCATTAGACTTGGTGGTTAGTTGTTGATATTGGGATTCAAGCTGTTGTAAATCAGCATACTTATTTTGGTAAACATTGCAAAGCGAATCAAATTTTGATTGCAAGTTGGAGTATTTTTGTTCAAGAGCATCGTGTTTTGATTGTAGGGTATCGATATCATTACCGTATTTAACAGCGCTGGTGAGTTGACTGATCTGTTTCGACTGCAGCTCCAATAGGCTGACTAGATGGGTGCATTGATCATGGGTGGCCGGTTTAGCCTGTGATTGTAGATGATTTGAAATTTGTTGTATAAGCTTGGAAGATTCAAGGTCTGGATGTGATAATTTATCCAAGAGGGAGTCAATGGCCAGTCTGGTAGACTCATTGGATTGCAAGGTGGATGATATTTGTTCTTCGAGAGCTTGCAGTTGCTCCTGATGCAGATTCTTGAAATTTTTTGTTAGTGAATTCGATATGGCGTCGAGAGAAGGAATCGCAAGCCCGTCCATGAATGTGGTTAATTGATTAACGACCTGATCATTGCCAGTTTGAATGGCAGTCTGTAACTGGCTAGTATGCTTTTGAAGTTCCATTGACTGTAATTCAGAATCATTTTGTTTGGGTAGAGAATCAGTAAATGTTTTAAGTATTGTTTGTAACTCATCTTTGGTAGGTAGTGATGCCAATTGGGATTCTAACGTCAGTTTAATATTAGACACAAGCTGTTTCACCTGGGAACTATCGCCATCATTAGAGTTCAAGCCTGTGAGTTGCTCATTGAAAGCATCTAAGCGTGTTATAATGTTGGTGATATCATTCTTGGTGGCATTACCTTCTGTGACCACTTCATCTGAATACGCGGCGATATTTTGGAGTAATTTATTAAGATGATGGTTATTATTTTTCAGTCGGTCCACTAACTGGCCCAAATCAACCGCCGTTTGTTTCGTCTGGTTCTCCAAGGAGTTCAACTGCACTTGTATGTCGTTATGGGTACTATGAATATAGTTGAAATGTTCATCGATATTATCACTCTGTAAAAAAGTCAATTTGCCAATCCCTCCATTGGCTTTATTGGGAGATATCGGTTTCAATGGTCGTTTGGGTGACCCCGTGTCACTCGCCCGAGGACTGGATAGCTTGGATGCCACCTGACGTGGTGGTGTTGCTGGTGCTGTAACGTTCTCCTTCCCGGGAGTGTCTGTATGTGACATTGTTGATGTTCTTGCTTCGTGTTTTTGGCGTCGTGTCGACGTTGGGATCGGTAACAAAAGACAACCTGAAATTGATACACTCTTCTTCGTCAAGGGTCCTCTCGTTACTGGTGCCCAGGGTCGATGGTGGTAGTCAACTGAAAGATCGTGAACGGTCAGGTGTTTCTGTTCGTTTAATTTCGATCTTTGTAGATTTGGTTTATCGTCCTCTGTTTTGTTTTTACTCTTTCGGTACTCGAGAGGCTCAGACGGCTGCAAGCGATATCCGAGGGAACCATTCTACCTCGTTCACGTGCGCACTCCATTTCCGAGGTATCGGAGCGAGTCATCTTCCCAAAACGGAAATGGGTCGTGAATCAGGTCCAAAAAGAAAGCATGAGTCACGTGCGACCTCTTTTTTTTTTTTGCCATTTCTGGGTTCCGTTTTATGATTCAACCAATGATGACTCCCGGGGCTGACTCTTGTCTGGCTGACTAAACAAATTGAGTCATGACACCATATTAAAGCATACACCGCCCGCCATGATAGCACCGAGATAGAGTGGTATTTAGCATGGTGTTAGTCCAAGTCGTCCATCAGCGTTTTGCAAAACTCAGAGCTGGAACCAATAAATGCTGGAAGTTATCGAAGAGCTGTTCCGACTTTTTCCTTATAGTATATGCCTTATTTTCACTGACAATGATCTCGGAGCAGAAACGAGTGCCGTGCATGCCCAAGGCAAACTAGCACTCACCGTATTTCTGGGACAAGATCTACTGAGCAAACCTATCCACTCACATTGCTGTATCCTACACCGTGTCAACTAGTAATGGCATTCTTAGTTAGATTGTTTTACCAATTCAAAGGAGCTAATCACAAAAAAAGAAGAAAGGCAGAGGTCGGACAAATGTTTGATCACAAAAAAAATAAGAACCGACGAGGCAAACAAAAAAAAAAAGAGAACGAAAAAAAAAAATGAGAAAAAGAAAAAAAGAGTCAAGCGGGTTGACTAACGAAAAAAAAAAATAGTCATACCATGATTCATTTTTTTTTGGAATTTGTAAAATATATAAGCAAAAGATATCCCTCTTTTTTGTAAGGGAGCTTATTATATAATCATCACACGAGCATGAGTAATCATGTCCACAATAACAGAATCTGCACCAGTACACGGAACCCTGTCACCTACGCATTCTGCGTCGGACAATACTAAGGATAAGGCACATGGAGTCACCCATGTTATTCGAGAACGACTCAATTTTCTTGACGAACGATTATGGAAACGGTTTTCAGCTAGACGGTTAGAATTGATTGATACGCTTGACTTAAGTACTCGCAAAGCATCCGAGCAAGAAGCAGAAATACGAAATGTGGCAGAAACCTTACGACTTGAGTTCAACTACGGGACTGAAAGTTTTTCAGATTTCGATAAATTGGTGAGAGCCGCCGTCCAGAGTGTTAGAAGAAATCGTAAACGATCCACCAAATCGAAAAGACCCGTCAAACAAGAACCAAACTCTCATGATAATAAACGTCAGAAACCGAATTTGGATACCTCATCGGAAGATCCTCTTTCGGTGAATCCTGAATCGATGACTAGCTCCTTGTCGTCCCATGATCACCAGATAAATAACCATTCGTCTCAAATGACGCCTATAAGTTTCAATCCCAGTTACCTTCTGTCAACTTCAAATAAACTGGATCCAGCAGTAGACCTCACCAGTGGGGGTGAATTGGGGCTCCATAAATATCAATTCATTTCCGAGATTTCGAAATTGAATTCGGACTCTCAGGACGATATTGGCTCGTTTGATTATCCAAAGACGAAAAACTTCTCCACTCATGATAAATCAAGAGCAGCCATTAATGCCATAGTACAACCCCGTCTCAGCAAACTGCATTCTTTCCTCGAAAATTCCTCCAAACCTGCCCCTACTCTTCCCCCAATCACCAACCTAAATATCAAGACCAGCATCAACAAAAATCCAGTGGGTCTTCATCACCCACATCCTCATCATAGTAGGCACCTCGATTCTCATCCACAAGGACTTCTTTCTCAGCTGCAACCAATCAATACTTCAGGCACAACTACATTCAATTCCAATGCCAATTTCACCCTTCTTAACTACATAGAACGATCCAAATCATGTGCCGAGGCCGGCGTAGCTAAAGATACGTCCAATTTGGAAGCATTGGGGAAAAACGCTATCGGCTGTTGCTCCGCTTTCATCTTTGAAAAATCATTCGTCACCGCTACTCATTCATCAGTAGAATATCTTCGTTCAAAATTGAACGATAAACAGTACATTTCAAAATTCTACAAGACCCTCGATCCCAATTCAACCACCACGTTTGGCCTTAATGACGAAACTGCTTCTACAACTCTATATACCTTGATTGGTGGATGTATCAAGGATTTTGGCTTCGAATCAATATTGTATACCCTTTGTGAAGCTTTTTATCAACGTCTCACCCAGGATTATCCGTTGATTTCCAAAAATTCCATTCCTTTCAAAAGTCATGATTATTTATACCCCAAAACAAACTTCTATCCTGATTCTTTAAGCTCATTAGCCGAAGTGGCTTCTGAATTACAACATCAAGATAATAATGTCACGGCAATGCCAACAGATGGATCCTCTTCTTCACCAATAATGAAATCTCGCCACCAGTCTCCAGCGGCTGATTCTAGAGTCAGCTCTGCTCGTTCAAGTGTGCTCAATGGCGGTGCTCGCAAGGCTGTTACTTTGAAATTCTTATCCCAACAGTTAGAATTTAGTTACCCTACATCCAACTCAGCACCTCCTAAATTCTTGGAATTATTGGAAAATGCTAAAGCGGCTTTCAAATTGTCTAATAACAATGATTCCCATGTATTAGTGTTAAAGAATATTAAAACGGGTCAAATAATCAGCTCTGATTTCGATTTAGAAAAAATCTTCAAGACTGAAGACAATCATATCGAATTAGAAATTAATACCCAAAGATACAAAGCTATTCCTATCTATGAAATCACCTCGGCCATTATACCCAGTAAATATAATGATGACTCACCCAAAATCATCCTTCCCCCTCCTCTTAATAACCGGTCGCCTCCAATCCCCCATCCCGCTGCTCATCGTAATGGACTTGGATCAATTCCAACTCCTGACTCACGACCTGGCTTTAAGTTTCTTTCCAACCTGGAAGATCTGCCACCTCCTGCTCGTCCTACTCCGCCAGCAACTTTGTTACCTCGTTTCCAACCATTATTATGATTTCTAATTTCCTTAATTTTTATCTTCTCATTGTATTTAGTGTATTTCCTAGTGTATATTAATGAAACTGTACCTGATACATCTTTCTTTCATTTCTTCTTTCTTGGCTCCAAATACCTTGCAACTTGTAGTCGGATTCTTCGTATCCATATTGTGGAATTCGATTCACCTCCACAACATTAACTTTACCTTTCAGAACCATTGTCATCTAATCTAGCAGAATCAGTCTTTCAATAATGTCTTTCAATAATGTCTTTCAATAATGTCTTTCAATAGGCATCCGTACTCTTTGCTATTTATGTACCTTTGTCATTGTAGTATTTTTCATCGTCCTGTATCAGCCATGAACGGATTTCCCAAAATGGTTATGACAATGGGATACCACTCTACGTTAAATAAAAATCCAACCCTAATCCTCAACTGGCTTGATCATAGGGGACTGATGTTCCTTCATGCTGAATTTAGCAGAATGAAGTTAGGAAGTAGTCCATGCTTTTCTGTGTGGACCTTAAATACAGACCAGGTGCCGTTTTCGAAACTTTCAGTTCAATACCGATTCGATCCAGCCTATAATAAAATGACTCCATGATGACCTCTCACAACCCAGTCTACTGTATTCTACTGTGGTAAGTCTACTGTAGTTTAATCTATTTTGGTTCAGTCTACTTTGGCTCATGTAGAAAAGCTCTGATTATTTGGCCCACCACAAAACAGTCCCGCGGGCAGTTTTGAAAAAAAAAAAAAAAAAAAAAAGGAAAACCGAATAACTAATATAATCTTATAGGAAAGGTATAATGGACCCAGGACTATCCTAAATCATATCAACAATCATAATCTGTGGCCAAATACACATCAGAACCCACTGGCATAATGATAAATTCGTATGCTAAACATGGATCCGGGAATACTGGACACAAGGATATCCATGATATTCATTCTAGTACTCAACTCAATCTATTACCGATGATTTGGGATCAGAATAGAGATGAAACCCAAATGAATGATGATGAAAATATACTAAATCGAGATCTCGATTTAAATACAAGCTATCCACAACTTGTATTGAAAACCATAAATCCTCGTCCGCAATACGTACCACCATTGAATTTTTCCTTGGTAGAGGACGGAATATATCGGTCTGGATTCCCCATGCCAATCAATTATCCATTTTTAAAACAATTGGGACTTAAAACAATAATATATTTGGGGGATTTGGGAATAGAGAAGAAAAAGAAGAAGAAACTGAAGGACAAAGATAAGGAAAAGAACCCCGAGGATGATGACAGCGGTAAGGATAAGGATAAAGAAAAAAAGAAAAAGGACAAGCATGGAACGGCCGAAATAATGGAGAATTATAAGAGCTGGTTGTCTACTACTGATATCAAGTTTCACCACCTAGAAATGGACTCCTCACAGGAGCCTTTCTTGCTGCAAGAACAACACGAAAGAGCCCAAAAATCACTCACTATGGCTCTTGAGCTAATGTTAAATAAACAGAATTTCCCAATACTTATCCATTCTAATAAAGGGAAGCATAGAATCGGGGTGTTAGTGGGATTGATGAGAAAAATACTACAAGGGTGGTGTATGAGTGGTATATTTGAAGAGTATGAAAAGTTTGCCATGGGTAAGTCGGAGTTTGATTTGGAATTCATTGAAATATGGCAACCTGAACTATTGGCAGATGAGAATAATCTACCAAGTTTTGTACGAACGGCATGATAAACAATTACTTTTATGATTTAATGGTTACTTCAATTAATAATGATAAACAGAGACAAAATGAAATTCAAATTGTTTATGGAATAATAAATAAATAAATAAATAAACGCATAAATAAGTACACAATGTATATTAGCATTCAGACATTTTCCACAACACCCATAACGTGTAAAACATTCGGTATGGAATGGCTCATGTCAAAATAGAAGCCACTCACAGATTGTTTTTCAATTCTCTTAATTTTGTCATTACGTCTGCAGATTTCGTGTAGCCAGTAATTTTTTGAACCTCGCTATCATTGAGTCTCATAAATGGATTGAACTCCAATTCGTCACCAATGGTAAACTTCCCGGTAGTGAATTCGTTATTGGAGAGGAATTGCTCGAGTTTTTGCAAAGCAGAGTTATTTTTCAAAATTGTCTTGGAAAACTTAACATTAGAAGCGGTGTATTCGTGACCTGGATACACTAAAGTTTCCTTTGGCAATCTGGACAACACTTTATTCAATGCTTTATCCATTTCAGCCCCAGTACCTTCGAAGAAACGACCGCAACCGCTGGTGAATAAAGTGTCACCGGTAAACACAGCTTTTTCTCCAGTCTTTGAGTCACTTACATAATAGCAGATGGAATCCTGGGTATGACATGGAGTATGTAAAGCTGTTATCGACAAGTTATCACCCAAGTCAATTACTTCTTCATGAGAAGGAGTATAAGTCACTAATGGCGAATCTTTACCAGCAATAATAGGCAAGTCGGGGTATTTTGAATGAAATTCGCCATTACCGTCTGAATGATCATAATGATGGTGAGTATTCACAATTGCCTTCAATTCAAAAGAAGGTTTTTTCAGATCCAAATATTTGTAGACATCCTTAGGTGTGGCGGGATCAATAATCCAGGCATTCTTGGTTGGGGTATCGATAAGCAAATAAGCATAATTATCTCCGGTACCCCATCTCATAGGAATTGACTCGACGTGCATGTTTCTTCGTACGCTATTAAAATTCCTTACCAATGTCCTTGCTTTAACAAATGTGCTGAAGTACATTAAGTACAATTCAATTGATAATACAAGCTGCCGACAAAGAATAGATGGCAAATGCTTACAAACGGTTGCTTTATCGAATATTTTAGTCAACTATCGCGAAGGTTTGAGAATTGTTGTATTGGTGTACGGATGTGGGCTTACAACGTTTCAGGATTAATCATTAATATTTCAATGGGATTATAATGCTATGAAGATGACTACTTAGAGGATGGTTTGTTGTTCCAGGACTTTGCTTTCATGCCTTCTGGTGGACTTGTTTCAAACTTCTTTTCTTTAGCCTCGGCCCAGTTGGTGGTGAGGACTGTCCCGTTGGATTCTACGTATGATTTCATCATGGCTCTTCTGGTGTCATCATCAACGTCTTTGTATAATTTGGCAAAGAAGTCATTTTCATCCCCTTCACCGTCGCCTTCATCCTTGACGTTGAACTTATCCCAATTGACAGCCTTCTTGGATGAGCTTGGGTATGCTAAACCAGAACTTTTACCAGCTGCTTCATTTGTAGTACTAGTCTGAGTAGGAACAAAAGTTTGATCCTTATTGTCTGATCCTTCCAAAGATGGCCACTTGATATTTTTCGATTTTGCCAACATGATCTCAAGTTTGGTTCCGTAAATTTTATAAGTTGATTTAGCGGGATCAATCTCGTCATATAATGGATCTAAGTTGTAATTGTACTCTGAGCCGGCAGCACTGGGGAACAGCACAACCACTGCTTTCTTGTCGAAGTCAATAATTAGAGATTCTTCCTTGACATTTTTGGCATATATCGTTATAATGACAGAATCACTGGACTGGTACCAATCATCTCTGATCTTCACTTTCAATGGCGCATGCTTATTTATAACGTCAATGTTTGTTGAGGAAGATGTGCTATCCTGGTTAGGCTGATCCTTGATGGGAATTGGAGTTGGAGTTGGAGTTGCTTGGGTTTCAGAGTTGTCAGTGCCCGTCAATGCTTTATCGAGTTCATCCTCTTCAGCATCTTTCAAAAGTTCTGGGTTCTTTTTAACTTCGTATTCGACTTTGTTTGTCCACACTTCTAAAGTTGGTTCTGTACAACCCAATTCACGAGCTTTACTCAAATTGGTCAATGCTTGTTTGTATGCTTTTTCCTTATAGTTGATTAACCCCAATTTGAAGTAGCATAACGCTTTATCATTCCTCTTCCCACGATTATCTGCTATGGTAAATGCTTCTGATATGTCCTTCTTTGCTGCATCATTATTATTACACTTGAGGTATGCCGTACTTCTTTTGATGTAAGCTTGGAATGCTTCTGGATTTTCCTTCAATGCATTTGTGTAGGCTGATATGGCACTTAAATAGTCTCTGTTATTGAGATAGGTGTCACCCTTGCTGATCTGTTGCTCGATGGCCATGATATAATTAAATACAAAGTAGTGTAACGAAGTTAGAGTACCTGATTAATCCCAACTTCAAGGGTATTCTATTTTTTTTTTTCACTGCTACTTCTATTTTCGCCTTTCTTATTCAATTTTTTTTCTAGTTTTTTCTGTGGTGCAAAAATGAGAATTTGGCCGTAAACAATAATTAGCAGCCTAATCGTCAGCTTCTACAAGTACATTTGTTCAATAAGGGAATCCAAACATCCGTATAAATTTTTAGCACAGAATATAAGGATACAAAGAAGTAAATTAAAGAGAAATTAGATTATATAAAAAGTAGAAAAAAGCCAACGTTGGAATTAGAGAAAATACTATATGAGGTGAATGTAGAAAGTTTGTATTCTACCAGAATCTTTGCCACAAGCTGAGATTGTGGCCATGCTTTCTTCTACCTTCTAAGTTGGGCAACAGGATCCACATGAGAAGCATGGCACAATACAAGCCCACAAATATGGGTAAGACAACATAAGTGCCGACTGATTCAGAGATGAGACCAACCACGAAGGGGAAGATTGCCCCACCACTGGAGCCGAATGCAGTCATGATTGTGAGACTTACCACTTGAATCTTTCTTGGGATCATACCTTGGGTAACTGCGGTGATCATCAATGGATAATTAGGACCTATCAAGACACCTGCTAAAGAAATAAACACACCAGCACTGATGACGTTGGGGACATGCCAAGTCAACAATACTAATACGATTGTCAATACGGAAATCACGGTAACACTTCTTCTTGCACCAAAGTATTTATGAAGAGGTCTAGTCAAGAACATTCTCCCCAATGTCAAGCCTCCCCAGAACCCGGAAGCAACGTAACCACTGCTATTATCAGCATGGCGGTATTCTAAGAGGAAAGTAACAATCCAACCACCAATGGACACTTCACTACCTTGATAAAATAACACCCAGAATGAAATGAGCCACGTGATGGGATTTTTCAAAGCCAATATCATTTCATTCTTATCAGTATTATGATGTTGTTCAGTAGCAGCAGAAATATGAGGACCCATATCATTCAAAGGAATATTGTTTAAGCTGCCGGCTTCACTCTCGTCGGAAGTATTATTAACTTCACGTTGCAGGGTACGAATACTGGCATCTGATGATTGGGGAGCAAGATCATGAGAATCATCATCCCAAATCTTCAAGTCTTCATCCGCACCTTTGAAAGCAAACCATAGATTAGTCCCGTTGAGCATCATTATACCCAAAAGAATGAGATAGAAATAATGCCACTTGATACCACGATTCACCATGGTGGTGGCGACCAAGGGAGAAATGGTGGCCCCAATCCCATACGAACCATGAAAAAAAGCAAGGTACTTGGATTGTTTATCAAGTTTTGCTAAGAAGATGTTGGATTGTGCCAATACAATTGCCAATCCTATCCCACCGAAGAAAAATGCAGCTACGACCAAACCATACGGACCACCACTCAGAACCATGGCGTACATCGCACAGGAAAACATACAACCAACGGTCAAGGAATTTCGTTTCCCCATCCAGGGTTGAATCTTATGAGAAACCAATGCCACGGCAATAAATCCAACAGCATTGGAAATCCAAATCATAGACACGATGGTATAGTTGATATTATAATATGATTCCACATGGGGTAAAAGGGCACCAGGACCAGCATCAGAAAACCCACCTCCTATTGACCATAAGCAAACAGCAATAATCCTCCATAAATTTCTCAGTGGGTTTTTTGCAGTCATAACGTTACGTTGATCAGATTGCTGAAGTGGGAGAATATCGGAGGCTGAATCTTCGGGAATTTCGAGTGCAATTGCACTGCCATTGATGCTGGCTAAATTTCCACGAGAGTGTTGGGATAAGAAGGAAATATCGTCATTTGAAGGTCTGGTGAAAACGGGAGGTCTAGTTCCTTTAAAACGGCTCAATTTTTTTTTCTTAGGGATCATTTCAACTTGTTCCTTAAGGGCCTGACTAGAATTATTTCTGGGAATATTGGCCACGTACGCCTGTTGATGGCGTCTGATCTTTTGTTCAGGACTTGTGGTCATAGTGGAGCTCGATTGTTCTTTCATTTTGAAATTTGCTCTTCAAGATACAGCACAGGATCACTTCAATCACCTAACGCTTAAGTAAAGTTCGAAGACATACGTTGCTTAATTGATACAGGTTCCAAACAACGGCAATTGGAAACTAATACAAAGAATGAAGAAAAGAAGAAAGGAAAGAAGACAAAAAAAAAAAAAAAGATGTAGAAGTGAGAAACAAGCGATGACTAGCCGTATATAAACTCTAAACCCCATACCTAATTTAAGTGTTTGCACGTAAGAAATAGGTTATGCTGCTGAATAATCACTCAGTGGGTTCGGCTTTGTTCCTCAACAAGCCCGTACTATCGGGACGGAATACTAGTGTAGTTTCCCCCTATAATCATACTGGAGATTATCGACGTAATATTCCGCCGTCTCTGTTTGGCTTATCCACAAGCTTCAAGATCTTCTCTGATGCCAAATTTATTGCGGGACCAAAAAAAAAAAAAAAAAAAAAAAAAAAGGAAGCAAAAGTTCCGAAAGAATTTTCGGAATTTTTCTTTGGAAAATAGAAGGGATCCCCTTCTTCTATGATTCTATAAATAATGGTTTCTTTGTTTAAGTGGCATAATTAGTGGATGGACCCAATATAGCGTTAGAGGATTTAAACTTGGGATCAACGTCATTTGTTGCCATTCTAGTGCATTTATTGTATTTATTGTTTAGGGGGTAAACTTGCACCCACACCCTTGATTTATGGACAGGCGTTAACAAGCACCGTTTCGAAACCAACCTTCCCCCGCTCGACTGTCAAAATCTGTAAATTACAGCGATGCAACATTGCCATTAGCGATGAACTGGTCAGCTACAATTGTTGTTGCCATTAAGGCGAGAATTAGCTTGTAATTGTCGCAAAGTTGCTCGGTGATTGACTCCTGAACATACCGAGCTTACTATAGTGGAAACACAACCGAAGGGGAAGCTATGATAGACACGAACATGCCAGTGGTGAAAGGTAGGGATAAAAGTCCTGGGTGCTACCTGCACAAACGGAGGAAGTGAGTACGTGGAAGCCTTTCCATTTACGGAAATGTCCCCACCGATCTGACTGAAAGTACGAATCTAGTTTCTAGACTAGGTATATTCAAGCAGTCCAAGTAAAAAAAGATCGGTCTACGTGGTTTTAGATCAATAGATGCAATGAAATTGTTATATAAGAAATATAGAGCGAGATTCACCTCTAAGTGAGGTACTAATATACAGAGTGTTTAACGTAGTCATCAAACTTGACCAGCGGCTTGCACTAAATCAAGGAATTTTTCTTTTGAAATTTCATTCATTAACTCTTCTTTTTTGGTTTGACCAACATGTTCACCACCAATTTGTTGGTTGGTTTTAACTTGAGTGGATAACACGGCATTAAATAATCGAACCACCCCCTTTTGAGCTACCTTCTTCAATTTTTTTTCATGAGCAAGTAAGTCTCTTACTTTATCTGCTTGATCGGCTGAAGGTAATAAGTTTTTAATTCTGTGTTTATCGTGTAACTGTTTCTTTTCTGATAATAAGAGTTTTTTGGCTTTGGCTTCTAATTTATCTGATTCTAACTTCTTCAAGGTGGTTTTGTTTCTGGCAAGAATAGGTTCCTTTCTATCGTATGCTTTCAATCGAGAGCCTATAATGGCATTAAATGCATTGGCAAAAGATTCGGAACCGTCATCCAAATTCTTCTTCTTCTTTTTCTTGGGTATTTCATCATCTCCATCTTCTTCATCTTCATCTTCATCTTCATCGTCGTCTTCATCACTTTCGTCTGCACTTGAGTCAGCTTCATCCGAAGAGACACCAGCAACGTCAACGTCATCATCCTCGTCTAAGTCACTATCTATGCCGGCAGCTTCTTCTTCTGCGCTTTGGTAATCTGATTCTTCGCTCGATTCATCCTCTTGAACTTCAACAGCTGCTTTTCTAACAGGCTTGGTCTGGGTGTTCTTTCCCTCCTTGCTTATCTTGGAGGCGCCCTGCGACACCTTTTGTTTCTTTAATGCGGATCCCATAACGTGCTTATAGATGGTGTTGTATCGAAATATATGGGTTCAATCTCTGTACAAGTTCTTTAATGGCATTTTTCATTCGATGCTCATCCTGTAAAAGAATAAAAAAAAAAAAAAAAAAAACAGAAAAAAGATTCTGTGCAGTCTGCCAAATATTGGTGCAAATATTTTGAGTTTGTGGTTTCAATAATCGTTGCAAAAACAGTTTTATTAATTGTTTCATATTTATATATTCATACATTTAGATATTTAGATATTCACAAAGCGTAAATGGAGAATTAAAAATCGGAGAAATCGGATCCAAGTCCTGCTTGAGAAGCTCTCCTTTGTGTCATTCTTCTCGAGAGAACTCTGCTCATAGATTGGTCAAAATGATGTCTCAAGGGAACAGACCCTGAATTCAGGTGATTGACTTGTTGATGTTGTTGCAAATCAATCTGTCGCTGTAGATGAAGCCCGTACATGTAGAGCTTGTGGGCGTAATTACACAAATTGGTATTGGTTCGTGCCACGGGAGGTTCTGGTCTTGAACGCACCAACGTCTCCAAGCTAACACCATAGCCATAATCCAAAACGCTCGAGACGTGCGATAGTGCCAAAAGCATCTCCCTTGGAGGAGGGATGTACTGAGGTAGATACCCGAATTGGGACAGCGACCCCAAGTCGCTGTCTAAATAAGGTCCAATCCCATGAGTCGGAGTGGAGGGTGGTGTACTATAAGATTCCACTAAGCTTGAATTAGAATAAAGACGTAAAAATTGTGCTGGTGGTTGTGTAAGGAAAAGGGGTTCCAAAATTGAGGTGGGGGCAGTACTGATTGTTTTATATGAGTCTTGGGAGGAGCTATCGGTATCAGAAGTGAGCTGACTGGCGAGTTTTTCTAACATTGATACACTATTAATGTCAATAGCTAATGAAGGGTCCCACGACTCGTCAATTACACGTATTGGGAACATTTCCTTGGCTCTTACTACTTGTGATTACCCTTTCAATAGCCATTGAAGCGGGTGTGGTGGGGTTTAAATGCTTTCCATCAAATTCGGTATGCTCAATCAATTTTGTTCGAATTTTGCAGCATACTGATAAAAATTGCACCACGTTCAAAAATCGAATAGGCTGATCAGGGTCCATTGGCATTGTAGAAGGAGAATGACCGTAATTCTATGGGCTCTGCAGTTTCTGATAATCAGTATAGGTCGGTTTATACTAGTTTGATAATTCTAGTAACCGTTCACGTGACTACAAATCAAGATGCGGGTAACCTTTTGCGACTGCTGAATAAATTCAAGGAAAAAGCTAACAAAACAAAAAAAAAAAGAAGGAAAAAAAAAAGCGAGAAAATCATTGAAAATTTGTTAATGAATATAGGCAAAGATATAATTTTTCAAAAAAAAAAACCGATATTGGAGATACTCCATATAACCTAATATTACTTAGTTACAACACAAGACAATTTATACTCAACCTCCTGTGCTAAGCCAAGGATACTTTACGCTAGTCAGAGACTTTTTTTTACTTTTTACCTTTTATTTTCCTAACACAGTACGATAATAATACGTTTTCACACATATAATACAACGAGATGTCTTGGTTATTTGGCGGCAAATCAGAAGAAAGAAAACAAGAAGAGTTAAAACAGTCATTGGGGTTCGATCCTGCACAAGTTTCCGATGTTTCTAATATTTTACAATCCCCTGGTGTTTTAGACTCACAAAGATTACATCCATTAGCAGGTTTAGAAAAAGGAATTGAATATTTGGATTTAGATGAAGAAAAATTGAATGATATCGAAGGTTCTCAAGGTTTGATTCCATCCAGAAGTTGGACTGATGATTTATGTTATGGTACTGGTTCTGTTTACTTGATGGGTTTAGGTATTGGTGGTGCTTATGGTTTCCAAGAAGGTGTTAAAAATTTACCTAAAAATGCTCCACCAAGATTACAATTGAATACCATTTTAAATCACATTACCAAGAGAGGTCCATTCTTGGGTAATTCCGCTGGTGTCTTAGCATTGACTTATAACTTGATTGATTCTTCTTTAGATTCTTTCAGAGGTAAACATGACGATTTGAATTCCCTTGGTGCCGGTGCCTTGGCCGGTGCTTTATTCAGAAGTAGTGCTGGTCTTAGACCCATGGCTTATTCTACTGCCTTGATGACCGGGGCCGCTGCTGCATGGTGTGGTTTGAAGCGTTTATTGGCATAAGTCATGTCAAATGATCCATACTGACTCACATTTATTTCACCCCTTTTGATTTCCTTGTTTCCTTATTTTTTTTTTTTTTATTTGACTTATGAATTATCCCCCCCTTCATACTCGTGTAAATTTACCCTCCCATCCTAATGAAAGCCTATTGATCCCCATGATTGGAATGTCTCAAACAAAATTACCTTGGTTAAGAATATTTGATTTGATTTGATCATTAAGTATAATTTTACTCGACTATGTTTCCTCCCATTTTATCCCCATTGCCTCTTACATACCCACTGTGTATCTGGCATTATACCAGCATCACGATTTGAGTCCTTTCATGTCATGTTCACATGTACTTGCCCTTGCTCCCCATCTTGTTATATTATACAACCCAACCTTCTTTTTTAGAACTGTACATAGTTATCAATAATATCACTTATTAGCACCATAGCACTCTACGTAGTATTTATTAAATGTAAGATGTCTATTAAGGTGGCCAATGTGAAAAATGATCTATAAAAATAAAATGAAATAAATAATACGATTATTACAAAGTCATCATTTGTGAATATACAAGGGGAGAAATAAAATAAATAAATCAAGGATTACGGTATGGTGTTTGGGGATTATACCGATACTCCAATTGGTTTCGTTTCATTAGTGGAAGGTACCATTTTCCGCTTTTTTTGTTCTAAGGTATCTTCATTTTCTTTATCAGATTCTGGTTGATCTTCTCTTGGTCTTTTATTAGACATGAATAAGTCACCAAACTCATTTGCAGGTACCAATCTATCCTTCTGGGATTGTTTAAGTTTAATTATCGGTTTTTCTTCATTTATGCTTTTGGCCAATTCTAAGAAGGCTTCGTTGGTTTTCAACTTACAAAATTCCTGATAATATTTCAGTTTCCCCGGAATTTGATTAAGTAAGACATATTTTGTATTGGCAGGATGATTATCGAACTTGATAGCGGTTTCCACAAATTCAGTTACCACCTGAGGCCAAGTCAAAGGTACCTCGTGAGAGAAAACGGATGGATTTGATTCTGCAGACTCAGCAATCATACCTCCAATATTTTCGAGTTTTAAATTCAGTTTTAAATTATTAAAATCATGACGCGTTTGAATGGATCCATTTACAATGAAACTTAAACCATGTGAATGTACGGTTTCCACCAATTTCGGTAAGAAAGAATGGATGGGATCATCACGGTTTCTCATATTTCTAGTACGACAATGGATGGTAATATTGGCAATACCGGTGGTACATAATTTATGAAGCAATTCGATAGTTGGCTCAGGATCACTTTCACTTAACAATCTTATTTTACAACTTATTGGTTTATTATGAGGTTTACCCACTTTTTCTACCAAATTGGTTAGGATCAGAGTAAGTAATTCTGGAGTTGATAATAATGCAGCACCCATTCCCGAATGAGTGGAGAAAGGTTTAGGACAACCGCAGTTTAAATCTATTCCATCAACGTCATCAACCACTTTCAAAGCTGCTTTAACGGCCAAATCAGGGTCCGATGAGCCTAATTGAAATATAAGTTTACCTTGTTCTTGTTGAGGAAAAGTACGGAAAATGATTGGTGGTTTACCATGTTTATTTTTTTTACTGATGGCTTGGGAAACATCGATGAAATCAATCGTATTCAATTCAGAATTAATTCTTCTTTCACACTGAATCAATTTCTTATCCACGATTTCGGGACTCCACACTAAATCGGCTCCATGATTAAGTGCCATTATACGAGTCGGAAGCTCACCCGATCTTACCATCGGGGCAAGACATAATTTATTGGCATACGTGACCATTTGAGGACGGGTGACTTGAGATAGAGATGGTGAGGGTATGTAGGAAATGATTTTTTTGAAGAAACTCATATACTCATGAATTCGTAAAGTCGGCTCGAAGATGAACTATTCTAATGAGTCTGTGAGCTTATATGATCTAATTGAAGATGAGTGAAAAAAAAAAGAGAAAAACGATAACGTAATCAGAAAATGTACGGGTAAAGCACCAAACACCCGTGCACCAAACAAATGTCGTTTTCGCATTCAATTATTTTATTATTGTTATATTTTTTTTCTCGCGATGAGACAGAAAATAATAATCAGTCTTGAAAAAAGAAAATAATGAAGTCCGTGACGAAATCCGTTCAATGAACTCTTTTAAGTTACACCAGTGCCTGGAGTTAAGTGAGGGTGTTGATACCCACTTAATACCAAGAAAGATTCAGAGAGAAAGAATAAGTGAGTATGATTACCGTGAGAATGGCCCGGTTAATCAATGTTTATAAGTTTATGTTTTATATCATAAAGTTTGGCGAAATGAAAAAAATAAAAGCACCATACAATAGAATGGAAAGAATAAGCTCGAAAAAAAGGTAAAGAGTAAGAGAATTCAGGTTTGTTGTATCAGAGACAACCAAATTGGGATTTGAAGCACAGAGTATATGTGAACCGAATTGGGAGGAGGTCTATAAAGCCTTTATATTCATTATGAGACTCAATTGAAATCAGACATGAGAATAAAGGAACCCGCCTTTGGTTTGCAGACTAAATCAGGTTTGATTTCTTTTTTTCTGCCTTTTTCACTCATTTCTTTTTCTTTTCCCTTATAGAATTAATTTTTATCTATTTGCAGTATACCGAATCAGAATAAGAAAAAAAACAAAAAAAAGAAAGAAAGGGAAAAAATACATAAAAATAAATTGAAAGAGAAAACATACAAATTGAGGAGTGATACTTAACCACTCACAATACACTATCAACGACACGAAAGAATTTCACGGGCCTGGAGATAACGATGTTTCAAAAATAATTGACAAAAATTCCTCACAACACGAATTGTTATCGACTAGGCTATCGTCTAACACTAAAACTACGGCAAACCAGGAGATTGGATTATTGTCTTGAATTATTGGTTGCAATTGAGTCATGGGGAAACAGAAGAAATGATACTACGTGCATTTGTTTACATCAATTGAATGGGTTAATTTAGCAGGATAAACAGAAGATCCAATAATAGCTGGGGTAAATGTAATTATTAGCCATTTATTTATATCATTTTGAAGTAAACGTAAACAACTACACATACAGAAGAAAAAAAAAAACCAAAAAAAAAAAACCAAAAAAAAAACAAATAATAATAAAAAGTAAGAGTCCCTAATTAAACTTTTTGTAAGGGGAAAATAATAATGTGATGTCTTACTGACGCTGCTGCTGCAGTGAGCGCGACTGTATGCCCATGAATTGCATGTGGCCGGAAATGAGTTCCGGCGGCCAGGGAAGATACGCCCTATCGGAAATGTCGCGCCTCGCTGTTATTACCGTCGTTCTATTGTCGTAAGAACTGCTGCTACCAGGGGAGACGTTACTCCACAACCCGATAAAGTCATATTTTAGTCCATTTTGCATCTGGTAAAGCAATTGTCCCTTGGTGCTTCCTTAATGTGAAACAGTGGGCCAAATGAGCTGATTGAACTCGACTATTCAACTGTGTGTCTGAAGATAGTCTACTTGGCCGAGTCTTAGAAAAGGCGGGCCAACGGGCCCAAGTTGGGTCGGTGCTAGTGCGACCAGACCCAAGTTACTACCACGAGCTGCAAGCGCATCAGACCATGACTCGAGAGTGCGACATTTTTTTTGCTTTTTTTACTCGTTTTAAGTAATCTGTTTCTGATCTGAGCCACCGGAACTCACCCAAAGGGTGAGTTCCGGGATTATGCAGAGTAACATTCTGCATCTTAGCAAAAGCTTAATTGTATGGAATTATTAGTCACACAATGTCAGAGCACCGATATTTCAGCTAATTTCCCGCAAAAAAAGAAAAAAAAAAAAAAAAATTAAAAAAAAAACCAATAATCAATAATCAAATTGTAAAAAAGAAAAGAAAAGAAGAAAAAGAAACTTGGAATTCACAACCTACTAATACTGTAACTGGCTAATTAATATGTGAGTGTACGGGTTGGTGACTTGGTTAATCACTTTTTTAATAAATCATTTGTTTATTGTTTTTTTTTTTTTCTTTTTTTTTGCAATGCGAGTGATTGGTATCTTAGAACAGCTGACTTTTATCTGATTCAGGTCATGCTGGCATTGATACCCAATGGCTTTACAATTGAACACAATTGCCTAAAGTAGTTTTACTGTTGAAGAACCCCGGATACTCAGGCTTATCAACCCAATTAATAATAATTTGTGATCACATCTCATTCATTGGAAAGTTTAGGAAATCAGTAATACAAAAAGAAACCAAAATGAAAATCATCAAAAAGAAAAAAAAAAAAAAGAAACAGAATCATCCTGTATATACGGAACGGTACGGCAGTTAGTCTGATGGTTTCTGCAGGCATTTTTGTCTTTTCTGTAATTTCTTTTTTTGTTTTGTTAGCGTTTCGTACCAATTTCTGCCTTTCTGCCTTTCTTTTTCCTATTGTGGCCTGCACACTGGCCGAGTGGAAAAAATTTGCACCCTCCTGTATGCAAAAGGCGCATCCAGAACAGGCAAAAAAAAAGAAATTGCACAATAAAATTTTTTTTTTTTTTTTTTTTCTGCTCAAGTCATCTGCTATCGATAATAAACATAAACACATCTAATCTTCATTACTAAATCTTATAGCCTGAGTCAGCCTAATATGAATCCCCAGTGTTTAATTTGTAATAAATACCTTGATATATCCTAATTATTTTCGAAAGAAAATTTTTTTTCTAAATTTTAAATCTTCTACTCATCTTTCCAATTGTCTTTTGATTTGATTACCAATTAACTCAATTCATATTCAATTCAGTTCAATTCATACTCAATTCGTATATAAAAACTACTACCCGTAAAAAACTACTACTCGAATAGCTTTAATTTTTTTTTTTATTTAATTTTCTCTGTAACAATCCACCACATCAAAATGTCTTTGTTGTATCAACCATTGTCCAGAACGACCAGTCAACGAGATGCCTCTGGTTGTTTGACTCCTAGTAACCAGACTGAATCCGATTCTGAATCTAAAACTACTTTTCCCTCGGTTAAACGTTCATATACTGAAGGTTCCAGTCTTCCCAGACCCACCAGAAGTAGTATTTTATCACCTCCTTTGTCACCATATCAAAGACATCCAAATATTGATGCCATTAAGGTGAATCCAATCACTCTTGAACAACCAACTCCTCAACATTTACCCAAACCCATTCCTCAGCATACTACTTCGCAACCACCAATTAGTAAGAAGAATTACGTTGCATCTTCCAAACCATTCCGGGTTGAAGATTATAAGAGTTATAGTCTCACCGTCAATCCTTGGAATAATCTTTCTTCAAATTATAAACAACGTCAATTAAATTTCTTGGAACAATACTCAATCATTTCTACTCGTGAGGCCAATACTCCTTCAACCACTTCATCTCGTCTTCTTGATAGAAGAGGTCCTTATAAGAGAAGATTTGCTGCTTCCGACAGTGATAGTGAATCACAACCAGAACGGGTTAGAACCAGAAGAGTAGCCAAAGAAAATTCGGTTCATATTCCTACTGATTTCGAACTTAATTCTTACACTCCAAGTCGTACCTCTTCTCCTAGTCCTAAGAAACCAAGAAAACCAAGAAAGGAAAACTCCTATGCTGGGTCTCCATTAGCCATTCAACAAGCTGCTTTAATTGATGAGAACATTCCTGATTATTCTCCTGATACCAATGTTACTTTACCAAAGGGTAATAATCGTGCTTTAAAAGTTGAATGGAAGGGTCAACCCATGGATTTACGTAATGATCCTAACTTGAGTAAATTACATCCTGCTGAAGTGGTGTTGGCTTCTACCTTAAGATTACCATGTAATGTTTATATGGATCTGAAGAGAAGATTATTTTTTGAGAAAGTTTCCAGAATGAAGAACGGTATGCAATTCAGAAGAACCGACGCGCAAAAAGCTTGTCGTATTGATGTCAATAAAGCATCGAGATTGTTTGCTGCTTTTGAAAAAGTCGGGTGGTTAAACGATGAACATTTTGCTAAGTACTTGTGAGTGCACTAGTCAACCAAAATAGTTTTATCATCATCATCATTTCATTTCATTCATACTCCGGTTAATCACAGGCTCCGGTTAAATTTGGGTCTTTAGTCTTTCGGTTATATTTTATATTTTGGGTTTAACCAGGTCATTCATACTTTGGGTTACTACTGCTAATTTTTTTTTATTTTATTTATTTACTCTTTTACTTCATGTCTTGATTTTTTTTTTTTTTTATATAATTTTTTCTGGCGGGTTATTTGTTTTTTGGTATTATTCTCCCCGGTCGGTCATAGTGTTATTGGTTGTGTCTATTATTGTAAATAAAATGGATCTATTTAATTAAGCATGTAGAAATCAAGTAGAGCCAAATCAAGTAATTGAGACACCCGAATCAAGTATATTGATAAGTCGAGTCGGGCACAGTTCCACAAAGCAAAGCGAAGAATCAAAACACCGAATCGGTATAATTGTGTCAACGGCTGACGCAGTTATTCTGATAAGCAGATATTTCGCAGCATTTTGTAAAAATGATGTAAGTTAATTTTGTGTATCAATATAGCAACTAAGTTTCGCACAAGCCGAGTTACAATCTGGAAAACTCCCACTTGGGCTACCTTAGTAGCCCATTTCGGTCTTGGTACAGTTTATTCAGTTGATTTATCCAGTTAAATTAACTTTAACATTATCAATTGTTAGAGTATTCTTATAAAGTATCCTGATGGGGTAAAGTTTCCTTGAAACGTCATTCCCCAATGAGAATTGGCTATCCGCCTTTATTCCCAGAGTGTATTTCTTGGTCATTGTCTTGATCAGGGTACTCTAACCAGCCTTATCAAAAACCATTAATGCTAGTACACTCCACTTGAGTAGTAGTAGTAGTAGTAGTACAACTGGTTCTACTGTATGACGCGTGGAAGGGCGATTGCCAGTCCAGCATAAGTATTGGTGCTTCGAGAGCTAGCAACTAACAAGTGATCGGTCGACGACCAAGCAACCAGAAACCACCAACAATACGATTGATGAATTGAACAAAAAAAGTTTAAATGTCCTTGCTAATACATCAAACAAAGTGTGGTGCTGAATAATACAATAAAAAACTTTCCAGGCTAGTTTGTAATGTAAGATTAAGGGGTTAAACTTACATCATTGTCTCACCCGCAAAGAAAAATGGATAGGACCCCTATACCCTAATTTCCTATGCCTTTTTTTGCTCCTTAACAATTGAACTTATCGATGATAACTGAGACATGATTTAGAACACATGCCTGGTATACGAACGACAACTTCTCCCCAGGGGATATCCTGCGTTACTACTAACAGTCATATAATAGACCAATTAATCACCTGAAATTGGAAACTATCCTTCTTTCACCACGATTACCTCATACCTATTACGGGTTGATTTAAGATTGCTGCCAACTGGTTTGAGTAATCAGGGTGGCCACCGAGGCCGACCCGACGCAGGGAGAAAAAACAAACTCGGACCATACACCAGGGTAATAAAAGCCTATTCCCATGAACAACAAATAACAAATAACAAAAAAGACAACAAGACAAAACAAAAGACAAAACAAAAACTTAAACTCCTAACTACGAAGAAACCATTGTAATCGTCTTGTCTGAGTTCTGTAGTTGCTACTTGTATTGTAAAGCTGGCAACGATGCTGGAACTAATTCTATTCTAATCCATTTATCCAGCATAAAAACCAAAACTATAAGAGATAATAAGCCCAGGTCGTGCACGAGGGAAAATTGTGTATTTTGCACAAGCCTTGACAAAAAAAAAAAAAAAAAAAAAGAAAAAAAAAGAAAAATCGCACTGAAAACAAAAAAAAAATGAAAGTATAATTGAAAAATAACACAAAAATAGAAATTCCTCAAGGATCCTCTAATTTTTTTTTTTTTTTTGTATGAGCAGAAAATCGAGGACACAAAAACAACACACAATGAACCAAAAAACGGGATTAAAGAAGAAAAGTACCCCGAAATTTTATCACCAGAGTTTTGCTTGATATGAAAACCATCTTCTTGTTGGGATTTTAATATTAGATCTCTTCTTTTTCCTGTTCATTTTTTTTTCCACCTCTTCTTTACCACCTCTTACATTCGCTCTAAGATCGTACCTTTCCTCTTCAGTCCCCTCGCTACCACCACCCAACCAGTATAATCATTCGCTATACCCTCTGTTCTTACTCTCGCTATTTCAATAATTATCCTCACCTATTATCTTTTATCTTTATCTTTTGTCTTTAACTTTTGTCTTTACCTTTACCTTTACCCTTACCTTTACCTTTACCTTTACATTTACCTTTACCTTTATCTTTATCTCTATTGTTAGTATTTTCTTCGTGCTCTTCGTGTTATTTTTTATTTTTATTTTTAGCTCATTGATCGTTTCAAACTCGAGGAAATTCGAGCAATATGAGTGTTAACCATTTTTCGATCGCTGGCGGCGATTTCAATCAATCGAGGAAAGATTCCAAACCAGGTCAGAGTTTTGCTGCTGCTGCTGCTGTGGCCGCTACTAACTCGTCGAATTCTCATAATCATGTTCATCATCATCTTCAACCAGCTCACTCAATCGGGTCTGGTAACGGGGCTGGGTTTGACTCTTCTCCCTTGACCGAGGCCAACTTGAACTTCGATTTTTTGAATGAACTCGACGATGGTGGCATTAACCATCAACTAGCTAACAAGATGAGTGGTTTCCATTTGCAAACACCCACTTCTCAATCTTCAGCCGTATTCCAATCTCCTCAAAATCAATTGATGTCCTATAATACCCCTACCCTTAATTATAATAACAACAATAACCATCTTCTGAATACTTTGAAAACCCCCAACTCCATAAATTCAACCAACTCAATCTCGTCGTTCCAAACCCCTGTTTCATTTCCTCAACAAGTGTTAAATTATAATAATTCCTCATCTTCCTCTTCCGTTGGATTTTCCCCCAATTCAGGGGTCTCGGATCATAAACGAGGATTATCCACCGTACAAGAACTTTCCAATCAACATTTACTTCAACATGATTATCTAATACGAAATCAAAAACAATACCTGGCTCAACATCAAGCAGTCTCGGCTGCTGCCGCCGCCGCCACCTCGGCCGCTCCCCCAACTTCCACCACTCATTTGATTTCAAACCCCATCAAACCTAAAACAAAACCAAAACAACCTTCTAAATCTAAGCAACCAGTTAAACCCACCAAACCTTCTCCCAAAGTTAAACAATCGTCTAAAGTTAAAACAACCCCCAAGATTCAATCTCGTAAATCTTCCATTCAAAAATCAACCTCTCATTCTAAATTACCCACCATTAGTTCATCAGTGTCAAAAGAAAATCTCACCGAACTCCTTAAGGAGGAAATCATCAACCACCCTCCTCCTCTGATGGGTAATTTCAATAATACCACTTCCACCACCGCCACCACTGCCACCACTTCTCACGATTTTACTACCTCATCTCCTAATTTCAAATTCGAAAAATCGTTTAGTATGACCCCCGATGATATCTTATCATTTGCTAATGATTCTCGTGACTCAATAACCTCAGCCACTTTTGATGATTCTTTCATTGAAAGTAATCTTACCATCGATGAAGTGTTGAAAGAAGACCCATTTGCCGAATTGAAGAGCCCCTTAAATAGTGGCGGTTCTCATAGTGGGCCCGATAGTATTGTTAATGGTGCTGTAACCAGGGATGAATATGAAGCCGATGATGATGCCACCGAGCCCGATGATAGTTTCCTCTTGAATTTCATCGACTATAATGACGGTATGGCTCCGTCGGGTCAAATGTTCAATTTACCTTCTTTACTGCCCCAGGATAATACTTCCGATAACTATTTCCACAATACTACTGCTACTACTGATCATAATAATCTTGGGGTCGCTAACGGCGTTACTGGGTTGGGATTGTCCTATGACTTTGACAAGATGCTTCGTGATGTCGAAACTGAAGCTAAGGATCAAAACTCAAACGCTAAACCAACCAAGAAACAAGTGGCTTCTACGGCTTCTAAATCAAACATTACTTTCAAAACCCCCACAGTGGCTAATGGTAGTGGTAATGGTCGTCGTAAATCGTCAACCCCTGCGGTGACATCCTCATTCCCTTCTAACTCGTCGTCTTCCACCATTTCTACCACTACCACCACCAAAACATCTCCTGGTCCTAATCGTGTACTTAAGAAGGCCCAGTCTTTCACTGGGGGGTTCAACACTTCGAGTGCCAATTTTTCATTCAATTCCCAAGCTTCCAACCGTAAGCGGTCGGTGAATTCGAATGTTTCGCCAGCCCATTTTTCATTGGAAGATTGTTGCAATGAAATTTCGGTTAAGACTAATTTCACCAATAATTATTCTTTCGTGTACGAGAATTCAACCACCACCTCCGGTGGGAAACGAACTCTTGGTGCTCCACTCCCCGATATAAGTGGTCTGGATGAAAGACCTCACTTACGTAAAGCCAGCACCACTGCAGTTGGTTCTGGTGCTTCGTTCAGTGGTAACACAATGAGACGGTCATCGAATTGTGGTGCTGGTGAACCTCGTGTTTTGAAAGATATGGAGTCAGGTATGGTTTATTTCCAAGTTAGATTGAACAATGGTCAATGATCATCTTTTCGTGTTTTCAAGTTCTTATAGTGTTTTTGGTTTGTTTGTGGATAATGTGCTCTTATTATAAAGTTTATTCTTTTTTTTTTCCTTTTTGCTTTTGTTTATTTTCAATCTTTTGGTTTCTTTACTGGGATATAAGCATTTCCTTCATTTTTGTCATTCCTTTTGGACATTTGTATTATTTTAACTTGTCATTTTTATCATTTCATTACTTTCCTTCTTATACATAAAACAAAAAGATAATGAACATTACCCATTGTCATTAATTTCCCCTATGCTATTGCTATGCCATTGCTATGCTATATTTATTAATTTCTTCCCTGCTTATGAATCCAGTCAATTTATGAAATTTTTTCTTTTCTATTCACTTTATAATATTCAATTTTTATGATTCTGTTGATCGATGTATAGTGGTATACTTAATTTTTTAAATACGTTTTTACTCACTAATAATAGTTTGTCTTAGACTTGAGAAATAAGCTTGTAATACAATGTAAAATTACGCTACAACAAAATCAATACGTAAAATAGTGGATATATTTAGTAAGAAGAATCAGCGAAAGAAATAAATGCTAAAATTAATCAATAATACGTATGAGAATGATGCTTAAAATAGTGGATATATTTAATAAGAAGAATCAGCGAAAGAAATAAATGCTAAAACTAGTCAATAATTATGTATGAGAATGATGCTACAAAAAACCAATACGTAAAGTAGTGTTTATTTAACATGAAATGAATAAATGGTACATAAGAAGAAAGCAACGAAATAAATAAATGATAAAAGTAATAAATAATGTGTATGAGGATGATGCTAGAATGGACAATTACAAATCCTTGTCTCTTGGTACGTATTCTTCACCGCTTATCACCTTAGCTTTTCTGAATCTTCTGAAAAAATTAACTTGACCATCAATAGAATAAGCCCAGTAAGTCAATCCCACTGGGACGATAGCCATGGCAAGAAGATTGAACACGGCCGATCTGGTAGTGAAACGGAAGTAGTGGCCCTGGCTTTCTTTGGCCTTGTTGAACTTCTGTAAAGCTGGGTCGGGTCTTAAAGTATGAGCCATGATGATGTGATATAGAACTTGATGATGGAAGCAAGCTTTATTCAACTCCGTGAGTTTATATGGTTCCCTTCCTTATTTTCTTTTTTTTTTTCTCACTTTGGTTTGAGAATAATTCAGTTTTATTCTGGTTTTATTGGATAAAAAATTCTCACGGGTGCACTACATGCAGGACGAACTAAACAGACAGTATAACAGTACGGATTATAATAATACAAAAAGAGAACTAAATAACTATGACGAACCCGATGAAGAGGTGGTTTCTGACATCTGGGTGATTTGCTGGTTGAATTTCTTGATGGTATCCACGTCGGCGGAAGAAACGTGGAGATTGGGGGGTGGCAATGAGGACAGAGTAGCATTGAGAGGTTTTAGAATCGAGGATAAATTGTCGTGTTGGAGTACACCCACACTTTCGAGAAGTTTGAATGTCTTGCTCTGGATGTACTTGTCTCTGAAAGAGGGGGCGAACCGAAGCTGGGTTAAATCCAGAAGCTGCTTATTATGTAGAAACTTATTGTTGATGGCAAGCACCTGCGATATTAGATCGTCCACCTGGTTAAGAATGAAATATAAGTTATCTGATATGGGTTGTAATGATTGGAACGCCGATTTCAACTCTTCCAGGGTATCTGCTGGTGGGGTGGCGGTGGTCGAGTCAAAGTTATCGAAAAGAGACGATTGTAGGAGACGTTGAAATTGGCGGAGGGTGGAGATAATTTTATTGGCTTTTATCAATTGCAACTTGAGAATACGTCTTAGTTTCAACTCGAGATTGATCTGTTGCATTAGTTTCACAATTTGCTTGTCGAGTTGGGCACTATCGTGACTATTCAATTGACTAAAATCGATATCCTCATGATGTTTTAGTTTGATCCACCCTTCTTCGATCAAATCCTTGGGAATGGTGAATATGTTTCTGAAAGCGTACAACTCAAACTTGTCGAAATTCTTGTCGATCTGGGTATCGAGTAAAGTTTCAAGTTTAGCGGTCCCCGATTCAATCTCCTGGGAAAAAGTTGCCAAATCAATATCAGGACTGGTATTAGCAGCAGCAGCCGCCGCAGCGGCTGTTTTCGAGCTCGATTCACCTATCAACACGTCATTATCGGACTTGCGAGCCTGGTCCAATAACTGTTGGCGTTCTCGTTTGCGTTCATCGAGGTATTTTTCAAGGGCCTCGATGCACTTATACAGAATATGGTTGACCGCATTAATAACATGATCAATGAGCGTGAGGGGAGGGTATCCTAGATGCTCCGTGAGAAGAGCTGTCGCCCGGTAGTCCGTGGAGTTCATGATACCTGCAATGATCTACTGAATCATCTATCCAATTCGTTCATTGATATATTCATTAATTTGTTTGTTTATTTGTTTGTTTATATTTTCGTATTTTTTTTTTTTAAAGCTGTCGGTGTACGGGTGTACCAGTCCAGGGCCTATTTAATTCTGATAAGATTATGATAACGCCCTTCTCCACCCAACGAAGTAAACCTGTCTACACTATCGCTAAGCCTATATGAACATTGTTGACAGTCTAATGCTCGAGCTTGAATGTCCCGCAAGCTAAGAGTAGTAGTATTCCTAACAGTAGTGGATGCGCATAGTCAGCCACGAGCTGGGGAAACATACCTACATACATGCTTCGACCAGTGCCCATGCACATGTACAGTGCAGAAGCGTGGTGCATGGTCAGGTCGCAAATTAATCGCCTATGGGAAACCAGTATCCTGATTCTATTGTTGACTAAATTCGTCTTCACAATCAAGCTAATTTTGACTTATTTCCTGTCATTTTTTTTTTCTGTTTTTTCAACTTCTCCGGTTTTGAGGGAGTTTTCTTTTTTTTTTTTTTTTGCGCTTTATTCACAAAATTCCCCCTACTTTTTCTGCTCGCCTTTCTCTTTTGTTTTTTCTGTTTGGAAGTTTCATTGATCACACCTCTTCTCAGTGATTGTTTAGCTTATCACCTGAATTCTTCAATACTGTTCTAAGTACAACCAGCTGTAATTGTCACTGAGCCCATACTGTCCCGTCTGTTGTATTACATTGCTATTTGGTCTTTGCTCGCTCCCCAGTTTCCCGGCTTTCCCCCGCTCTCCCGCCCTGGCTTCTCCATATTACAACTTGTATACTCGTCGCGTTAAATAAAAGTCGAACTCTACCCGCCCGTGTGACCCTGGCTATTTGCTTGTCAGTTTGACCAACACCCAGCCCACCAAACCTGCCAGTAACCAATAGTAACCATGTCGTCCTCGTCGTCCTTGGTCACGCCTCCACACCCTAGCAAAGCCAGTACTACCAATGGTGAGCGTGGTGATGCTGTAGTTGCCGGTTCTTCTACCTCCAATTATACGAACAAAATAAAATCTCCTAAGCCAACATTGGCTCCCTCAACTCCCAAATCAATACAGTCGTCCAAGTCCCACTCTCCTGTGTCTTCAACATCATCGCCCGTGTCTTTCACCGAAGGGGTGAACTCTTCTGCTTCTGCTATCAAGAATAATAACCATAGCATGACTCGTGTTGATTCTCTCGATGCCAAAATCATTCAATTTTCATATGCCATCATCAAACTAAGAGCGTTGTCTACCAATTTGAAAAAATTGATCAACCTTACCAATCCCTCCGATACTACTCAACTTGCATTATTACAATTCATCGTGCTTCTCCCCGGTAATCTATTCGCCATTAATGAACTGGGATTTATTAGTCGGTTGAATTTACTCTCCAGTTTTAAACTATTCAAACCTCAACCTATAACTTTAAGTCAAACCCTAAATCACGTTCCATACGATAACCTCGATACCTCAGTCACCCCATTAACGGCATTACCACTGGCATCGATGGCCAATAAATGCTTGAAGTTGTTTGACTACTTGTGTAATAATTGTATCCATGGTTACCAGAAACGACTACAACTGGCTAAACAAGAACGTCTGGATGCACAATATGTTTCTGATTTGGAATCGTTTATTGAAAAAAATCTTTTTTTACCCGATTTAAAAGACTTTGACTTATCCATAGGTGTAACAGACACTGCAAGTGATTTACTGTTTCAACTTCCAGGCCATGACAATCCATTACTTCAAGACGCCAATTTTGTCGAGGCCTCGTTAATCGATATGGATATTAAAACTATTTTCATTTTAACCAAAAATGTACAACCAATCCTTGACCATGCCAAACATGACTTATTCAAATTCAAAACTTTGAAACAATTGCCCCAATTCCAACAAGAGTCTTACCTCAAGAACCTCCCTAATAGTCAATATGCCCTTCACAAAATTCTTATGTGGACTTATAGACTTAACGACGTGTACTCAATAATTCGTAAATTTGGCCGCAAAATTTATTTATCTAATTATCAACACTTATACGATCAAAAATTTTCATTCAACTCGAAAAACTCAATATATTTCAAAACGGTGCTTTTAAAAGAGATTGACGACTTGTTCAATACCACCAAGAAAAATGGAGTACTTATTGCCAATCTAACCCGTTTCATTAGAGCCAATGCTAACCATGAGAATAATCCTCGTACCGTGCTAGATTTTGCTAATTTTCTCAATCAATCCCTATTCATGATTGAAAATTTAAACAAAAAATTTGAAGAATTTGGATATGCTTGGATTCAAGCTGAGCTACAATTCAGGAAATTGTACAGTCTACCCATCAAGAATTTATCTAAAATAAATGAACTTAACCAACGACCAGTGGAGCCCACTAAATCATCCGCCAAAACACCTGTGGCAAAGTTGAAAAATCTGGAACAATCTTCAACCGCCAATTCTAAGACTAATTCTCGGACCTCCTCTCTTTCAAGTACAAATAGCTCAATTGCTGCTTCAAATCTTATGCCGAAGTCTTCACTGCAACCACAACAACAACCACAACAGCAACAGGCCCAAACACTTACCAGGCGGCTGTCGGTCTCTTCAAACTCGTCCATCCCCACTCTTAGAAGAAACTCTACGGTTGGATTACCTTCGAGTACTTTACGCCCCAACCCAAGTACAGGGAGTAGGCCCAACTCCATGATTTCCCTCTCTTCTAATAACTCTTTCCATGATGCAACCAGCCAATTCCCCGCAATTCCTTCCGTTAACTCACCCCCAACCGCCGATTCTGCTGCCAAAGCTCCTGCTGGTCGTCGTCGGTCTAACTCCCAACCAATTTCAAGCTCGGAAGTCACATCATCTTTGAACCTTGGTACCGGTGCAGCAGCAGCAGCCATTAAGAAACTAGGTAGTCCCAACTCTAGCTCAAACAGCTCTCTTAAATCACCTACTGGGTCCTTGAAATCTTCAAGTGGAATCCAAAGATCGTCCTCGTTGTCTAAAATCACCTCCTCTAGTCAGGGCTTCAGCTCTCCACCATCACTTAAAACCAAACCTCTCATCGTTGTCCAGGAACAAGAAGAGGAAACACTTTCACCAAAGGCTACGCCCGCTTCCGCCAACAAATCCACCTCGCCTCCAGTGAAATTATCGGCTAATCAAAGATTACAACAACATTTGAAACAAGGTGCTAAATCGGGTGTCATCATGACCCAACAAAAAGAAGTCTTGTCCAGTGTGGTGTTTGACCCTAACTCCCCTTCATCAGTCAACTTGAAAAGAAACAATACTGCCCTGGTGGCTGAATTACAGCCACCTGCGGTGGTTTCTCCATCATCATCTCCAGATGATCCTCCTGCCACACCACCCAAGCCGAAAACTCGTGATCAAGTAACCAAGATGAACACCAAGAAGAATAGTGTGATTATTCATTCTTCAGGGTCTTTGGAAAATCTCGGTTCCACCAGCAGCGGAGTCACGGGTTCTAAATCTTCAAGTAGCCCATCAGTCACCACATCTTCTTCTTCTAACGATGACCAGCAAAGTGGTAGCATAATCGTGAAAAAAGTTCGTTTTACTGGAGTTCCCGAATACACAGCCGAGGAGGACGCACCAACCAAATATTCAAGCCGAATCTTGAAGAATTTTGCCGTTTTTAAAACTCCGTTGGTAATCAACAAACCAGCTTTCAAGAGGAAAGACCAGCAATTGAAGAAAGAGGAAAGTCTTTTGTTCAAGCACAATTTGCAATTAAATAACGGCAACAATACTGCTCCAAATGGGGCAGCTAATGGCTCCGTCGGTCCTGATGGTCTCCCTACTGCAACTTCAATTTCTCCTAATCCTGCAATCAGTGCAGCTGCCGCTCTAGTCGACAAATCATCGGTGAACCTGTTTTCAAAACCATTGGGTCATAATCGCTTATCAAAATTGAAGAATAAATTCATTTAAACTTCGTGGCTTACTTTTTTTTTTTTGTCTTTTTATTTTTCTTTTTTTTTTTGGCTTTTTTTTTTTTGCAGTTCCTTCGAGGTGCTCTCGCATACATATTTAATTCTCTAATAATTTGTTTATCCTTTTATCTTAGATCCTAATACTTAATATTCACCAATCGTGACTTTATATGTCAAAGTCTTTACATAGAGTTTAATCAATTAATTTTAATTCCTCTCATTATTGTATGTGCTTATAAGCTTTATATAAAATCTTGCAGCGCATCTGTATTTGCTCTTACTTTTTTATTTCTGCACTACTTTTTTTTTTTTATTTTTTTTTTTTTGAGATGAGAGAAGCTGAAAAAAAATTATCAGACATCATCACGATGATCTTTACATTCTTACCATTTGAGTAAACAGCATAAACAAGTAAAGCAACAACAATGTCTGTGGAAGTAAGAAAGAGATCAGGAGATGATGAGCTTGGTAGTGCTCAAGACTTTTCCAAAAAGAGAAGACAATTTATCATTCCTAAGAGTACCAATCCTGTTAATGATGAAGGTTTATCTGAATGTTTCCAGAAAGTAACCAGTTCGTTATACGTTTCCCTAGCACCATGTCACTTAGCTAATCCCATAAACGGTATCAAAGCTCAACATTTAGACCCTTTAATAATGACATACTTCAGTAAGGCCAAAGGTGTCGTTTTATCTTACTCCAATATCAAGATTTCTAATGATAATATAACAGTTGATACTCAGGATCAACCTATTAGTATTGCCAAAATCGATAACTCATCTCCATTTACTTTCCTCTGGATCACTGTTGATTTCTTAATTTGGAGACCTCAACTTGGTGATATTTTGGAGGGATACATTTATATGCAAACTGCATCCCATATTGGTTTATTACTTCACGACACTTTCAATGCATCTATTAAGAAATATAATATCCCCAGTGATTGGAGGTTCATACCAAGTCAAGTTGATGAGTATTCAGCAGAAGATGAAGATACTTCCAATAACAGATTCAAGTCATTCGGGTACTGGGTCGATGAAAATGAAGTTAAGATTGAAGGTAAATTGAAATTCACCATTAAAGCCATTCACACCACTGGTAAAGTTGTATCAGTAGAAGGGACCTTAATAAAACCTGGTGCTGAAAAAGACGCTCAGCCTATTTTCAGAGAACGTCGCTCATCCACTACCTCAGCAAGCAGCACTACGGCTTCTAAACATAAGAAATTTGATCTTGATGAAGATATTGACCCTCCAGTAACTGAAATTCCAGAACCTGCTGATGATGATACCAATGTTTTGCCAAGTTACTCTGCCAATGATGATCAAGAAGAGGATGCTGATGGTGCTATAGTGAACAAATCAGATTCAGATGAAGAACCTGAATCCGATTAGAGAATACTTTAATGTAAATAATAGCCACTTAAAATCGCATAACCTAGCATAAACTTTCCTCCTACTGATCTCATCTTTCTTCTTCTGTTCCATAATTTGATATTATTCCTTGTAAATTATACTTCTTCATATCACATATGTTCCCTTTCTTTCTCTTTATTAATATACAAGTCATTGGACGATGTTAGATTATCTATTGTAAAGAACCGTTCTATTTACTAATTAGTCTATAAAAATTTTAAGAAAATATGTACAAGAGGTTAATGAAGTATAAATGAAAAGCCTGTAACTGTTTATCGCATGGGTCTATGGTCGTTAATCATTCTCCAAATAACATCTTTTTCCTTTGATGTTGGTTTATCGTACCGCGTTCTAGAACCATAAAGTATCTTATACCAAGTTCTCTTAGAAAACAACCCATGCGATCTGGAGCCTCTTAATGAATTTCTAACTTGAGGACTACCACCAATACCATTACCACTCATCATGGTCAATCTTTGAACCCGGCGAAGTTTCCTAAAGTTGAATGCGGTGATTATCAACCCTTGTGCTACCGAAAATAATACCACTGCACCAAAACCAAGGTTACTTTCCTCGATGTAATTTTTTAAGTTCATACCGTAAAAAGCAGGTAAAAGAGTGGCCACGGTGAAACCAAGAGTGTATACAGTGACTTTTAATTCGAACAACATCAATGAATTTCTATTTGCATCAAGGATAATATTAACGATTTCTTCTGTAGCCTTGATATCATTGATTAAAGAGCCAGCTTGTTGTACGAATTCATCACATTGATTATAGTACGATTCTAAAATCATTTCGAGGTCTTCTGAATTTCGTGAGTTAGATTGTTCATTCAGCAAGAACGTCTGAACATCCTGTGGATTTGAGAGGTACATTCCAGCTAAATCCTCGTCATTTTCTAATATTTCCTCCAACACATCACGGATCAAAACTGCTTTTTGATAAAAACTGGACAATTTTTTCAGCTTGATTAAGAGATCTTGCAACTTACTACGATCAATCTGATCTTCTAATTCACTTAATATGAGACCACATTGAGACATATGATTTTTCAATTCCGCTTCCAAGTAACTCATCACACTAATCAAAATGCTTTCCAATGCCCTAAACTCATAGCAAGTTGTATTTGCAAGATTTGGACTACCTACGGCTGGCAATCTTAGTTTCATTTCTAAATCATACATGAATAATCCAAGTCGAGTAGCAATCAGAGGATTTGAAGTATCGAAAACTTTAACCGAGTCCTTTTTAATAATGGCTTTTATGTGTAATAAATTGATGAGAATGGCATTTGAAGATCGAACCATAATCAGGGGAACAACATCAATGGATGAAGTATCGATTTTTCTTAAATCACGAGGGAAAAGATTATTATCTTTCAAGAATTTCATTTTGGGGTATTTCTTAGAAACGGCAATAATGTTACCATTTTGGTCGAAAGTCGTACAAGAAACGTAAAGATCATTAGGCGTTATAGGTTTTAATTTGTTATAGATATAAGTCTGCTTGCGATTACTATCATCGCTGAGTACTTCATGGTTGGGATATTCCTGTTCTGGAGGTATTATGGGTTGGGTATCAGTCAAATCTTCAAATGGAAGATGAGTTTCATTTGAAGGTTGCTTAGTCTTCTTAGACTTCAAACTTCGGAGGAGCTCGGTATTACGATCTCGGGTCGACTTAAATCTTATATTTGTAAATGCTATGGGCTGATGTCGTAATTTGAATGCCGGTAATGTCTGTGGATGATGTAGTAGAGATCGCATTGACCTTGATGCTATTGATGACATTGTAAAGGAAAACAAATAAAAAACGCTCAGCTGCTTGTGAAATCAAAGACAAGCCGGGGGATTTAATATTTCAGACTTTCCAGTTATTATTATAGCTCAACAAAAGAATGAGAGATATTGTATTTTATTGGTAATGACCTCTACTTCGTTTTGGCAGTCTGATTATTATATTTTTTTTTCTTTTTTTTTTCCCAACTCTTCCTTATGAAAATTTAGCATAAAGGCCGGTACACCATGAATATCAACTACAATCGTAAATAAACTGGTTTAATTATAAAGCTGGTTGTTGAGTGAAAGCTTACAAATTTTTTTAAGTAAAGTATGAAAATGAAAGCAGGCAGTAGAACTATATGAAGCAGGAAGTACAGACTAAAATAAGTAAGAAAAGACGAGGAAGAGGGAACTAAAAGAAGAAGAAAGTAAGAAATGGATAAAAACCAGAAGGATTATCAAAAAATGGTAGAATGGAAATGTAATTTTGATGATTTGAAAAATCATGATTTTTCTTTTTCTATAGGTAAAATAAAACAAGATAAGATGTATAAAGACGACAAAGATTAATCGATTGATTAATCAAAGAATTTTCTGGTGGCAGAAGGACCGAACAATTCCAATCTAAGGCCAGGTAATGCTTCTTCAGACAATAATTTCAATCTTTCTTCCAAAGTGTTGTTGACTTCGATCTTACCGGTAGTGTTGATGACCACAACCCCACCGGCGATATCACTGCTTAAGAAATTGGATTCATCAATGGTGATATCAACTGGGGATTTCAGTTTTTGTTCGAATTCTTTGGCAGCTTCTTCGGCGGCTTCTTTGGCCAAGGCCAAGTCCTTTTCTTTGACTCTAAGGGTGACTTTATCTTCCAAAAGGGCCAACAAACCTTCTTCGATCAAACCCACCAAGATTGGTTTATATTGGCTTTTATTCAGGGCAATTTTCTTCAATTCATCTTCGGCCTTTTCGAAAATTTCATTCAACACTTCTTCTTTGGTGGCCAAGACTCTTAATCTGGTCTTATTGGCAATGGTAGATTTGGTGATTTGTTGAGCTAAGGATGCTTTCTTTAATTTTTGTTCATAAGTAGAATCAATGGCGGCGGTTTCCGATCTAACGATAGAAGCTTTTTCAATTTCGTATTCTTCGTCAGCCTTCAATCTGATTTCTTTGGCCTTTTCCTGGGCTTCCTTCTCGATGAAGGCCTTCATTTTACGAAGCTCATTGCTGACCTAAATTGCAGTTAGTATACAATACGATCATAAAACACTTATAAAAAAAAAAGAACAAGCAGAGAAGAACCATTGCCCAATTGGTAAGGCCATGCGGCACGGGGCGAAATTAACATACTTGATCATCGGTTAAAGACATGGTGTAATATTGGTTTGGTGATTGATGAAGTAAATAATCTAATGATTAAACTTTATCAGCTTTACTATCAACTAATAATCTCTCCTTCCCTTCGTTCAATTTTTCTCACGGAAAATTCCACCCTTTGGTTCTAAAGCTTGGGAATTGGGGCACGACCTTTTACCTGCAAAACAATTTCGGGCGCTGTCAGGGGTGTACGGGTGTCACACCTACAAAAAGTGAAAGACTTATAAGATATAAATAAGGACTGAATAATTTTGGTAAGAGTAGCAAAGTACACGAGAATTTGACTATATAAGGATCAACCTGTAGTCAGAAGTTTTGATGGTTTAATTTTTTTATATTTTTCTTTCGTTTTTTTTGGAGTTATACTAATTTGTCTAAGGCATTTCTAGCAAGCTCAACACCTAAAAAGGTAGCAGCGTTGGCAGGGAATGATCTTGCCAAAGCAGGCCCAACACCGGGGAAGAAAGCCTTGATACCACCTTTCTTGTAAATGTTGGAGGTGGTTTTAAAGATCGATACGTTAGTGTTGGATGATTGTTGAGTTGATTTAATGGTATCAATGGGGAAAACACCCAACCACATGGACACACCCGCAAACCCACCGGCGGTGACAATGGCACCAATTGATAAGTCTTTACCAGGAGTCGACAATCTTTCTTTCAAGATTTCGTAAGTAGCAAAATATAAAGCGGAACCTGGACCATCTCTAGCCAAAGTGGCAGCAGATCCTTTGAAAATTGATCTAATCCCCCCGGTCTTGTACATTTCTTTAATGACGGAACCCATCGATGATTTTTGGGCACTTTTTTCGATTTGCATCATCACCTTGACTCTTTCGAATGGAGCGGCCACCAAAGTGGTGGGCACGGCAGAAATAAACCCAGCCAAGGAAGTATCTTTTACGGTGAACTTATCAGCCGAACGGCCAGTGTAAGAAGACACAATTTTCTTCCCCACGTCGTAACCCCAGAAAGAAACGGCAAACATGGGCGTGACCCCGAGTAAAGGAGGTAACACACCTCGATAGAACCCTCTGGGACCATCTTTAACCAAAGTTTGCTTGATACACTGACTGGTGGTTTCGTAAACCCCAGTTTGTAAACGAACTTTCACCAAATCAAATGGATGACCGGTCAAAACAGCACTATTTTACCAACATGTTAGTCACAATCCACATCAAGTGATTCCCAAAAATTATACGTACCAAATACCACCAAATCCACCGGCGGCGAACGATTTGACATTATCAACTAATACACTATCGACTTCTTCCATTGCTCCGAGAATACTAAGTTTGGTATGTATTTATATAGGTATATAAAACGTCTATAAGAAGAACTGATTCAATTGATAAACAAAAATTAGTCCAAGCAATAGGAAATGACCTGTGAAAGAAGTAGCAATGAGATCGTAGGATATTTTCACAAGTATAAATAGTAAAATTTCAATATTCTTCAATTTTTTTTTTTTTTTTGTTTAATTCAAAAAGCCTTTGATTTTTTGTGTTTCATGCATTTCTTCATATATTTTCTTTTTTTTGGTCTTTTTTCTTCGGGGGTTTTTTTTGTTTTGTATGGGCGTCTCAATCTTAAGCCCGCGGTTATCTTTTTTCTGTTTCTTCTTCTTTCTATATTAGCTTTTTCTGCTTATTGTGTGTCACGATATACTCGATATTGTTTCCAATTGTCCTATCAACTGATCGATTCTGGCTCGAGATGGTCTACACCTTGTTGATGTACGAGATCGCTGTGAATGACGGTGGCCCCGTTGCTTTGCTTCTTGGTAGTCTTGTGCTGTGATTTGTGGAGGTGCAAGTGGGGGCGGGTCGTCCCACTACCGAATTGTGGGGCACCGAGACACCGAAGTCAAAAATGCAGAACAATGAGAAGGGCGGTGGCCGCGAGTCACTATTGGCGTGATTCCTCGGATGTGCCTGACGGGATAATTAGAGCTAGAGGTGGCATTATTGGGAGACAGAAAACGGCTCCTAATCTACATAGGGGTGGGTTTTTCCGGTGTCGTTCATTAATCGTGGAAAGTAAAGAGAATGAGAGTGAGATTGAGACTGAGAGGTGGGTGGGGGGATCATAAAAATCTACTTAACTCTTTCAAGTCCAAATCGGCTCGTAAATCCTTGATGAAGAGCTCCTTGGCGAGCCTGAACTGGTCTCGATAGATATCCTTGTAGAGCTTGTTGATCATGGTTTTCAATTTGTCTCCTATGACTTCCAAGTCGTCGTCGTATTGGTCGATGGAGATGGAGTCGTTCTGATCCAAGTTAATGATGGAAATGTAGTTGATGATGAGTAATCCAAACTCTTCCAGTCCCTTGATGAACATGAAGATGATTTCGAGTAGTTTGTAAATTTGCAGAATGAAACTGGTGCCGCTAATCTTACCAATCTCGGTATCGTCGAGTAATTTACAATTGGTGATACTACCAAGGTACTGCTGATGAATCTGGATCATTTCATCGATGGTGAGTTGATTCATATTATGTTCGACCAATTTGGTCGATAGGCCCAAGATATTGTTATTCAATTGTAAATTGGTTACAAACTGCTTGTGGAGCACCGGTAAATGATTGTTGGTACCAGCCTGGGTGGTCTTGGTCAAGTTGGACACCGATGATTTGAACAATTTTTGGATGATAAGTTTCAGAAAACAATCCTCAATTAAATCAATCGAGAAATAACGAATTATCAGTGAGATGAATTTGGTCATTTGGTTACGGATCAAATTGGTGGTTCGGAAACACTTGATTATCCAGAGAAGTCTGGTATCTCGTAAACTCAATTGATCCTTATTGAGTCTAAGTTTACTGGGTTCGATGCTTGATAAATCATTCTTCCAGATATTGTTCGAGTCAATAAATCCATCATTAAGTAAGTATTGTAAATGTCTTAGTTTCCAGAGAAAATTGAACATCTTCAAATATTCAATGAGTCCCTGTTGATAATTGAGTATATTATCAATTGGCAAATCATTGATCTTATATTCTAAAGTAAACACTTCCCATCCGATGTTACCGTGGCTCAAATCAAGGATACGAGCATCCAATCGATTAATAAATTCATTCGAATAATTCTTAATTGTCGAATTATTGATGGAATCGAATAATACATTCGATAATTGAGTCGATGTTAGACTGGTGGATGGTTCATCAAATAATTTGATCCCATTCTGGATGATGGATTCTATAAAATCATTGTTTTGCATCAAGAGAATTTTCTTGAAATTTATTAAATGATTAAACATCAAATTTTGATTGAAAACAACTAAACTTAGGTGATTTAGAGTTTCATTATATTGTTGATTGATGAGCAGGTTGATTAAGTTCATATTCATTGATTTAAGCCCCTGATTAATATTGAAAATAAATTGAGTATACTTTATATTATAATCATTAACCCAGGTTAATTGTTTGCAATATTTGTTTAAAAAAATTAACGTTTTACCGATTTGGAATATCTTATATCCAATTTGTTGATTAATAATAGTGAAAAATTCAGGGATCTTATGAGGATGAAACTTAATTATATCATGAATGTGATTTTCTTGGGAATTAAACAGGATGAAAAATTCCTCATTATTATCCACCAATTCTCCCTTGATTATCCAATGTTCTATAATTTCGTAGTATGGTATCAGAATGGCATTAAAAATTTGTTTGGCCTTGTTCGATATTGTTAAATCACCAAATTTGGTTAGTTTCCATACGTATAATAAGAAATCATAGCCATTGGTTTGATTTAAAGTGGCTTTCTTAGCTAACATGTATAATATTCTTAGATTTAGAATTTGATCAAAGATTTGATTATAAAGTTGAATTAAAGTAGAGCTTTTCTGATCATGACTAAGACTATTAATATGATTCACATAGTTTGTCAATTCCAGCTCCAACATTCGAAAATATGCAGTTTTAATTGGTGATTCCACTTTCCCTCGATGGTTATCAACGGTTTGTTTCAACCATTTGTACAAAATCCCCACTTCGACTATACTCGATAACAAATTATCATAACTATGATTTAGTTGAGAAGGTAATTCAATTTCAATATTATCACCATTAAGTTGATTGAACTGGATTATTTTAGAATCAAGTCCAAGTAAAGTATAAAACAAATACGTTAGTGTTTCTTGTTCTGGGGTCGAAGTCTCATAATAGGGTTGAATCAAGTCATTGAGCGTGATTCCAGTACCCTGCATGAAAGTCGCTGATGGTTTATTTGAATTGAGGGGATTGCCCGAGTTTCCCGGGTTAGTTGCATTTAAGGTAGCTTGTTGAAGTACTGGTGTATGACTATTGGAGAGGGAATCGTTATTATAGGGTGATGAATGTAGTATTTGCGATGGCAGTTGATTATTATTGGTGTTCCCTCCCAGTTGTAAATGATGAAGGAATACAAGGTAATTAACAATCAGATCGATTGATTTTATTTGACTTAATTGATCCAATATATTGGAAAACGTTATCCATTCGCCCGTAAGCCCTCGACTTAAAAACTGTTTCTTATAAAAATTAACCAAATTATTCACATCGTGTGTATTATTCTTATTGTTGATACCATTGATTAATGAGGCGTGAATATCCGCCGATAAACTCTGTATGTATTCCTGGCCAAACTCCTGCGGCACCAACGAGTTCACAAGCCGAAGCACATATAATTTGACGAGCTGGTCCTTGTCCAACGCCATTCTTGTCGTCGTTCTTGCGGTTGTTGGTTCTTGATCTATATATGTTTAATTGATAAACTTGTTTGTATATGTTTTTATTCCTGTGTATTTTAAATCAGCGCGTTTTTCCTGTATTTTTTTTTATTTCTTTCGATGTTGTTGTTTTTTTCAAAGTTCAATATGCAACACCCGTACATCGCTGTTGCAAAATTTTACTCTACAATTCAAGGTTTTAAAGTGAAATAAATATATTCAACTAAAAAAAAAAATTCTTTTTGAAAAAAAAAAAAAAAAAAAGAGTTGTTTTTAGTTTTTTTTTTTGGTGTTTTTAGGTGTTTTCTGTTAAAAGGATAAATAATGAAAGTAAAGATAGTAAAGAAAAAGGGAGGAGACTAAGGCATAAATAAAAGGGATTGAGAAATGTCAACTCGAAAATAAATTAGGAAAAAAATGAAAATGAAACAGATGAATATTTGGTTTCGAATAGTATTTATTGTTGGATACCAGAACTGACTTCTAACAAGTCGACGTTGGGGTTGATCACATTTGGATTCAAATCGGCATCGGTGATGGCCAATTGGGCATCAGTCCAAATATGAGGAACAGTATCAACGGCACTGGAACCAACACCACATTTCCCACCTTCATTAGCCCAGTCACCGGTTCTCTTCAAACCCAATTCATTCCAGACGTCTTCAACGGCACTGATTAATTGGTTGGCAATTTGAGGACCGTGACCTGGAGTTGGGGTGATTCTTAATCTTTCTTCACCCAAGGCAACGGTGGGGAAGTTGATGGCTTGGACGTAGATATCATGTTTATTAAGTAATAAGTCAGAAGCTTTTTTGGCATCGGCAGCATTACCCACAAGTAAGGGGACGATATGGGAAGGATTAGGAATAACGGGGATGCCTAAGTTGACCAAGTTATTTTTAACGTAACGAGTGTTAACTTGTTGAGCAATACGATCAGATAAGGTAGAACGTTGATATCTGATTGAAGCAGTTGAACCAGCCATGATAGCTGGGGGCAAAGTGGTGGTAAAGATGAAACCAGGAGCGAAAGATCTAAACCAATCGATTAAGTTGGCTTTACCGGTGACATAACCACCCACGGTACCGAAAGCTTTACCCAAAGTACCGGTGATCATATCAACACGATCAACCACGGTACGTTCGTTAGGGCGTTTAATACCTGATTTTAAATGAGATTCAAAGTTCAAATGTTCAGCGACACCGGCACCATGAGGACCATACATCCCGACAGCGTGAACTTCATCCAAGAAAGTTAAGGCCCCGTATTTTTCGGCTAAATCACAAATGGCATCAATGGGGGAAATTGATCCACACATGGAATAAACTGATTCGAAAGCAATCAATTTTGGTTGATTCTTAGGATATTGGCTTAATTTATTTTCCAAATCTTTTAAATCATTATGTTTAAAAATATGTTTTTTAGCACGAGAATTTTTGATACCTTGAATCATGGAGGCATGATTCAATTCATCGGAGAAAATCACCAAGTCCTTCATTTTTTGCCCGAAAAGAGACAACACGGCATCGTTGGCAACAAAACAAGAGCTGAAAACCAAGGCAGCTTCATGTTTATGCAACGCCGCCAATTCCGATTCCAACTTGATGGCGTGTTGGTTATGACCAGCAATGTTTCTGGTCCCACCAGCACCAGAACCATACTTATCCAAAGTGGTTCTCATGGCTTGTAAGGTTTGTTCATTACGGCCCATACCCAAATAATCATTGGAACACCAAACGGTAACCTTATCTTCTTCTTTGGCAAGATGGGCACGAGGGAACTCGTGGGCCAAACGGTTGATGTTGTTGAAGTAACGGTAGGACTTGTCACTTCTCTTTCTGGTCAACTCATCATTCAAGAACCCACGATAATCAAACTTGGTTTCATTGGAGGACAAATCGACTTGATTGGCTTGCAAGTTTTCCCCCTTCAAAGCATAGGTGGAAGCAGCAGCAGCAGCGGCAGCAGCACCGCCAGTGGCAGCAGCAGCACCGCCAGCAGTGCTGGCGGTGGTGGTGGCAGCGGTCGCATAGACAGGCTTGGTGGCAGAAGAGTACTCTCTAACTGACAAAGCAGCACCCATGAATGGACATTGACGAGCTTGGGCAGTCAATGATGAGTTCTTGGATAACTGACGTAAAGCTTGGGTCGAGTTGGACTTGACGAACGGACACACGTTCATCGACACACGGGCAATAGATTCCATGGCTGGTTGGTTGGAGTGAAGGTAAAGAAGAAGAAGAAGAAGAACAAAAAAAGTAGTTAAATCAATCTCGTAGCTTAAAAAATTTCAATACTATTATTCAATGCATCTGCTACAAAAAAAAGAAAAAAAAAAGAAAGAAAAAGCTTAACTATGTGTCATACATAGAAAACGTACCATAAAGAATCGAAAATGCTAACAAAACAAAAAAAGAAAAGAAAAAAACTCGAGGAGACAAATAGAAAAAAGAACAGTGTGCAGGACAGTCTCACAAAACAACTAATTTCCGCTAACAAAAATAAATTCACAAGGCAATAAAATACAAATTACAATAGTAGATGGATATTATGGAAGGGTGTTCCAAAGAGGAGAGTAAACAACGGGTAGATTATCCCAACTAAGTAATGGTTTTACAAATAGCTAGTTATTGACATTATAGAATAGACAAAAAGTGATACTGGTAACATGACCAAACTCCGCTTTGAGTCTGTTGCTCCTGTGATTTCTTTTTTAATTGTTAGCAAATCAGAACTCAGTTAAATGTAAACAGCTTATTACAATAATTCATTAAATAATTCATTACAATAATTCACTAGATAATTTATTACAATAATTCAGTACAATAATTTAAGTACGATAATTTGATGGACGAATACGATGATTAATGAAGGTTGAATACGACGATTAATGGGGTTTGCTAATACGAGGAATGATTGGTCCATGGAGTTAGGGGTTTGGACTTTGTAACTGTCGTTTACCCTGTTGTGCCTGGGTTGACTTAATAATCGGAAAATGTCTGGATGTTTATTTTTTGCGCACAAAAACTTCCCGAAAGTCTTGATGTCACGGGGAAACAATGTATTTGCAACTATATATTACTATGGGCTTTAGAAGACTAAAGCCCGTTTGCATCAGTAAGGGTGCCTCTCAATCGTTGTTGGGCCTCGATGGTTTCAAATAACCCTTTGAAAGTACCTTTGCCAAACCCATTATGATGATGTCTTTGAATGATTTCAATGAATAAGGTGGGTCGATCATGATTGGGTTTGGTGAATATTTGTAAGAGATAGTTACATCGATTGAACTTGTTGCCCTGATGGTCGGTGACGGCGTACTTTGAAATGGGATCAAAGTCAACCAATATGTGAAGTTGACGAATCAATTCGAAATCTTCAAATAGTTGAATGTTATCCTGTTGTAACCGAGTTTGTAAAACTTGATAGTAATGGTTGGAAATGGTATTGAACTCAACCCCTCGTTGTTTCATCGAAGTAACCGCCTCAATGATATCATAAGTTCGTAAAGCTATATGTTGGATACCGGGACCTCCATTGTAATCGTAGAATTCTTCAATTTGTCCGCGTTTGGTACCCTTAGCCGGTTCATTAATGGGGATTTTAACTTGTCCATTGCTTGAAGCCATAACAATTGATTTCAACGCCGTTTCCCCAGTAGAAACGTCTTGCTCATCAACCGACCAGTATTTATGAAGACCAAAGATACGGGCGTAAAACTGGGCTTGGTGCATCATTTGACGCCAAGTATAATTCTGAACGCAATGATCAATATTAATCAATTCAATCGGGGGGAGCACGCTCAATTGATATTGATACGTGTGCTCCTTGTCTCGAGGTGGTCCATAACCGGGTAAATAGGCCCCAGCCCAATTAATAAATTCAACTAAAGTATGCTGGATATCAGTACTTGGTACTTGAATGGTAGCTAATTTAACACTACCATTTTCATCATGATAAATTCGAGGAGGTTTAACCACACGAGCACCGTATTTGACGGCATTAGCAAATATCGAATCCACGTCGGTCACGCGTAACATCATATCAATTATTCCTTCTCCATGCTTGGTGATGAAATTCTGAATGGCGTAAGAGTCGAAAATATCGTATATCAAATTCTCACTAATTTCAATTATATCAACAATACTTTGACGATACTGATCAATAATTTTTCTATAATCACGATTATGCACGATTGATTTTTGAAAGTTTTCCACCCCCATGTTGAAATTGATTTGATCCTGATACCTTACCGCATGAGCTATATGTTGTTCTCCAATACAAAACACAAATTGTCGGATTCGTTCAATCATATCACGAGTGAGTTGTTCTCCTTCAACCAGATACCCGAACTTAGGCGCTTTGGTAAGAGGCAATCGAGGTAAACATTCATCGACCGTTTCCAATGTATTGACAATTTCCAAAAAAATTGACCCATTCTGAACCACATGACTGGCCAATTTGGTCAGATTCGTTTCTAGTCCTCGATAAGCAATCTCGGTGAATCCCATACATAATTCAAAGTACCGAGCCATGGCTTTGGCATTGGAGCTGCATAGTTTAATGCCAAAAAATCCAATCAATCCATCAGCAGCGTACTTTAAGTTGGTGAATCCATCTTGTAATAATTCGTGGACGGTGGTGTCAAGTTCAGGGTAGACTAAATCATCCTGGGTGACGGGGAAGGGCAATTCGCTTAATGCTTGATTGTTTTCCATATTAGCAATTGAAGAGCTAGTTGTTTAGCAATTGAAGTATGCCGCAGTCTAGTGGTATGGTGAGTGATTCTTTCATTTGTGCTAATTTTGCAACAAATTGCGAACAAAAGAAAGAAAAAATGGACACACATTTCGCAGGCACAAATGAAAATATGGTCGCAAAAGCCAAAAATATTTTGGTAAATGTGTAGGATGAGATAAGAAATAATACTAGAGGGTTGAAAATTGCATTATAATCACAATTTTCGGGCCTGTAGGTCATATTGAGAGTCATTGATCATGTATTTGTCGGGTTATGAGGGATGGTCAGTCCTCTATTGCCCACTGGTTTTGCTATAGTAACGAACTAGTTTCCAAACATGGACAACCATAACAAACGCAAATTTAGTATTAGTTATATACTTACTAATACATTTAGTGGGTGGTAGATTAGTCTATTAGTTAGCTTTCACTTTCTTTGAGCTATTGTTAAAAAGGGGAAAGAAACAACAATACATTAAGCAGTAGAATGGAGAACTAAAAAAAAGGATTTATCTATGTATATATATATATATATATACATATATATATATATGTAAAAACCGAATATATCTTTTACCATACTGCTTCCAACCTATCACGTTTTGTATGTGAATAGTCACTTAGGCCACACACACACACCGAAAGAAAAGTTTTCTCTTCTTTCTTGTAATGAATGAGAATTTGTACCCATTTATATATGTATATACAGCATAGTCACAAGAATGCCACATTGAGGTTGCAACACGAACTAGCTCAAAACTGTTTGTGCTAGATTTGTTTGGCGTACGGATTATACCGAATCACCAATGGCAGACACCTGAGGTGTGGCAGTATTAGTCGATCAATCTTCAAAGAAAAGTCAAGTAGCGATGAACTGTACCAGTACAAATCAACGGAGAGGTATGTATTAGTGAATGCAGAAGAGGACTACTAAGTATAGAAGTGCCATAAAAAAATTCGAATCCATTTTTACATAATAAAGCATTATGAATTTTTGTCTAGGATTTTACCGTCGCACAGTCTGGTAAATTCCAGTACAACAAGAAATGGTTCTGTGGTCTAGTAGGTTATGGCATCTGCTTAACACGCAGAACGTCCCCAGTTCGATCCTGGGCAGAATCATTCTTTTTTTCTTTTTTTCTTTTTTTTACGATCAGCCAGCACTGGTCATGATGATACAATGATTAATTAACCAGCGCCAGATAATAATCAGAAACATACGGGTAAGAATAAAAAATTACAGGCAACTCATCTCATGGGAATTGAATATGAAATGTGGGGATAGTTCGTCCATTTTTACCTTATTTTTACACCTTAACACCTTAATTTATAAATTATTTTTATAACTTATTTTTTAGTTAGGCATTTTGCGATTCTTAATCATAGCGAGGGGGCCATACGCAGGAATCCAAACCAACCCTAAATGGTCTAATAGCAAGTGTCATCAGAAAACCAACCATGGGAGAGCTTTTAAATGGTCAGAAAACTACATAGAGTACTACAGATGGAGCTACGTGTAGAAATAGACACATGAGTCAACGACTCAAGTAGCTCGGAATATTACGAGAAACTCCACAAATCAAAAAGCAGAACAAAAAGCAAACAAAAAGCAAACAAAAAGCAAACAAAAAGAAAACGGGAAAAAAACATTCGTAATCCGAGCCCCCAGATTAACTGTCAATTGACAACTGACTGAGAGTCATGAGAACCCCGGTAGACAAGACGATAACAACTTGAAATGACCTCAACCGAAATATACAAAACACCGAAATAATGAAAGCTTTCCAGGGTGTATGTAACGTTGTAGTTGGTGACTTCATATGAGACCAGTGACTCTGATTGCTGGTCGTCAAACACCCCTTCAAGTTATATCCAGTCCCTAATGCTATATTTCTAATTTTCTTTAAACCATCACTTATTGTGTATTTGCGAGATTCTCTATGGAATTTCACGGGTGAATTAATAATAGCAATTAGTGTGTCTGACCCCATTTTTTCTTTTTTTTATGCTTGGAAACGTGTAAAATGAATCTGTTCCTACTTTTCCCTTGATTGGATAGGCTGGTTCGCCAGGTGCACGGAGGTATATCCCACGATATCCAAAAATATCCCAATATTCAAATACATTCAAAGATATTCAAATATTCAAATACATCCAAAGATATTCAAAGATATCTAACCAGACATCCAAGCATGTTCAAAGACACCTATCCAAGTTAGTATCTGTAATTTTTGTAATTGTGTTAGTAGCGTAAGTTCATGTGGTGCTTTCCTTGCTAAACAAAGAACTGTCAAGTCAAAGAGCGCAATTGGTAAAGATACCGATCTACAGTCTGCCACTCTCGGTTGGCTAGATATTCTCAACTATTCCCGTCCTAGTTCCATATTTAGCCATACGCTTATTCCTCGTGTCTTTCCATACTTTCATTCTCTTCTCTTATTTTCTTATTCTTTTTTCCCTCGCTGTCTCACCCCTCCCCCATTTTTTCTCTTACTTTTTTTTTTTTTTTTTTTTTTTTTTTTTTTTTTTTTTTTTTTTTTTTTTTTTTTTTTTTTTTTTTTTTTTTTTTTTTTTTTTTTTTTTTTTTTTTTTTTTTCTTGTTTCTTTTTTATAATTCAATTTTTTTTTTTTTACTCTGTCGAATACATCAACTCATCCTGAATTTATACCATCATCATCGACAATCCATTTAATTCAATCTATTCTTCAACTTGAGTGTTTGTGAATAATTCCATCTATATTCCTGTCTTTTCTATTCTCTCTTCTTTTTCTTTTCACGCTGGCACGCCCCTTTTGGTCATCAACTTCATCTTTCGATACCCCAATTTTTTTGTATCACATCCCATTTTTAATTCTTTGGTGGTTGTCTGTTTTCTTTTTTTAATTTAATTTTTTTTTTTTTTTTTCATTTATTTATCGTTTTTCTTTTTTTTTTTTAACTAAAAATTGTTCTTCCACTTGCTTGGTGTTCAGAAAAAGATAGTCATTGTTACGTCACTCAGATAGACTTTATACTGTGATGTCTTCCACTAGCAATTTGGGTGATGTTTTCACGGGAGGCGCCACCACCTCCCAACACGTTGATGCTGAAGATGATGATCATTTTGAAAACACCACGTTCAAATTGAAAAGAACTAGATCATTGGGATTGCTTGATGAATTCATCGACCCCAGTGAACAAGAAAAAATCATTCAACAGCAAAATGAGCAACGTCAAAAACCAAATAGTGAATATGATTATAAAGATAATTATCATAATGAAGATGGTCATACTTACTCCATCATTGATGATACCGAATCGCCCCTTTCATCAATTCAACTGAATTCTTCATTCGGTTCGGTATCCACCAAATCTCCTTCTCCAGTTAATACCATCACATCCCCCGAATTATTGCCTCATGATGATACTGACCTTATGAATGAACCTTCTAGGCACGTTGACTATTTGTCTCATCAATGGGATGTATCGGATATTTCCAAATCCTGGCGTTATGTCATTAGTAAACGTAAAGACGTGGCCAATCTGGCTCGTCTTGAAAATGCATCTTGGCGTACTTGGGCTCAACGAAGATCGAATTTGAAAACAATTAGTCCAGAAGTGGTTAATTGGTCAAAAGATTCCGACGTTACCTGGTTATATGGTCCAATATTAAATGATGATGATTCATCCCATAAAGAAAATGATAATGATAATGATAATGATCATAAACGTGTCACCACCGCCACTAGTGCTGTGGCTGGGGATATTTCTATTCCCAATAAAAATAAAAAGGGTCCTAAACCAATCTTGAAGAAAAGAACGGTAGAAGATATGATTATTAGTCATCTGAATTTACTTAAATTACAATTGGCAACTAATCGATTACAAGATCGTGATCGGGATCGTAAAAAAAGTCAACAAGAAAGGATTGAGGCCGCTAATACTAATTATGATGAAACCCATCCTTTCACTGACCCTAATATCGATCATGATGCAAATTCTCATCTCTCCAATAAATCCCCAACAGAACGACCCCCAGAATATTTCGACTATGATGCCATCTCGGCTAAATTAAATAGTCAGTATAAAAATATTTCCCAACCTTCTTCATCGGGTAATAGTACCGTGGTCTTACCCGGTTTGGGAGCTTCTAGTAACAATGCTAGCACCACCTCATTAAAGGATCGTTTAAATCAGCTCGCGGCAGAAAATAATCAAAAGCCTCTCTTCCCAGATGAACTTAAATCTAATAATGAACCCAATCCCAATAATTCAACGTCAACTTCTACCAATGATGAAAATTCTAGTGATGATCTCAATCAACATTCACAAACTAATGATGCTAATAACGATTCTAATGATAATGCCTCGGGCCCTAACAGTATACTTGCAAACCCACAATCATTCCCAAAATCACCTCAAGAAACTACTCCTCAACCGGCTAATCTCGATGCCTCCCATCAAAATCAACCGACCATCCCCAAAAATGAACGTCGTATCCATTTCAATGACGAAGTTCAACAATGTATTGCTATTGATGAGTATGCTGATGATGATGAGTATGATGATTATGACGATGACTCCAATGATGACTACTACTATGATGACGATGAAACTGAAGAAGGTTACCTCTATGAAACCCCTCATGATTACGATGATTCCGATGACCATGCGAGATCTGATCTTATGAGGAGACATGAACTAGGAGTGGAAAATGAAGACGATGAAGACGATGAAGATGACGATGAAGATGATGATGAAGGTGGATTTTTCTTAAATGTCAAATCACCCAACACCTCCAACGTCCCAGGATTGGCATCTTCTTCGTCTAAAGATAGTTCCAATAGCAACAATAGTAATGACAACGTCCAGAACACCGATCAAAGCTCGACTCCTAATGCCAATGACAATACTGAGGATACTGAATCCATCTCTACCAACAATAGTAAGTTTTATCGTACCATCCAGATATTACCACCCACGACGCTTAACTATGGTTCATCTGATGAAGAGAGTGATGAAGAAAATCCATACACTTCTAGTCTATCTCACAATGTCAATAATAATAGTAGTAGAGGTTATGATTATTACTACGATTATAACACCGTCTATACCGTTGATCCCAATCACGCCATTTATGGTACTAATGCCACCAATGCTAGAGATGGTAAGGCCCCTGACGTTGTAGATGTTCCTGAAAATATTACTTTGGGTCTGAACTTTGATTATGACATTATTGAAAATGAAGACTTTGATCATGGTAATAACCAGCACTATCAACAGCAATATCGTTATAATAATAACGACAATAATGAGAATAAGGGAAATAACCAAATGCCAATTATTGATCCCGCAGTTATCAATAATAATAATATTAATTATGCCCTGCTGTTCCCTCAACATGCTGTCGACCAAGAACAATCACCACAAGGCCATGAGTCAAATCTGAAGAGTGAACGATTACCAATATCAGCCCTTGATGATTCGGCCGCTAATCGCTATTCTCATCAGGACTCAAATAAATATAATGATGATGATGATGATGATGACGATGACAGTGATGATGAGGACGATGGGGGATTATCAATAAGCGCCAGGAATTCAAGTCAATCATTAGCCCAACTGATCTTTGGGGCCTCCAATATGACGGCTGTTCATAATAAATCAAATGACAATAACGGCGAAGAAAGACATTTCCCAGAATCGTTCGAAAAACCTGAACCGGCTGCTAATTTTCTTTCCCAGACTAATCCTCATCCATCAAATACCGCACTTCAAAGACAACCACGCTCATCTAATTCATTGTCTCAATTTGGTAGCACTAATGATATGACCAAAAGAAGATCTTCCAGTGCTTTGGCCGATCAGTTCTTCAATTTCGCTCCCACCACTGGCTCCGCATCATCATCTTCCAAAGATCTTTCAAACCAGAATGAAAGTCACTTCCGGTTGGACAATATGTCGGATCAATATCGTCAACAAAACATGCCATCACCTCCATCAGATTTACAAAGAAAATCGTCACCTTTACCACCCTATGTGAATTCGGCTAATGCTTTCCTGGGCCATTCAAGTAGTCCTTCATCTGATCAAGGTTCAATAACTACTGCTAGTTACAAAACTGCCAGTCCTGGTTTACATACCCCCAAGAAGAACAATACCTTTTTGTTTGATTCAGATAGTGATTCAGGTGATGAATATGTGGAAGATGCTTCACCACCACCTCTATCTACAGGCGCTAGTGTTGGCGACAAGCATAAGTTGTCTGATCAGGACTCAACCAGTTACGCGTCTTTATCTCAAGTGGCCGATAAGAATGGCATTAGAAGTCCTTCACCTGAGTCTGGCACACATGGCGACGAAAACGATCAACAACAACAAGGAGAAGGTGATCAACGTAACTTGGTCGGTCAGGCTCGTGGATTGGCTAGTCAGTTTTTGGGAAATTGGAAGCATAGTGAGTAACTATGAAGATGGCTACACGAAATCCAAAAAAAACCAAATACCAATATAATCCAAAAAATGAAAATAAAAAAAAATCAACCTACAAAAGCAAAAAAATGTAAAAAAAACACCTATCCATCATACAATTCTGAAAATTCAAAGTCATAAAAAAATATTCCTTCGTGTATCAATTCGATTTTATGTTGTCTTCAATTCTATCTACGCAAATAACGCATTTTTATACTCATATTCTGTTTGTTTATACACCACTACTTTTATTCTTGCCTTTCTTTTTATATATTATCATCATTATTATTAGTATTCTTATGGTTCATTATGAACTCCGTACACCAGCTGCGATTTTACAAAACGCTCCAACGGTTAAAACGAAACCAAAAAAAAAAAAAGAACAAAGACAGAAAAAAAATGACAAGCACACGGGGAGGCTAAGTTTGTTTTAACTGTAGCAATCGATTATTATCTGAAGGATTCCTCAAGATGACAATTTGAATCTTATCAGTAGATCGATTGTTACAATACAAAATATACAACCCCTTTACAACAGCACTTTTCTCGCTATTTTACTTTAATTCTTTATCGTGAGCCACCCCAGTCCATTCCTTTATTCATCTCTCGCATCAATAGTGTTCCTCGCGAGAATTCTGCGAAAAACAAAATAAGAGTCCATAGCCAGCAAGAGCATTTATTATTCCTCAGTTCGGAATATTCGATTGATTGTATGCCTAGTTAGTTCATCAACTTCAACAAGCATGCAGTTTGGATGCCAATCCTTGTCACACGAGCTCTCACACCTACCGGGCCTACTACTCTCGCTACTTCTTCCCATATCTTTTTACACTGATCATCGCCAGTTGGGTGACACTCCGAGCGATGACGATGATGGTAAATGTGAATTGATTGGGACGTTTTCATTGCTTACCCAGGCAGTTTTGGGGCTTCTTTGTCTTTCATCATTGATTGTCAAAAGGTTCTACGAATATCCTTTAAGAAGAACATGGCCCGTATGGGCATTTGACGTTTCCAAACAATTGATTGGAGCTATGGGGGTACATGTCTTCAATGTATTACTCTCGATATTGAAATCACGAGATGCCAATGATGTTGACGACCTTTTCCCCGTTGGCCAAGGTGCTGATGATGGTGGCAACATCAGTGACGGGAACGATACTGGTGATGATCCTTGTGATTGGTATTTTCTTAATATTGTATTTGACTGTACTATTGGGGTTTACGTGCTATATCTTGTGTTTAAAGGCGTAAACAAATTTTGCCGAGACAATTTACACATGAGCCAAATCGAATCGGGGAAATATGGTCCAGATCCCAAGAAACCTTCATTCAGGGCGTTCATCAAACAGTTATCCATTTATTTCACCAGTTTGATGATCACAAAATTCATTCTTTACGGAATAGTGGAATGCTTCGAGACCCAATTATTATGGATAACCAGCCATATTATACTTGTCTGGCTCAACGAGTATCCTGATGAGTTTGAGATTTTTATCGTGATGTTTGTTGTCCCCGTGGCCATGAACTGTTTACAACTTATTTTGATCGACAATTTCATCCAAAATCAAACGATGCACCGAGTCAACTTGGAACTGATCCAGCATCACTCCTATCGTGGACTTGCACGTGAAGATACCGGATCAAATGAGGGAGAAATATCGGCATTAGTAGGGTCAAATCATGACATGAATCAACAGGTTGAGCGTGGGGAAAATGAAGCTCATAGTCATAAACGAACTTCGTCAGTTGGTGATAACGATACTAGTGATACGTACCACTCTGATAGTAACGATTCCAAGCAAATTACTTACGGTACCTTCAATGATGACAGTGTTTAAGGCCTCTTTATTTGTATTACTAGCTTCACGTTTTCTCTCCTCATGCGGGCCCCATGGGTCACTATTTATACACTTTATAATAGATGAATCCACGATAATTTTACGACCAACGCTACAAGCCTAGTTTCTTTTCAATGATGTAACAGTTCGAGAATATATTAAAACATTTATATTATTATTTACAAGAAATTTAACCGTATGGGGATAATCCGTATTTACAACTAGTTAACTTAATTAACCCGAAACTTAACGAGTTTCAAAACCAAAGCCCTTCATGCACACTTTGTATTTTTCAATCAATTCATTGCATTTACCACTTTCTTGACCATTGAATAATAAGCATTCATCTCTCAGTTTCTTCTCATCTAAACACACGCAACATGGCTTTGGTTTAGGCTCTTCTTTCTTTGGTTGGCAAGAAGTGCAGTTCTTTTCGTCTCCTCCACAGGCCATGTTGTATAGAATTTGTTTGTAGTAGTAGTAGTTATTAATCTAATAATATTAGTGAAAGAAAACAAACTGATGTTTAGTAATCCGATTTTTCAGAGTGTCTTATATAGTTTTTTTATTTTCTACTGTAAAAAAAATCTGCTGTTCCACACAAATTGTCATATTCTTATTTGGTTGCATAAATACACCCGTACACCAGATTGTTTTCATTTTTCCTTTGCGTACACGACGACATATAATATTGAGTACTGATTATCGAATCGGGTCAGGACTTCAACGCAATAGACCCTAAAAGAAATCAAACTCTCGAGAATCATTTGGTTGTTGACACTTTAGAAGATAGCATATCATAAGGAAGGACTAGTGTATTATACCAATTGATTATTTTTTGGCACCCTGGCCGATCTTTTGCATTTGCATTTCATATTATTAACTTCTATCGTGAAATCAATTAATCGGTTGAAGTTTCACACGGTACATCCTTGATTTCATTCATTGTCCAAGTTTTTTTTTTTTTTTATCTTAAGAGAGAGGAATACAGATAGCATATCCTTTATTTATTTGTCTTCGTTCGTTAATTGCATATAGTTGAGTCCACTTTGATTAATTTTTGAGAATTTAATAAGAGACCTAGAAATAAAAACAAGGATAAGTCATGTCGTTGGAGTCATCAACCTCTAATATTTCCACTAATGGAGATGAGTTACAACCGCCAGACTTGTCCCGATTGCTGTCTGACGTGACCAGAAGCAGCCGAGTTTCTTTTGAAGGGAGCGTCAACCTCAATGATGACCTAACAGCAGGCTCAGAGTATTCTTCAAGTCTCATATCCCAACCATACGGCAACAGCAACAGCGGAGGTGCAAGAAGATCCGGTTCTTTCATATCCCATAAAAATAGCATCGATGGTGAAAGTACTTTTCTGTCCTCCGCATACTTCAATATTTTCCATAATCAAATTAATGAGGATGGTTCCAAATCCAATGATACTTTTTCACCACTTGGGCCCAATTCCATCTACGAACTCACTATTGGTTCCGATTCGGCAAGAGCAAGACGAAACAGAAATCCTAAAACAAGCATCACACTCAATGGAGGCACTACGATAGTTAATAATATAAAAACCCCTACCACTAAAGATATACCCCAGATTCAACTACTGAAATTATCGAAAAAGGTAACTAACGACGAATTGAGAAACACATTGATTAATGACTTGGTGGATGAATACAAAAATTTTGAACTGAGTTATAAACTACTTACGGAAGATTCTTTACAGAAATTCATCGAACAGGAAAAATCCCACCACACTCACGAAGCTGAGATTTCTTCTGGCAATGTATCCCCTGCGTCATCAGCCACCAATATCAATGATTTACTTGAATTTAATGGCGACGTAGAAGATAAAGACATTTCTGAACTAATCCCAGAAGTATTTTTGGATCCAGATTTTAGATTAGATGACCCTAGAATTTTTAACCAAGTGATTGAAGGATGTAAAATACTCCCTGATACTGAAAATGGTGAAGAAGAATTGCACAGTGAGTCACATTTGGCTAGCAACACAGAACTTCAAGATAAACTCTCACACTACTTGGACTTAGTCGAAGTAAAATTGATTAAAGAAATTTCAAAGTCATCCGACTCTTTTTTCAACACTCTTGGCGATATTCAAGATGTTCTGACTCAGTCAGAAGCATGCATAGACAAATTCCATGAAATATCGAGTAAATTAGAATCATTGGAACTCAACGAGGCTCAAATGGGTTTGGAAATCTTAAACAAATTAAACGAACGTAAAAACGTGGAACATCTCGAGTCAGCTATAATGCAATTACAATATGTTTTATCCATTTTTGAATTGGCCAAAAAATCATTCCAGAATGGATTGCATAACAAATGTCTCAATGAATTGATTGTGGTAGAAAATTTGATAAAAGGAGTGGACTCAAAAGAGGTTGGTGATATTGAAAATGATTCCATATATCCTAAATTTGACCAGCCTTTTTCAGATTTATCGAGTTTACCAGCATTAAGAAATTTGAAGGCTGAATTGGTTGGCTTGAAAAGTCAGTGCTCTAAAGGTTATATCAATGATTTTGTGGAACTATTGTTAGATGACTTAAGAAACCATTGCGACTCGGTATCTTCTCAAGAGACCTTGAATAGAATCTATTTGTCAATTGATAGTTCTAAAAAATATAGCTCGGCTAAAGTCAATAAATCCTATCAATTTATAGATGATCACAAGAAAGAAAAACTACTGGGATTCATTAGAAACTTATCTAAAGCTGGCCATATCTCTGATGCATATTCCAATTATCAAAACAGGATCATCAGCGAAATCAAAGAAATAATCAAGATAAATTTACCTAATAGTAGACAAGGATTTTCACTGGTTGAAATGTCTGATACCCCATCTCGGGCCTCTCCTAGCTTACCAGATTCCTCTGCCAGCTCATCTACAGCAATCTCAACTAGTAACTCTACCTCCACTTCAAACTCCTTATCAAGTAATATAAGAGCAATGTCACCAAAAGAATTCGAAACCATGATGACCAAGATATACACCACACTTTCAGAGTGTTTGCGCCGTCTAACTGCCCATCAAAAAACTTTACTAGATTTGGCTCTTACTGTTATTCCACCCGCCACGTCTCAAAACTTGGACGTTATGACTCTTGATATAACTGTTGCCATCAACAAAGCTATTGAATTAACTCAAATCAGATTAACAAAAGTCATTAATGTTAGGCTGGAACAGACGGCCGATCTTTCTATACCATTCTACCTCAGACTTTATTCGCTTTCATCTGCATATTTACAAGAATGTGAGTTTATAAATCCAGGTTATGTCGCTAGTGGGCCCGGCTCATCTTTGAATGATTGGGTGAAAAACCATGTGGGGTACTTCATTCATAGATTTCACCTGAACTCAATGAAAATTACGTCCCATGACTGTGATCGTGAAGTTTGGAAGGAAATAGTGGACTCTAAAATACTTACTGAACATCAAACTATAGTCAATGAACTACTTGAACACTCTGAATATATTGATAGTAATGGATCGAAGGGATTTACAGGTGATACCTGGTTGAGACCTCTCGACCTTTTTGAATCAAGTGAAGGTACACAGTCAGAGGATAATGAAAAGAATGGCTCCGAAAAGGAAACTAATGAAAAGAATGGTACTACTAAACCTGAAACTGAGTTGACCAAATTAAAAGTAAATGAGGACTTGTTCATGATTCCAAATCTTGTTCCTAAGATGCTTAAGCGTATTCGTGACTATATTGTAATTGCCAAAGTATTTCCTAGCAAGAGCCACATAATTGAAGTTGACTTGTTGAATTTTTTTAAGTTAGTCAATTCGAAAACTTCTCAGTCGGTTCTTAACGCTGGTGCCACTAGAACGGCTGGTCTCAAGCACATCACAACCAAGCATTTGGCTCTTTGTATCCAATTTGTCGAATTCAATATTGCATTCTTGACTGGCATACAGCACATTTTCAAATTTTCCAAGGCCAGTCCCCCACCACAACATCAACCTGCTCCACAATTTGAAGAACCTTCTTTTACAGCAATCATTAGTAATTACAAAGACCATGAAAATGAATTATTCTCCAAGTTGGTATCGATTATGTACGATCGTACTTTGATTCATTGTCAAAATATTGTCAATATTGATTGGTCTCAACCTTTAACGCACCCTCAACAATGTCATCCTTACATGGAGACCTTAGTGAAAGAAACTACCACGGTTATCAAAGTCTTGAGTAAATATCTTCCTGAACAAAAATGTACCATGGTTATGCTGCAAATCTTTGACAATTACAAAAAGCTACTTGTCGACTGCTTTTGCACACAGTTATCACAATTTAAAGATTTCAATGAAAAACACTCGCTTTTGAAAGATATTGATTACTTTAGAGTCAAATTATGTGAATCGCCCGGCTACGGTAATTCGGGCCAAGTGATTTGGGAAAATGTTAACTCGTTGCCAACAATCGAAGATGCCAAAATGGAAGAAATTATGAGGAACAATATTGCCGGTGAACAAAGAAGTCAAATTGACCGTGTCAGAAACTCTCCTTCGCTAGATACAAAGAGGGATAGCAAGAACCTGTCAAAGGAGTCACTCGTAGAAAAGGCGAAAAAGAGTGAAGATGAAAAATCGGATGGAAAAGAAACCCCCAAACCTGAAACTCAAGAATCAAGTTAAATTAATCAGCGTGTAATTAAGTAGCATTAGGTATTATAGAAGTCGTAATAATAAATTTATTCGTTATTTCCAATGGTGGTCAGTCTATACAGATATTAGGTTAAATAAAAAAAAATTACTTGTGTAAGTCGAATTCACCCTTGTTATTCTTAGTATGGGCTGGGTATTCTTCAGTGACGATACTGTCAATTAATTTATGGGGAGTGACATCAAAAGCGGGATTCCAAACTTCAATTCCAGGAGTAGCAATACCAACCGTGAGTTTTTCACCAGCAGAGCCATTCTCAAGAACTGGGCCCTTCAAAGTAGTAAGTTCATGAGAGGGTCTTTCTTCAATGACTATATCTTGACCTGTCTTGGTATTTAAGTCAATAGTTGTTCTTGGGGCTGCCACGATAAATTTTATCTTTTGAGAATCCTTTTCAAGTACACTGCTGTTGAAATAATGGCTGATGGTTGCCAATTGGAAAGTTCCAATTTTATTTGCAGTATCCCCATTCTCAACGATTCTATCAGCTCCCACAATTATGAATTTGACTGGAGCAGTCAGGTTTTTCACCTTTTTGGATTCAGCTAAGGATGAGATTAATGAAGAGGCCATATTATCACATATCATGGTGAAAGGAATCTCTTCGTAATTCAACTCATAGGTCGTCAATTTGGCACCTTGATTGTATGGTCTGGTTTCAAGTGGGTAAACATGCTCCAACCAGAAATCTTCACCCGCATTTTGTGATAAACTTTGATGAACAGATCTGATTATACCCAAGGCAGTACCATGACCGGAGGTAGCTAAGGAACCAGTATTACAGATTGTCATAATTGAGAAAGGACCTTTAAAATTTTGTTCCTGCAAGGTAGATTTGATATAGTTGACACCATTGTCACCTATCTTAAAATTGTTATTCAAATCATCTTCGTACAAACTAACAGAATAATTGTAAATACTTTTTAAGGCCTGTTCGCTGACGATGTCAGTTTTGTTAAAGTTGGTAACAAGTAAGTCTTTGATTTCTGAGCAAGCGTTAGAGAGGTTGACAGCAGTGGGTCTAGAAGTCACCAAATAGTCAATTGATTCGATCAACTCATTGATGGTTTTCTTTGACTCTTTATTTGTTTTCAAGTAGTTATTGGTATCAACAACGATGGAGAAAGCACCGACAATAGCAATTGCTGGTGCCCCTCTAACTTTCATGGACTTGATCGCCTCGTATGCATCTTGGATGGATTCGATTGAAATATAGGCTGTTGTATATGGGAGAAGAAGTTGATCCAAAATGTCGAGGGTCAACTTTTCTTTGTCGAATTTGATAGCTTGGAGGGTCTTCTCGGACATTCTCAGTTAAGTGTTGTTTAGTTATAAAGTCAATCAAAGCTCTGTTTACTCTATGCTTTATATATTGGTATTGGTTCCACCCACGTTGAGAATCTTCATTTTTTTTTCGTATTTTTTTTTTTATTTTCAATGCGCATCTGAGGTAATATTTTGGATTCATTGCAGCCACACATATGGAATAAATGCAAAATATATATTAATTTGAAAAGAGATCAAATATACATGAATAAATAATAGACAGCTCGGTTTATCAGAATATAAGTCTTCTGAGACCTTCGACTTCGAACTCTTCGGTTAAAGCATTCCACTTACAGCCCAACAACTTCTTACCGGTAATAGGGCATCGTCCACCCTTAGTAATATCATATAACTGTTGGGGTTCTTCCAGTTTCGCAGCATCTGGTTCATCAACATCATCGTCGTCATCATTTTCGGAGTCACTTGAATCACTGTCGGAATCATTGGTATTGTCCTTGGTCACCTTGGCCTTTTGATGAACTATTTTATGTGAGGTTGTAAGATAGTTATAAATACAAGTATAGCAGAAGACATAACCTGTTTCAATTATTGCAGGGTTATTGATTTCTTTTTTGCATAACGGGCACTTGTCCCCTGATTTATACACCTTCTTCGGTTTCTTCTCGAGTAAAGAGTTACGTTCTAAAGAAGATGGTGGTGGGATCAAGGTATCTAAAACATTTCCTTCGTTCTTAGCGATTTTCAGAGCAAAATCGGAATTGTTCCACCATTCGAGGAACTTCAAGGTGAAAATTGCAACTGGGAAGAAGGTTCCTAATACAAGCTTGATGAGCCTCCATGAAGGCTTGGTGAAGTTCCGAGTAATAAGGCGTAGAATATATTCGGTAGTTGAAGGAGGAGCAACTCGATTTGGTTTTTCTTTACCACCTTTGAGTGGGGTAGGGTCATTCTTTTGATAGTCGTATTGGTTTAATCTTGAGTAGTTCATTTTGAACAAATAAGTTAACAAGGAAGGAGATTTACTACTTCCACTAAGATATAACAAAGTTGTAATGAGATTGCCTGCTCTCAAAATACTTTGAATAGTAGGGAATATTTCAACAAACTTTCTTTTGAAAAGTATCGTATAGTATTCTTGTTTCGACTTAGCATCACTTGTATTCAATTGACTGGTTATATATTTGGCATACCATAGTTCGTGCCAATAATTCAACTTCTCACTTAGATAAGGAACCCCGGTGATCTCAAAGATAGAGACAACAGTTTGTAACGTGGATAAGCTTCGTCTATCCTCAATCATGGATGGAACCAATTGAGTGAGCTTACTACTGTTATATTTCTTGTCAGACAAAGGAGTCTGACGAACTCGTTTTAACCCATAGAAGTTTTCGGTGAATGATCCCTGCCAGTATTTCAAGAAATACCATTCGATGAACGACCTGAACACAAGATTAATCTCATCAAACTTATTCGTGATCTTCAACAAGTATTGAGGGTATCTCTGGGTATAATGCACCAATATGAATCGAAGTGATGGGGACAATAATGCTTCAAGTTGATTCGCTGATATTAGTTCAAACAACGTTGGCGTCTCAGAGTCCAACTGGGACGCGTCCAAAGATGAGTAGTATTCCATGGCAAAGTATCTGTTGGCTCTCTCAACTGTATGCGATGGTTTCTTTCCAAGATGAATACCTGATTAAATGGTGTTTTAGTAAACTCTCCATCTTCTCCACATTGACCGAGGCAATCGAATAAAGCGAAAAAACTAGGCAAAAAAAAAAAAGTGTCTAGTGGGAAAGTCGTTCAGCAACCGAAAACTTTATCGCTTGATCATAAAATTATTAGATTTACGAATGTTATATGTATCATCCACATCCATGGACTACACCACAATTGCTACGACTTCGAATGCTATCAGGGATTTTCATTGGCTTGGAGTATACTGATAACTATTGGAGGGTACTCAGTGTGACAGCTGGTCGAGAATTGCATCACTGGTATTAGAATCTGGTAAATTTGCAACACTTGAATCGCACAACTGAAACTAATAGAACTCTACCATGGAGTCCTTCGAAAGCCTTCATTCAATATCAAAAGAGCTCCAAATTCGGACGAAGTCATTGAGATTGTTTGATATTGCTCATTTACGTGAACTTAACTATGTACAGTCTGAAGTACCTCCAACAATGAGTGAAATGAATAGAGAACTTCCTACAATTGTGGATACGGCGGGAGTAACCATCCAACTCCTTGATAACTCAAACAAAATTGAACAAGATGCCGAGTCCAATTTGACTTTTCTGCAATACGAATTTTCGCTGATGGTGGATGGTATAACCGCGTTTACTCAGACAAGTCTAGAATCTGATCCCAACAAAATCATTCGTGATTCGATTGTGTATTTGCAGCTTAATTACAATTGCCACAATGGGCATGCAAAGCAAGGTCCTGTCCTCAAAGGTTCTCAAGAGCCGAATGGCTTAACTGGCGACGGTGTTTGCGAAGGCGATGAAGCTAACGATAACTATGAGCAGTCGCTGGTGAACCTAATATCAAGTAGTGATGAAGCCCGTGGTTATCAAACTCAACTGAGCTCGGTCCCGGATATACTTACAAGTCATGATCCATTTCGTGAAAATAGGTCAAGCTCGCCCATTATTCTTAATTCCGAACCCTTTATGTAAGGATGATCTTGGTAAATCTACAAATAGAGGGGAAATGATGCGAGAATCAGGCGACAATACCACGGGTCTTCGTGGAGGTTGCACAAGATGCAAAACATTACTTCCCCAACAAAGTCGTTGCAAATTATCATTATCTGAAAAGTTCTAGATCAGAAGAGGAATTGCAAGAAAGAAAAGAAAAAAAAAAATTAAAATAAAAATAAAAAATTAAAAAAAAAAAAACGAAAAAAATTTTTTAATTTGTAAAAAAGAAAATCAAACAACAAAGAACGTTAAAGTATCAAATAGTCCTCGGGGCCAGTTAGCATATACTCACAGATGGTTGTAATTGGCATAAGCTTATATCAAATCTGAAGCTATATTTGACGTAAATGTCCCATACAAACAAATCAAACACTTGGTAATCCCCATATTCAATGTTCTCTTGGGCATCCGCAGGGAAAGCTGGACTAGGGATATTCTTAATGCATTTAAACCAATAATAAAAGTGTTTGGCTTGATGAGTATTTTTATCGAATGCTGATAATTTGGTTGGACTTTGATTACTGTTTCCGTTGTTTACTTGGTCACGATTACTTTGATCTTGTAAAGCAATTTTCGTACCATAAGGTTTCCAACCAAGAATAAATAAGCAAGTTTCTGCAATCAAATTTTCCAATGGGGTCAAACCATAGTACAAACCATAGAATAACACAAGGGTGAGCTCATTTACGTAAGGGATATTTTCAGGATTATTTTGAGTACTGATTAATTTGATTTCATCCACGAATTTATCAAATTGGTTCAAAGCTCTGATGTTATTCCAGGTTGACTGAAGTTTGAGAAGATGTAAAGGAGGTTTAATCAGTTGTGCAAATTGATGAGTAATGGAACTTGAAGATGATTGAATTATATTTGGTAAATAAGGTTTCTTGATTGGAGTTTTAAAATGATTATAATCAACCTGTTTTGTTAAAAGTTTGGAATCATTGCCAGTCGAGGTACCTATTTTTCGGGTAGAAGTGAATGAAATTATAAGATCTTGAATTCCAGGAGGTAATTTGATTAAATTGACATCACTGAAAAGTTCCAATTCAATGGTGGAAAGGGATGAGTTTTGTAAAACTTCAACAAACTTATAATTAGGGTCATTCTCGAAATTGGTGACACTATGTACCTGGTCTTGTTGTTCGATTGGTTCTTTCTGTTGTTGGGATTCTGGCTGCGAGGCGAGTAGGCCATGGTTATTCACCTCTACATGACCATTTACGGATCCATTAGTAGTGGTGCCATTAATGTGGCCATTTAAAACCTCGGTAGCTTTGGCAATTTTAGGAGTAGAGGTTGCAGCAGTTGCATCATTGGCAGCACTACCTGCAGCAGCGGCGGCCCATTTCAAAGCACCGATTGGTTTGGAAGGAGCAGTGGCTGGTTTCAAAGTTTTAATGATTGCCGGACTTGATAATTCTGGAGTATGGGGGATCGATGAATTTGAAGATGACAGGAGCGGAACCGTTTTCAATTTAGGAGTTGTGGTAGAAGACGGCGAAACTTTTGATCTGGACGAAGAAGGTAGTAACTCTGGTTGAGGTGAAGTTTTTGTATGAGCCGAGGAAGGATGGGAATGACTACTGGAAGAAGAAGGTCTTGATATATGAGTATTTGTTGTTGAAGAAGAAGAGGGAGCTGGTGGAGAAGGTGACGATAGGCTCGAACTTTCGGGAGATTTTTTCGATTTTAGAAGAATCATATCATCATTATTTATCAGGCCATCTTTCTGTTTTTGTTTTTCATGTTCAATTTCACTATTGATACGATCGGCATTTTGTTTGGCTTCTTTTATTATTTCATCGTATAAAGTTTCATCATCGATGAAATCAGGGTCTTGATTTGATTCCACGTAAAAATTTAAATCATCTTGAATCAACCATATTGATTCTGGAGATAATTTTTCGTGTTTCAAATATTCCATGATGATTTCGATTTTCTCAATATGGAAATTATGTTTCGCTTGAAATTGTTCAAGTTCCTGTTTTCTTTCTTCAATTGCGCTTGAATTGTTCTTCCTAATTTTTTTCTGGGATATTTTTTCATATTCTTCATTGAGAGTTTCTAGTTGTTCATTTAAACTATCAATAATTTCCTGTAAATATTCAATGGCTTTTAGCACTTCTTCACTTAATTCACTTTCGCCTGATTCTAGGGCCGCCAACATTATCGATTGATTTGAAAATGATTTCATCTTGGAGTTTTTTTCAACTTCCTTATAACACTCCATTGCTTCTTCCACCAACTTACGATGCTCCTGTAATTTGGCAGGAGCGATAATTGCTTCGATTTGATCATTCAGTTGCCATGTTTTAATTTGATCCCTAAATTTTTGTAACTTTTTGATTTCTTTTTTCAAATCATTTTCTAGTTTCTCTCGCTGAGAATCATTAGTGGAATTTTCATGACGAGTAAAATGGTAATTGAATAAATCTATTCCTTCGTGTATTTTTTTGAACACGGCATCAACTTCCCTAATGAAAAAGATATCTTGTTAGTACTTGCATCCTTCAATGACTACTTGGAGCTTCTGAAACAAAGGAAGAAGAGAAAAACAAACATTGCAACCGTGGACCTGATCTCCTCCGTAAATCAAGCTTCAAAGTCCGGCCCACTTCTTCAGTATGGTCTTATTTTTCTCTTTCCCTTTGATTCGTCTTTCAATGGAAAACATACTTCTGTACTTTTCTATGCGACATGATAGCAACGATAGCGATAGCAAGAACTGGTTTCTTGTTATTCTTGAGATTCGGTGGTGGGTTGTCTGGGACTTAATAATAGGTATTAAAAGAAGGGGAAGAACTACAAAAAAAAAAAAAAAAGTTCAACCATTAAAATTTTTTTTCTTCCTCTCTGGTTAACCTATAAAATTTAAGGAAGAGAAAAAAAAAAAAAAAAAAATTTTGACAAAGAAAAGAAATGAAGTCAGAGAGAATCAAGAAAACAAAGGAAGTTGAAGAAGGAGAAAAAAAAGGAAAAAAAATCGTACAAAGAGCAAGAGAACCTACTGAGTGGTTTTTTTTTGTAAAATCCCAATCTTACATCTTATTGATCTTCATGTATACTCGATGATGATTACAGCGGTCAGCATTGGTTGAGCGAAGTTACAGAACGTACCTGAAAACGGAAAAAACAAAGAAAAAAAAAAATAAAGAAGAGGGACAGACACCCTCATGTCATGTGAGCTTTCTAGTCAATACCCGAAGTTTTCAAGATGATATGGATCGACAATAACTCCGCTTCGATAGTTGGGAATACTGGAACAGTATACAGTATGATCATCAAACAATATGGAGTGCTTTTAAGTCACTGCTGCTTTGTTTCAGAATAAGTGGAGAAGGTGAGGGTGTACGGGTGTGCTAGATGAAATTTGCAGAAATTCCTTACTTTGTTTTTTTTTGGAAATGCCCCAAAGCAGCAGAAGTTGAGAAACTGCGAAAAAAATTCACCTGGTTACAAATTGAAATTTAAATATAGTAATAAGATTGAAGACTATTTAATAATTATATATAGAAAGGTTTATAACTCTTTTATAAAAAACAAAAAAATGGTCATGTGGGTTTCGTTTTTTTTTGTAATTTTTTTTTAATTTTTATTTTTCTATTATAGATACAACGAGTTTATATATGAACCCCGTGATTACAATTCATCGTGACCAAAGTCGTCATCAGAATCATCGTCACCGAATTGGGCATCGCCAGCGTCGCCACCTGCACCAGCCCCGTATAATTTAGAGGTGATTGGACTAGCGATATCGATCAATTTTTGTTTTTGTTCTTCAAATTCTTCTGAAGTGGCAGTTTCGTAATTATCTTCGATGAATTCCAAAGTTTCCTTAATGGCATCATCCAAAGTTTCTTTGTCATCGTCGTCTAATTTAGAACCCAATCCATTTTCGGATTCATCCTTCAATTGACCTTTCAATAAGTGGGCGTAATTTTCCAAGGAGTTACGAGCTTCAATCTTGGCCTTAACTTCGGCATCTTGTTGAGCGTATTTTTCACCTTCTTCCACCATTCTGTCAATCTCTTCTTTAGATAATCTTCCTTTATCGTTGGTAATGGTGACGGAATTAGATTTACCGGTTCCTTTATCAACAGCTTCTACTTTCAAGATACCATTGGCATCTAAAGAGAAAGTGACTTCAATTTGAGGAACCCCTCTTGGAGCTGGTGGAATATCGGTTAATTCGAACTTACCTAATTTATTGTTATCTTTAGCCATTGCTCTTTCACCTTCATAGACTTGGATTAAGACAGTTGGTTGATTATCGGCAGCAGTGGAGAAAATTTGGGATTTCTTGGTAGGAATAGGAGTATTTCTGTTAATAATGGTGGTCATAACACCTCCGGTGGTTTCAATACCTAAAGTTAAAGGATTAACATCCAATAAGACAATGTCATCAACACCTTCTTCACCGGATAAGACACCAGCTTGAACGGCGGCCCCATAAGCAACGGCTTCATCAGGGTTAATACCTTTAGAAGCTTTTTTACCATCAAAGAATTTTTCCAATAATTCTTGAACTTTTGGAATTCTGGTGGAACCACCAACGAGGACAATATCGTCAATTTCAGACTTTTTAACCCCGGAATCTTTCAAGACTTGTTCGACTGGTTTCAAAGTTTTCTTGAAAGCTTCGACGTTTAATTCTTCAAATTTAGCTCTTGATAAAGTTTCGGAGAAATCAATACCATCAACAAAAGAATCAATTTCGATTCTGGCACTCATTTGAGAACTTAAAGTTCTCTTGGCCTTTTCAGCTTCTCTCTTTAATTTAGAAATAGCCTTAGGGTTGGATGAAATATCAACTTTATGTTTTTTTTGGAAAACTTTACTTAAGTGTCTAACAATTTTGAAATCAAAATCTTCCCCACCTAAATGAGTGTCACCGGCGGTAGCTTTAACTTCGAAAACCCCACCTTCAATGGCCAAAAGAGAAACATCGAAAGTACCACCACCCAAATCATAAACAATGATTTGTTTTTCAGAATCAGTTTTATCTAATCCATAAGCAATAGCAGCGGCAGTTGGTTCATTGACAATTCTCAAAACGTTTAAACCGGCAATAGTACCAGCATCTTTAGTAGCTTGTCTTTGAGCATCGTTGAAATAAGCGGGGACGGTGACCACGGCGTGAGTAACTTTTTTACCCAAATAGTCTTCAGCAATCGATTTCATTTTACCCAAAATCATACCACTGATTTCCTCGGGAGAGAAAGTTTTCAGTTCACCTTGGTAGTCAACTTTGACCACGGGCTTACCATCCTTCTTGTCAATGGTGTAAGGCAAATGTTTGATTTCTTTTTGCACCGTCTTATCGTTATATTTCAACCCAATTAAACGTTTGATGTCAAACACGGTATTTTGAACGTTGGAAGGAGCCTGGTTTTTGGCAGCATCCCCGATCAATCTTTCTTCTGGGGTGAAAGCCACGTAGGAAGGAGTAATACGATTCCCTTGATCGTTGGCTAAGATTTCCACCTTCCCATTTTTCATCACCCCAACACACGAGTACGTGGTACCCAAATCAATACCAATGACGGTTCCATAGTTGGAACTGGTGTCATTGGTATCGTCTTCAGCAGCCATCACCAAACCACCACCATGGTGTTTGTTGGCGAAAAAGGGTAACACAACGGCTAATAAAACATAAAGGAGAGTGATCCCCGATATCCAGTTACGGTTGGAAAACTTGGACATGGCAGTTTTGATATGTACCTTAACTAGTGAATTAAGAACACGACACAACGGGAAGACACAGATGTGGAAGAAGAAAAAGAGGTAAGTGAAATTAAAATTCGAACGGCGGGAATCAACGTATATAAAAAAAAAAAAAGACACCAGTGAAAAATCACCTCCACTGTTCTCACCAAAAAAAAAACCCAAAAAAAAAAAAAAAAACTAAAAAAAAAAAAAAAGCTTATGGTGGACGTGGAGCGTTTGCCGCCATTCTTTTTTTTTTTCCTCACCAAAAAAGCCTGGAAAATTCTGAAGATTTCGGTGCGTTTCTTTTTTATTTTTAATTTTTATTTTTATTGTGGAATTTGGTGGCCCAAAGTCACTTTGCAACTTTTTTCCATGCCTGGCTACTCTGCTTTTAAAGATGATGCGTTGTTCAATACGAAGGGGGGGATATGTTCCACACACATGAACGGATGATCTAAAGTGGATGACAGGGGGCGGTTCTGGGGTTTTGGTTTCTTTTGTTTATTGGTGGTCTCGTAAATTAAGAGGGACCCATTTGCGTTTGTGCTGTTTATTTCTCAATTTGGGCGTTAGGCGCCGCTCGCTATTATTTTTTCGGACAGGTGCAAAAAGCCAATTGAACACGTCAGCATTCAAGACGACCCGTACCCCACGCACTAAGAGCTAGTAGAAGACTGGATTAGTATAGAAAAAGAGTGCAATAGACTATACTGGAAGGTTAGTACAATTATAGTACAATACGGTAGAGGACTGTAGTGCAATACTGTAGAAGACTACAAGCTAGAAGACTAGAATACTAGTAGAAGGCTAAACTAGAAGACTAGAATACTACAAACTAGAAGACTAGTAGAAGACTACAAGCTAGAAGACTAGAATACTAGTAGAAGGCTAAACTAGAAGACTAGAATACTAGTAGAAGACTACAAACTAGAAGACTAGTAGAAGACTAGTAGACTATTATAGAATACTAGTAGAAGACTACAAGCTAGAAGACTAGAATACTAGTAGAAGGCTAAACTAGAAGACTAGAATACTACAAACTAGAATACTAGTAGAAGACTACAAGCTAGAAGACTAGAATACTAGTAGAAGGCTAAACTAGAAGACTAGAAGACTAGTAGAAGACTACAAACTAGAAGACTAGAATACTAGTAGAAGACTACAAACTAGAAGACTATAGAGTACTATATAATACCAGTAGAAGACTAGTAACTATAGGACAATACTGCAAAAGTTTGGAGATTATATAGATGGTACGGACCCTGGTGGGATTTATTAACTTGCAAAACGACAACCTGTAAGAACGAAACTGCAGGTTGCACACAACCTACAGACTAGTCCAGCCTGCACATGGGTCAACATGCAATTCTTCTGGTTTACAGGTTACAGTGTGAAATTATGTGCAATGGCAGAAAATCATGGAAGAAGGAACGAAAGTAGGGAAATCTTCAGAAAATTAATAGAAAAAAGATCTCCATTGAATTGTAAAACACTCATCAATCATTCTCTTTTGATTCTCATTTCATCCAGTCAATTATATACCCGTGTTCCCACCCATCTATCCATCGATCAATCCCAATTGGCTTGTCACGTCGCAATCTATTGTTCTGCGCACTTGTCATTCTCACTCATCGTTCTTTTATTGCTCTCCTACATTCCCCCCCTCCTTCCTCCTTGCCCCCCTTATAACGGTTGTTCTACTAGAATTAATTGACACTTTATATTTCACACATATACATATATTTATATATCTATCTTCATCCAGATATAGATATATGTATAGAGCAAGTTCAGCTTTCTTTTTTCATTTTTGTTTTTCATAGATTCCCCCACCCTCTCCATTAGCATCATGTCGCCTACAGCCAACAATCAATTCATAACAGATGAATTAAATCAATTACAGAAAGAAATCATCGCCAAAAATCCGGTGGATATCTTACAATTCTGTGCCAACTATTTCAACACCAAATTGGAATTACAAAGATCCCAATTGTGGTCTCAACAAATCAAGGCAAAAGCCGCCGGTATCAATATGTTCCCTCAAGTCGATAACATCAACGTTAATAGCTCTGGTAATGGTGTCACCGTCAATTCAAGACAACCTAGTTTCAAATCTCCTTTCGGTGATAATGACCCCCATTCTATACATGACCATCATAATGACCCTACCGCCGCCCCTTCAGATCCTTCTGCTTCTCAAAATTCCGATAAAGAAGTTAACAAGGCCGGGTTGTTCAAAGGCGATTTTGGCGTAGGTCAATCCTCCCAATCAAAACCAGTGCAAGAACTCGATCCTAATGATCCTTCCACCGCTTCTTCCGCCCACACATTCTCCCAACCTCCTAACCCTACCAAATTACCCGTGGCTTTCAATGCTAATAGAAGAACCTCGGTGTCAGCTGAGGCCTTGAACCCCGATAAATTCAAGTCCGATTCTTGGAAACCCCCCATTAATGACTTGACCGTATCTCAAAAAACCGAATTACAAAAAACGTTGGCATCAAACTTTTTATTCCAACAATTGGATGATAAACTGAAAAAAACCGTTATTGAAGCCTTGACTCGTAAACAATTTGCCAAAAATGATGAAATCATTAAACAAGGTGATGAAGGTGATTATTTCTACATTATTGAAAATGGTACGGTTGATTTCTACGTTAATGGTACCAAGGTCAATTCAAGTGGCGAAGGTTCTTCTTTTGGTGAATTGGCCCTTATGTACAATTCTCCTCGTGCCGCCACCGCCATTGCCGCATCCCAAGAAGGTGTCACTTGTTGGGCCTTGGATCGTTTAACTTTCCGTCGTATTCTTTTGGAAGGTACTTTCAACAGAAGATTAATGTACGAAGATTTCTTGAAAGATGTCAAGGTGTTATCCAGTTTATCCAATCATGAACGTTCCAAATTGGCCGATGCCTTAAGCACCGAAATTTATCATAAAGGTGATAAAATCGTCAAGGAAGGTGAAAAGGGTGAAAATTTCTACTTCATCGAAAGTGGTAATTGCCAAATCTCCAAAAATGGTCAAGGTGTCGTTTCCAAAATCGGGAAAGGTGACTACTTCGGTGAAGTTGCTTTACTTAATGACTTACCAAGACAAGCTACTGTCGAAGCTTTGGATACCGTCATCGTGGCCACCTTGGGCAAATCCGGGTTCTCAAGATTGTTGGGTCCTGCCGTTGATGTCTTGAAATCTCAAGATCCTACTGCTGTCCGTGATCCTACCGCTGCTCAATAACTGTAATGATTTTTAATTGTTTATCTTTTTTTTATTAATATTCTTTTCCCTTTTCTTTTTTTTTTTTTTTTCTTCCTTTGTCTATTCCTTCAAAGTGTTGTTGTACTTTTCATTTCCATTATCTGGTTTCTTATAACTCATTAAATCTTTAACACATCTTGCCTATAGCAATTGACTTCTTTTTTATTTGCTTTTTTTTGATCTGACGTTCTCGTTTCCTCTATGTTTGAATGTATAGCACTTTCACTAGTTTCATGGTGAACCAATTATATCTTGTATTACGTATAATGACAGTTTGATATGTTATCTTTTACCCTTGTAACTGTATACCTCAATTGTGATAAATCAGCCACGCTTGCATAACTTGAAGGTTAATAACATAATTGGTTGGTGGTATTGCTATCAATTGAAAATTTGATCAGAAGCCTACTCTTCATCTTAAAATTCCATACCTTAAGAACATCTCTCTTTATTCCACGCCTAAAGAGGCTCATTCAATCTTACGCCATCTCGGACCAACATATCATCCAACAAATAAGAGGCTTATTTGAGATATAGTGTACGGGTCGTTTTGTACAGCGTGGTTAGCTACACAAACCGGCACCGCTTCTTATTCAAATAAGCGCAAATGGTTTAGTGGTAAAATCCAACGTTGCCATCGTTGGGCCCCCGGTTCGATTCCGGGTTTGCGCATTCTTTTTTTGAATTCCATCTTACCTGAGTTATATTTTGGGCTATCTGTAGCTGTCCATGAAGAGTTTGCCGTTTGGTGGCCGTTAAGGCGTTGACAGAATTTGATGAGCTGCCTTTTTTATTTTTCATCACCCATCGCAAATCGCAATCGCATCTTGGAAAGTACACCCGTACCTCCACTTCTGTGTTTTCCCCAGATCGGAGCTGCAGCAAGTGCTGCAGCGCTTATTTGACAAGATCTCCTTAAAAATCAAATTGATATGATAATTGTTGTTCGTTCAATGCATTTGTTTGTTTCAATGTTCTAAGTTTAATCTTCCCAGAAGTACACAAATTAGTTGATAAGTGCAACAGCCTTTGTTGAAAGCTCGTTGCAACCGTGTTCTCAAGTCTCCTTACGTGGTCCTGATATTCTTATTAGTTCTAAACGTGGACCAAAAAAATCGAAAAATATAAATACTAAAAAAATACTGAATAGAGATTGATATCTATATTCTGTCTCCTTATTGTCAATCATAATGCTGCTTTTATCTCTCGTGTACGCATTGGCAACATTGCCGTTGAAGCTTGCCACTTTGACGTTACAATATTTCACCATTGGAACCAATTTCAATCATACTGAAGTGAAAAGCTCTTGGAAGAGAACAATCGTCTGTGGTACCAATCAGCACTTTGGGAAATTTTTATCCCCTGACACTATTAAATTCTTACCAAAATATACCGTTGATGATAGATTGGCCCAAGTTAAGGGTAAATATACTGATCTTCCTAATTATGGGGAAGTCTATACCAAACGTGATTTTACCATAGACCAATACCACTGTGCTTCTACTTGGCTTGTTAAAGATGAAGACAGGTCCGGGAGTGACCCTGTGTTGGTCTATTTTCATGGAGGATGCTTCGGGATACAAATTTTGGAGTTAGCCGTGGAAGGTGCTGCTAATATTTATCGTGTATTAAATAAAGACTACGGTAAAAGAGTGTCCATCTTAGTTGTTGACTATTCCTTAACTCATCAAGCCACTTATCCTCAACAAATTAATGAAGCTAGCTACATTTATGATAAATTAGTAGAAGGTGGTAATACCAATATTGCTGTCATTGGTGACTCTGCCGGTGGGAATTTGTCCATTAATCTTCTTCACTACCTTCAACAGAAGTCGAAACGTTATCCCGTGGTTTGGCCCAAAGGTGTAGTTGCGGTATCCCCTTACTTGAATGTTTCCAACAATGAATATAAAGGATCTTTCAAAAACAATGAAAAATACGATATTTTCCCTCATATTATGACGGTTGGTTTTGGCAATGCCTATATTGGTGACGATACTTATTTAAATGAATCACCAAGAGTTAATATTGAAGCTAATTCAGATAAAATTGACTGGGGTAGAATCCCAGTCATCAAAGATGGGAAGATATTGATTCTTTTCGGCGATCATGAATCTTTGAATGATCAAATTTTAAGGTGGTGTAGTAAAATTGGCCTTACTGAAAATTACCCAGAAAGAATTGCCATTGATGTCAACGGGACTCATGATGCATTTTTCATGCTCGAATCTGCTGACTATGGTACTCTTGACAACTGGAAACAGACTTATTCTTCAAATTCGGTCTTACTGTTCTTGGATCTGATTTTCTAGCGTTTTCCACTTCTAGTTCTACATTTACTTTGTTGTTGTTGTTGAAATCTTATGTAAATTGATGTTTATATATTAATCTCAATGTAAAAAAAAAAAAGGACATGTGATTCATTAGTTCTGTAGAAGAATGTAAAAGCAGTCGGAGAAGAAAAAAGTGTAAATAGGTGTAGCTAAGCTTTGATTCTATTGAGACTCGTATTGAGTTTATTTTTAGCTATGTGGATCAACTTCTCTTCCTCCTTGAGCCAATATTTAAGTTTAGACACGTCTTGACCCAAACGCAAATCTTCTAGTCTCTTCGATAAATCACAGCTCTCGTCATCCGTAGCTTTTTCGTCACTTTTGAAAGCTTTAACCGCAGTCAATTGATTTTTAAGTGCTTCCACTTTCAGGATAAGACTGGATTCAGTCTCATCACCTCTATTAATCTTTTTATTCAACAAGTTGAGTTCTTTAAGCCACGCTTTTTCTTCTTTGTTCAACTGAGTTGAATCCTGAGATCTTACTTTGTGCACAGCTTCAAGTAGTTTTTGTTTCAATTCTTCTTGTCTCTTGTTAAATTTAGCCTGTTTCTCAATAGCGGCAGCGATTCGTTGATTATAATTTTCTAACTGTTCCTCATTATTGCTAGATACATCCAATTCCTTTAATTTTTCCACTTGTTGAGTAAGGTCAGTCACTTGTAATGTCAACCTCGAATTAACTGCAACTAATGCTTGCATGACCTTTTGGATGTTATATAATGTGGTTTGTGACACTTTCGCAACACTTTGAAGCACCTCTGGGCGGTCAGTCAATAACTTTTCTGCTGACAACGAATTAGCCACAACTAAAGGATTTTCGTTATTCCAGTTTGCAATGCGCTTGAAATAATGTTCAGTCTCTTCGAATGGGATCTTACTTAATGGCGAAATATTGGTAGAATTAACCGTTTTCAACTTAGCAAGTTCAGCCTCATCATTGTGCCCTATAGTGGGCTGCTTTTCAATAGGGTCGAAATTAAGTTGGCGAATACCAAGGCCAACCAGGGTTCCGTTAAAGGTAATTAAGTAATCACCCGTTCCAGTAATAGTATCAGAAATGAGTATTATTCTAGGATTCAGACCGGTCGATTGGAAACCATCGTAGGCGATCTTTTCAATATCATTAGCACCGCTTTCGATAATAGACTGGGCCCATTCCGCAGTATCAATGACCGTTATTTGTTTATCCACAATCAATGATATTCTGGTACGATCGGCGTCTAAAGTTTTAAAAAAAAATTTTTCAGATGCCAACTGGCCAATACTGTCGTGGCCTGCAAGTTGTAAAGATTTGAAATGTGTGTCAACAAAGCGTTGTTCTCGTAATACTTCACTTATAGTGATTGTGGTTGGGGTGTTGGTAGATTCCTCTTCATCCTCTGATTCAGACAAATCAACAAACCCAAAACCTTTCCTGGGTTTGGTATAGCCACTTTTCTTTTGTTTTATTGGGGTTTGGGGTTCGGGTTCAGAGGCCAATGGAGCTGCCTCTTCATCATTACCGATCGACCATTCCATTAGCAATTGTGAGTCTTGGATAAAGTAGCGCAAAAAGCTTTCATTGGATTCATTACGGGTTAATGCTGCAAGAAATGAAATATCATCGTTGTCATTGATATTTGTTATGTCGAGAACTGTAGGAGAACCTTCGTTGGGGCCTAAATTTTCAGTATTGTCAATACTTAAAGGGCCTTGAAGTTTAATTTGAGAATCTTCGGGAAGTTTATGATCCACTTCAATGATGGGAACATCGACTTGATTAGTAGAGAGATTACCGTAAACTTTGTCGGCTGATTTCTTCAAACGTAACGCATATTTATAATATCTGATCCCTCGAGACTTTAATCGGGTATCATTTACGAGTTCAAAGATGCTACTAAGTGAAGGAAACTCATTATTTATCAAGGTCAATGCCTTCAAAGCTTCCTCGTGGAGCTGAACAATTTGTTGGTGGGTGGTTCTTATTTTGGAGTTTCCCAGTACGAAGGGGTAGATCGCAAACATATCGCCTGTACTTGACGTAACATAAAGACACAATGCACCAGACAAATTGTTAGCAGAGCCGAATGAAATGGAAGTGGCATCACCGGTAAAATTTGCGTAGGATTTTAAGTCAATCAATAACAGGGGATGGCTAGTAGAAATGGTGACGTTGTATAAGCGAAGCTTGGAATCTTTTGTTAATATGACTAGTCCAGCATCATTGGACATTGCAGGGTGCCAAACAACTTTTTTTATTTCTTCACCGTCAAGAGAACCAATTACGTATGATCCATTATTGACTACCCCATTACCTTGTAAGAAATTCCGAGGTAATGTGGCTAATCGAATCAGTGTTTTCCCTATCAAGGCAAGCATTGAGCCAGACTCATTGAACAACATGGACTCGATATTGAAGCTCGTATCATCTTTGAAATTCAAAAGACTATAGTTCTCTCTATCAGAAGTGATATTACAACATCTTACCAAGTTTCCGAGACAAAGGAATACTTCTGAGTTATTTCTCACTGTAAGATTTGTATCTTCTGCCAGCACTGTACGGGTGGAGAATATTTTCTGTCGTTGTATCTGAGACACAAGGCTATTGGCCAAATCTTCCGTTATTTTCATTCTTGTGGAATGGGGATTGGATTCAATAATACAATTATAATATCTTGTTCGATTAAGCCATTTTATTTATCCTTTTGATCCTAATCCCCTGAGAAGAAACAAAAAAAAAATCGAAAGAGAAAAAAAATAGAAGACTTGGTGAGGGCACACCTCTCTACTAATCTGCTAAGAAACCCTAATACATCTATGAATGTGAATATACGTTAAATATACACCTCTTGTGAGCAATTGAGCTAAAGAATGCTATCTCGTAACATCAGAATGGCTTGGATTATTGTCTGAACATCTGTTCATCATTAAATGAGAATAGGCTGACAGCTAATTAGGGGACATCAAATTCATATCAGGTCCGAAAGATGTAAATAAAAAGGTTGACATTGGTTTACGCTTTCTTTTCATTCGCTTGTGTCTTCTGGGAATTGACGGCTTCGATTCAGTTTGATTGTTCTTGTTTCCTTTTATGTATTTTTTGTGGAGTCTAGCCTCCAGTCCAACGAGACAAGTCTCTTCGTTTCTTCCGAAGAAGTTCGAAGCTGGAACCACAGCGTCACTGATTGACTTAGAGTGGTGGGGGTGTTTTGGGTCTTCAAGATAATTTGACTTTTTTGTAGTGACAGCTATTAATAGAACCATGGATCTGGATCTGGTTGCTATCTGTCGGAGTAATTGACCTTTTTCCTTTTTTTTTGGACTATCTTCAAGAACACCCCTTGAACGTGTGTATCCTTCCACTTTAGTGTGGTCTTGAGAGCTCAAAGGTATCAAGTCTTCATTGGTTGGGCTTGCCTTATGTACTTCACCAGTACTGATATTACTTTCGTGTTCATTGCGGAGTTGTTCCAAGCTGAGGATGTCTTGATGTGTTGCTAATGGCACCAGTCCATTAAATGGAAGCTCTTCCTCATTTTCAAAGAGACCCGGTAATAAAGGTCGGTTTGAATGATCTGTATTTTGCTTACCGTAAGCTATCAGTTTCCAGACTTGTTTAAAATAGCCTTTGTCAAATGTTGTGGTTTTGAATATTGTTTTATCAAAAGTGTGGGGCTCTTCTTCTTTTAAATACATATCTTCATTGCTTATCGTACTTTCTGTTACATCAATAACTCTGTTTGACCCCCCGTTTTGAGCGTAGTTATTGTCTGATACAACCGTGGCATCGGACACTATCCTATTGCTGTTAAGAACCTCAGATTTAAGTGGTGCATTCGTTTGGCCGAGATTAAACAATGTTCTGAAACGCTCCTTTCGTGATACCAGATTTTGTCGGGATGCCATGTGAATTTGTTTTGCAGATAAAGGACGGGTTATTAACTGGAAGAATTTCCATCTCGGTAAAGTATTCCGGCGGGAATCTTCCTCGTCGTCGTTGGGCTGCCGAAAATGTGACATGCTCAGTGCTGACAGTATGTTTTGACGACAAATCCTGTTTTCTTGGAAAGAAAGCTCTTTATGGTATCCAAATTTAACTTGTTGTGTATAAAACTATTCTGCTTGGATAGTCTGCTCTGTCGATTATTTTATTTAGCCTTTTTCTTCAGTTTTTGCAAGTGCTCCACAAAAAGCTGCAAAATTTTTTAAAAGGTGAGCACATACAAATATATAACTAAAAAGGATACAAATTATGCATTGATCAAACTACTTAGGAAACATGCTCTGTTATTGGCTTTAAAACCTTCGAATGCTTTCTTGCTAGTCTTTTGTCATTGTTTTCCTTTTGCAAGGCCAAGACAAGTGTGGTATACTTTTCTAAGAGACTTTCAAAATAGCGTTGCTTGTCGCTAGTTTCAAATTCTAGCCTCTGCTTCACTTCTTTAAGCTGCTTTAATACATGAGTTATTGATGTACTTAGAAATTGAAGAAGCTCACTTATCAAGAAAGATTGTTGTTCTGAAAAGATTTTAATTTGGACGAATTTGTAATAAACTTGAGTGAATTTTTCAGTGGAGCTTTCATGTAAAACAGGAAGTAAAGTTTCAAAAGTGACTTTTACAAATCTTTTGAGAAGATTTGAAACTATATCATTTGATACAGTTAGCTCCACTTGCTCAGAGGTAAGGATGTCAACTTTCAGCTTAGTTTTGTTGAGCTCCTTTTCTATGACTTTGTCCTCTTTTTCTTGTTGTTCGAGCTGATTTTCTAAATCTTCTGATAAATTTTTATGGTATTTTATCTCCTGCTCTAAAGCTTCCATCTCCTTATTGTGATTTGTAAGCTTTCTCTTCAAATTCTGGTCAGTCTCTTCTAGTACCTGTGCCAAGTTCTTTAGTTGGAGGTTTAGTTCGTTTTTTTCTTGCCTTGCCCTAAAAAGGTCCGATTCTGTCAACTCGAGGTTTTTATTGGTCTCTGCTAGTTTAAGCTTTAGATATTGAGTATCTTCATCATTTTTAGACACTAAATCTTTCAACATCTGCTCAGTTTTTGTCACTTGTTTGGTCAAAAGTCTATTTTCACTCTGACTTTTAGCAAGACTGGTCTCTAACAATAAAGTCTGTGCTTTGGTTTTCTCTAATTGATTTTTGTCCTGAAGTTCGTGTATCTCTTTTTGGCTCTCAATAATATCATTAGCATTGCTCAAATCTGACTGGAGTTTGGCTCTGGCTAATTCCAGTTGAGTTATTTCTAAGCATTTTGCTGTCAATGAATCTTGTAAAAAAGTAACCTTGGTAGTGAAAGTCGCTGTGAGTTGTTCCTTTTCTTCGATAGCAGCATCCAATCCGGATGTTGTTAAGTATATTACTTGCCTTTTTTCAAGGAGATCTTGTTCTAATCTTTCATTCTCTTCCATGAGTTTTGAAACCTGTTTTTTAGTTTTTTGCTGTTCTTCTAACCCGGTACATAATTCAAAATGATCTTTATTTGATAATTCTAACCGAACACATGAATCTGAGTCATTGGCCTGATAATTCTCAATCGTGACTCTGTTTTCCTCTGAAGATATCTTGCACTTGAGGTTTTGAATATCAGTTTGTAATTCAGTTATAATCTTTAACTGGTTTGAATATTTGCTATTAAGTTCTTCTAAGTCCGTTTTTAAGCAAATATTCAGTGAATCGGCTTTTTCCTTCTCAGCTTTTAAGTGGCTGATTTCCTCCAGATGCTTCAAATTTTGCTCTTGGAGACTCTCAATGCTCTGTTTATAAGACTTTGACTTCTTCTCATAATCTTTGACTTCCTTCTGATACAATTCGAGCTGCTCAAGTATTGCATTTTGATCATCCTTAGTTTCATCCCAATCATTCTTGAGCAAGTCAGTCATTTCAACGAGTCTTGCAAGACATTCTTCTTCTTCGAGGATTTCTGGAGTTAGATCATTACCAAGTATTATCGCTAGGTTTTTGATACTTTTAAGAATATTTTCGCCTGCCAGCAATTCTGAAACAACAAAGGCATTATTGTTAAATGTTGAATCTGAAGCTGTTTGGTTCAGATTATCACACGGTGAGAATTTAGAGTCAGTGGGGTTTTCAAAAGGTTCAAAAGATTTGGTAGGTCCCGAGTTGGGCTCGAAATCAGATAACTGACTCGAAGGGAAAAAACACCCGTCAAAAGACTCATCGACTGAGAGCTTTTTCTGCTCTTCTGTCTGGTGGGCCAAGTATTCATCTTTTGTGGAAAAAACAACCCGGCCGTCATCATTCAGTTCTATATGATCACTGTATTCAGATGTGGCAGATTCTCCCGACAGGCGGTCTGCTTGGCTTGCCGATGAAGGACCATATGATTCAATTGGTGAAAGTAGTTGAACTGTCTCTTTGTCGAAAATAGTATCGTCGTCAAAATGAACACTTTTGCTGGTGGGAGTTTTAAGGCGAGGCGTCGGGGTTTCCCTAAATCCATATGAAAAGCTCTTGCTCCTCTTCACAGCATGTTGCTGATCAAAGGGGTCAAAACTTTGATTGAAACTGTCGTTCTGTAAGGAATCATCAATCAAGGCACCTTCAGGGATAGGGTGACTGAAGGAATGTCTCCTTGTCGTTATAGGAGGAATATGCCCAACTTCTTCTGTGGTATCTCCCGTATCATCGGAGGAGGATGCAGTAACCTTCCTTGGTAGTTTGGAACCACCAGCAGACGGTGAGAATAACCTAAGAAACATTTACTCCTAGGAAAGCTGATGCCATATATTCTTGTCTCCAGAAGGTAGTCGAAAATAGTTAGGTGTCTCTTTTTTTGTTCTTGATGCAAAAACAAAATCTGGAGAATAACTCAGTTTGTATCAATTTTTTGCAATTTATCCACAAAATGAGAGCATTTGGATACAAAGTCCATGCCAATATTTTTTCTTTTTCGTTTTCTTTTACTCTTATCGAAGGCAAGACCCTATAAATCTTGCTTTTAATGCATTATTTACAAACTAGACATGACCGACTGTGATCAGAGATGTTACACGCACCCTACAAGTCTGTTTGTATTATTCTGTTTGATATGCACCATCTAGCCAAGCACAACCACCCCAGAACCATATTTGTAAAAGAGTAAACGGGTGAGTCCGAACAGGTTTAAATAGCCTCAAATATCTCGAGGTGGCCCATTTATTTCAATAGACTGCTTTCATCTTAATGGGCTTTCTGGTTAAAATTGGACCGTAGCCACAAAGTAGAGTAATATTTTGCGACCATTAGGGAAAACATCCGTACCACAAAGTCAATTCAGTTTTTCAAATCTTCAAGATTGAGAGAGAGAGCGATTGATGACTTTTCAATGGCAACTCCACATAACCAAGCGTTCATATACCGAGTTGCAATTCGGGCTGATTCAAGCTTAATAATAAACAGCAGAGAGGACCTAATGGGGAAGCAATACATATCAACAGTCAGTGCGGCAAAGGCACATAGACTGGACATACTGGATCTTGCCATCACCAACAAATACACCATCACTGTGTCAAGTGATGGATACGCCAATTTTTGGGATAACAAACAAGATGAAGTCCACGATCCCAATGAACACGCAGTGAAGAAATTAATTAATAAGATTGGGATACACCATGTCAGTGTCTACGAAAATATAATGCCCGAAACCAAGGTTAAGGTAGTGCTTATGGCATTTGCTAACTTTGATGGCTCAATTGTTTTCAAGAGTTTTGTTAACGATGATATATCTACTTTTGCGGATGTTGATACCGAAAAGCTTTTCACCACATCTTTCTGGTGCCCTGGGTTTTATCAGGATCCCGAAAACAAGAGTGATTTATTCATTGCAACTCAGGCTACTGGATATACCGTTGTTTACTCATTGAAAATAGCTACCAAAGAAAGTACTTCTGAGATAATGGTTTCTTTTGAATCAATTGGTCGTCTCAATGCCAATGGTACCGATAATTCGTTTCCTAACTCTCTTGGTATTTCAAAGACGACCGATAGAAAAGTGGCTATTGGTTACACTAATGGCGATGTCTTATTATATGACTTGGTCGCTTTCAAACCGATATATACATTCCATTCTACAGACTTACAACAATCAGGCAAAGGCTCGGCATCCAGTTCTATACCCAGAGTGGTTGAATTCTCCCCTGGTGGAACCATTCTCGCCGTGGCTCGTGATAACCAATCGTCCGGTACCATTACTCTATACGATGTGAAATTTGGTGAAAATATTGGATCATTAACAACTCCTTCCAACACATCAAAGAATAGCATTGGTGGTTTTGCCCACGATGGGTGGGTTATGGGATTAAGTTTTGACACCGAAGGGAAACTCTTAGCCAGTTGTGGGTTTGACAAATGCGTGAGGGTTTGGAACCTCGATACAAGAGACAGAGAAGCTACCATCAAGATTTCCATATCCGACCTCGAAGACACCGAACATGATGATTCAGTGGATCAAAGCATTGCAAGCGGTGTCCTGTTCATTAAGAGAGGGATAAGGTCAGGGGCTGGAGCTGACTCTAATGAAGGGCTTTGTGTCATCAGCTTTGACCGAGCTATAAGATGGTACCGTGAAGCCGGTGGTATCTAACCAGCCATAAATAGTATATATATCCTTATAAAAATCGTATATCTTCAGCATGTATTATACAAAATTTCATTATATTTAGCGCGGTGTACTGGTCTTATTTAACGGCATTTGTTTATTATTTAAAATATAAACAAAACAGAAAAAAAGTGTAAATAAGTAGATCGCAAAAACTCTGCTACTAACTTGATTTTACCAAATCTCTTCAGCCGCATGGGAAGCCATGTCACCCAATATTAACCAAGAGAATAGGAGCGGCAGTCAAATAGGATCCGCTGCTCGGTTGATCAGTCAATTGGAAAAGAGTCATGATCCACAATCACTCGTCAAGAAGGTGTATACAGTTGCAAGCAGCACTGGACTCAAGAGAAACGACTTAGATCAGATACTAGACTTGATATTCGAAGGTGAATTGTCAGTTTCGACCAAAAATTCATTGATAAAATCAATATTACCATCAGGTGACTACTTTCTCCCGCATTCCATCATATATCGAATAATTAGTAATATAGGTATACCGGAAATTTACTATAAGAATGGATCAAAACAAAAACTGAAAGTACTTGCAACATCTATCCAGGTCCATCTCTTGGAATGGCTTATTTGCTCTATTCATCTATTCGGAAGTAATGTTTTCAATACGTTGAATAGACTTTTACCTGTCTTATTCAATCTACTATCGTATGAATATCTGAGACCTTTTATTGCAAATTTAATATTCCTTAGTATTTTAAACAGCAACAAGTCAGTTAGAGTAGAAGCAACGTACTCCAAAAACCACACATTCCAACCTTTCAGGCCATGGCATGTTCAACTAGTGGTTGATTTATTTCTCAAGTTTCCTCTAGACAACAGCTTGAAGAGTCTTCTTGTTTTTTTCAGATCAATACAGCCAACTCTAGATTTCGAAAAATTTTCCCACAAAAATAACATTTACGATTTAAGTTCAATTTCCTCAATTGATCCAAGAACTTTTAGTTATCCAAATCCCGATTTTTTGGATAAACTCAATGACATTAAATTGCTGAACCAAGTAAATGGCAGTATTAAGACCGACCAGGATCATATTATACAATCCAACCTTAAACAATACGAAAATTTCTCTCGGAGTATGATGAAAAAAAGAAAGAGAGGAGGAACTCTTAAAACTGGGAATGAATCCGTTGATCTTGATATTCTTGACTTTTCGGGATCAAGGAATACTTCCACTATATCAATTAATGATTGTAGTAACATGCGGACATTTGTCAATAATTTTGAAAATATTCGATTCATTAATTTGAACGCAATGTTCAATCCGCAGGATACCATAACGGTTAACCTGACCGCTGAAAAATTTAAAATGTTTTATGTCATTGCACAAGGATTGTTGGCAGACCAGTCCTCCAAACTGATCACAAAACTCGAGTATTATGTTCGCTTGAGCATACTTGATGATAATTTATCGTTAAATGATTTCAAAATCATGTTTCACAAGATTGAAAATTTTCTCATGTCAAGCTCTGGCCGAGTGCCACTCAAATCGATCGTGGACTACTTATGTTTTAGATTTGATTCCCATGTTAGTGACGCAAATAATAGCTTGAATTTGGAGAAATACGAAAATGCAATGGAGCGGCTCAAATTATTGAAGTTTCTACCTATTATGGACCCAGAAATTTTCAAAAATGAGGTATTGGTGAATTTAATAAAGGAAATCGAAGGGCAGCTGCTTCTCAAGAGCCACATAATACGAAAGAATGAATTAGTCTGTACATTATTTCAAGAGTTAAGTGACTTATTTTCCATCTGGTACTTGGAGGTGAAAAATACTCAAATTAATCCAACTGCAAAAAGCGATTTTTTCAAGATAGTGAACTACTGCTTGCCTGTATTATACGAATTTCTCATTTCTGGGCTTGAGCTAAACTTAGAGGTAAAGCTACTGGCTCTATATTTGATCAAGTTCATTACATCGCTCGACGAGCGAGACTGTCATGAATTTTTAGAGCCTCAGGCCGTCTTTATTCCATCACCCTTGGCTTATGAGTTCCTATTTTCTTCTAATCCATTGCTTGTTTCTGAGTTTTGTGGCTTCATAGCATACATAAAGACTTACAGATATCCCCTGAGTAACAAAAACCTACAAAGCATTCAAAACACTTATGTTATGGATACAATCAACCTTCTTTGGAGAGACAAAGCGTTTCATTACTCCTCAGCACCAGAATCCTCCAACAAGTCATTTCTTCTATCTCCTGAGTTTCTACAACAGCTTGGTAGGTTGTCAATTTTTGATATCTCCAATCTTGTAAATTTGAACTTGGTAGGAAACATCTTTCATAATCCAGGCTTTTCATTGATCGCAGCAGAGATTGTGTGGGAATTTGAAGATGAAATTGATGGCTTAACCCAACGGCATGCAGGCCCCGTCAAGGAGGACAGTGTAGCGCAACTACTCAGAGATCAAGAAATTGTTTGGCTTGGAATACCTTACGATGAATTGAAACTTAGAGTGTTGCGAAGACTAGACAAAATTGGTTACACTGGTCTCTGTGATTTACTCTTTTCTTCATTACGAACGTTAATGAATAGAAGAGAACAATAAACTGTACACTATATTCGAATATGTATCATATGTACCATACTCAATTGCATCATCATCCTTTGATTAATCGTAGTTGCACTATGTGCGAGACAAGAGTAGCCAAACGTAAAAAAAAAATAAAAAAAAAACTGACAAAAGAAAAAAAAAAAACAAAAAAAAACAAGTAACCGAAAAAGAAAAAAAAAATAATATGCCAATATGAAAAACTGAAAAATTCAATCTTCAGTCAAATCTTCTTGTCCCTGTAATCCCTATGGTAACAATTATGTCAGGCATATGGTATCCTAAGGCACTACTACCGTGCAAGGATATTAGAAGAATAAGACTTACCGGGATATCATGGAAGTTGTCCCAGTCATATAGCACACAACCTCAAAAAGCTTCACAGATCAAGTTAAATGAATTAGATGTTAAATGGTCTAAGAAATGGAGGGATATTTCACCAGACGGATCTTTACATCCCGCCAAGCATAAAGTTAATTCGAAAGGGGAACCCTTTTATTGCTTATCGATGTTTCCCTATCCTTCAGGAATGTTACATATGGGGCATCTCCGTGTTTATACAATTAGTGATGTAATTGCACGATTCAAAAGACTCAAAGGCTACAACGTTATTCACCCCATGGGTTGGGACGCATTTGGGCTACCCGCGGAAAATGCTGCAGTTGAAAGAGGTATTGATCCTGCGATATGGACCGAGAGCAATATAAAGAAGATGAAAGATCAGATGAACTTAATGCTTGCAGATTTTGATTGGGACAGGGAATTTGCAACATGCTCCCCTGAGTACTACAAATGGACTCAAAAGATATTTTTGCTACTTTTGGAGCATGACATGGTCTATAGAAAGGAGGCCGAAATTAACTGGGATCCTGTTGACCAGACGGTGTTAGCAAATGAGCAGGTGGATGCAGAAGGTAAATCCTGGAGATCAGGCGCCATTGTCGAGAAAAGAAAACTAGAACAATGGTTCATTAAGATTACCGATTACGCTGAAAGCTTGAATAAAGATTTAGACGTATTGGATCAATGGCCAGATAAAGTTAAGTCTATGCAGCGTCACTGGATTGGTAAGTCTGATGGTGCCGAAATTGCATTCACGGCTAACGATGAAAGCAATACTCAGCTCAAGGTATTTACCACAAGACCTGACACGTTATTCAGTGTTCAGTTTGTTGCTTTGGCGTTAACACATCCTTTGGTATTGAAAGCTGCAGAGAGTGATGAATCTTTGAAACAATTTATCCAGAATGCATCTGATGCTCCTCCAGATTCTAAAGACGGTTACTTAATAAAAAATGTAAGGGTTTCACTTCCAATTGATACACTGAACAACAAAAATCGTGATTTCGAAATTCCAGTTTATACGGCCCCTTATGTAATTGGCTCTTATGGACACGGTGCTGTCATGGGTTGCCCAGCGCACGACGAAAGGGATTCAGAGTTTTGGAAACTCCATAACCCAAACGTGGCCCCTATTCCTACAGTCGGTCCCTCTAACCCCAAAAAGGCAAAAAGCTTCCAAGGCGTATTCACAGGTAAGAATGGTATGTTAGAAGATAGCTCCGTTTTGCTGAATGGCAGAACTTCTTTGGGAGCCTACAAAGGCAAAACAAGTAAGCAAGCGGCCCTTGAAATCATCAAAGCTTTGGAAGAACATAATTTGGGCAAAAAGTCAACCCAACTTAGGTTAAGAGATTGGTTAATTAGTCGTCAAAGATATTGGGGCGCTCCTATACCAATTGTTCACTGCGATGATTGTGGTACCGTTCCGGTCCCCGATGAAGATTTGCCAGTGCTTTTACCACAAGTTGAGCGGACGGTTTTCGAAAAAGGTAGTCCCTTAAGTAAGTTAGATTCCTTTGTGAATACTAAATGTCCATCTTGTGGGGGAAATGCAAAGAGAGATACCGATACAATGGATACATTCATGGATTCTTCATGGTACTTTTTCCGTTATTTGGACCCCAAAAATACACAAGCCCCATTTGAAGCAGGTAAAGTGAACAAACATATGCCTATCGATATGTATATCGGAGGTGTTGAACATGCGATTTTGCACTTGTTATATTCAAGATTCATTTCGAAATTTTTAGGAGATATAAAATTATGGGACGGAGAGCAATTCCGTAACGAACCAATCAAACAATTAGTTACGCAAGGTATGGTTCACGGGAAAACTTTCACTGATCCGCTGAATGGACGTTTTTTGAAGCCAGATGAGCTTGATTTTTCGGATCTGAAAAATCCCAAGATACTAAAATCTGGAATAGCGCCTACCGTTTCATTTGAGAAAATGTCGAAATCTAAGTATAATGGGGCCGACCCTGCTGAATGCATAATGAAATATGGAGCCGATGCCACTAGAGCTCATATTCTCTTCCAAGCGCCTGTACATGATATTCTCAATTGGAATGAGGAACAGATACAAGGGGTCGAACGTTGGTTACGTAAGGTGATTGGCTTGGAGAGACCCATCAGTGAATTATTTAAAGAGAGCCCTCCTCGACCTGAGGATCAACAAGCGACTGAGATTAAAGATGTGGAATTAAATGGTGTCCAATACAGCACATTACTACTTAATGAAGCTGAATTTGAACTTTATAATGAGTTGGCAAATTTGACTAATAGAATATCCAAATCAATAGAGCAAAATTTATCATTCAATACAATCATATCTGATTTCATGAAGGCAACGAACTCTATTTCGAATGCATTAAAATCTGATTTGTATATCAGTCCAGCCTTACTCATGGATTGCTATAAAAAGCTACTCGTCATTATGTCGCCGGTCACTCCTTCTGTCGCAGAAGAGTGCTGGGAAATGCTCCACTTTTCCACTGGTAAAGAATGGTCGTCGATTTTTTTCCAAGAGTACCCCGAGGTTAAAGTAATCGATTCACCATTCACCGTGTTCAATGTATTCGTCGATGGAAGGGCAAGAGCACTGTTCAAGCACTTGAAAGATCTCAAGACCAAACCAGAAAACGAAATCTTAAAAGAAGTTCTCAAACATGGGGTTGGAAAGTTCATCGAGCACAATAATATAACGCGAACCTTAGTGAACCGTGATACAATTATTATTCTTACTGACAAGAATGACAAAAGCAAAACACTGTAAATATAATTACTTATTCTGTACATAGAAAAATCGTCATGTATATTTCTTTCAATAGAAAATAGTTAAAGTCATCAGATGCGTAGTATTTAATATTATACAAAAGCTATTTACAGTTATATTTTGGTATAGTAATTACAAGTTCTATTAATATCCTCTCTCCAAGACGTATGCCCGATACTCTTTACGTCTGATTTTACCTTCGTAGTTGATTTGTGCTCTCTTCGCAACACCCCTAATTACCTTAGTGGCCCTATCGTTCCCAATTTCAACAGCAGCCCTATAAAGCTCATTTAATTCTTTCCAAGTCCATTTGAATTGATATTCGGTACTTATTAATACTGCCAATGCATCATCTATGAGGTTCATCTTAGTCAAACAAGAAACCATTGCACTAGCAAAATCAAAGTCTAGGGAATCCTTTTGGCTTCGGGGCAACTTTCTGAAATTATCCGTCTTTCTATATAAACCTCTTTCGGACCAAATCTGTTGGGCAAATACGTAATTCCCATGCTTACCTGCAGCTTTCAACGCAATTACATAGGTTAAGGAAGTACGTGCAATCTTACTGCTGTTAACGGTACTGATCTCATTTAGGATTGGGGATCTTGTGAGGTCAGATGCTCTGTCATCTTGGCCCGCATTACTTAAGATAGCTTCCTCAGGTTCTTCCACTATCACTTTGCTGTCGCGTGGAAGACCGTTACGATCAAGATAAGTAAATGACTGGAATCTGTCAATGAAATCCGATAGTGATCCCATTTCCGCAGCAATATTAAGATAACTGGTACAAGTATGACGATTGATAAACAGGGGATAAAACATTAAGGTGTGAGCCCATACAGCACTTGATTCAGCCATTATCTCGGAAGGTTTGGTCAAGTCAATAACCGGTAAGAAAGGCAAAAATGTCCTTGGAGAGTCACCGGACGGAATTGAGTCTGAGTCTGCTAGCAAGTTTCGTCTAAAGTTTCTACCCTTCTCATGCATAGTAATGGGAAGCGGTTCAATGTCCTTGGCAGATTTCACTGCTCGACTTTTCGAATAAGCCAAAAGTAAAAAGCCAAACGAGCGAGGAGTAACTGCATTTGAGTGATGAAGCTTTCTATAAAAAATTCTTGAAAGTGCAAGATCTCCCTCTCTAGCCGACAAATATAGAATGTATTCGAAAGTTTCTAATGTGGGTTCCCAACCTTGATCATAAATCTGGAACATGAAATCCCATGCTTTGTTTCTTAAAATGGGCCTCGACGTACAGCCTTTAGCCAAAGTAACCAAGATCTGTTGATTGAAGGGGACTTGGTGTGACAACATGTCCTGATAAAGATCGAGTGCTTTTTCGATATCATTGTTGTTGACATAAGAAACAATTATATCCTGATATGCTCGAGTGCCTGGTCTTGTCTTTTGGGATAGGAACTTCATTGAGTCAAATATATCAACTGCTTGCTTGTGATCTCGGGCTTTGTAGACGCAAGTACTTAAGATATTTGTATATGTATAAGCACTAGGCTGTAAATTCACTTTCTTCATTTCTTCCAAATAGGCATTCATTTGGTCGATATCACCAACCTTACCATATGCTTCAATCAAAGTCTCGTATGTTTCTTGAGAGAGTTTTGAGCTACCTTTGCGGTGTCTAATATATTTCAAGTAGTTCTCAATTTTCGTGAGACTTGTCCTACTCACACTCTTCCCATGGGTTAAACCTTTCATAAATCTTGTTACTAAATGGGCGGGGACACTGTGACCAGCATCTTCCATCATGCTTTCAAGCTGAGGAATAACGTCTTTTAAGTAGTTGAGAGGTATTTGATCAACCAATTTCCGGATGTCTTTCTTGGGGATGTCCCGAAGGCCACCGGCCGCCTGAAGTTGCGATAACGCTAAGGGCCAGTTTTGTTCCCTTTTGGAGACCAAGTATTTCACCGATAATCCTAGCTTATCTGATATTGATGATGGAATATCAAATGCTGGTCTTAATAATGAATGATGTCTTGGATCAAAAGCTGGCTGTTGTTTGGTCTCAGATTCACCTATTGCCAAAGTCTTGCCATCTGGCGAAACGTATTCTTTTTCTGGTTCAAGGGCATTATAGAGGGACTCACTGGCTCTATCGATTTCTGCATGGTCCACTGATGCTGTTTCTTGATTCTTCTTTTCTCTCTCTTGCAAAATCTGGCCAACATTTTTGGTAAGAGCTTTCAAGCTTTCAAGCTTCTTCTGATACTCATTGGTTTTCTCATTTTCTATTCGTTTATTCTCAGATTGTAGAAAATCATTCAATTTCTCTCGAGAAGGTTTTGAAGTGGTCTTCTTGGGCTTTATCCTGCGACTAGCTGATGCAATAAATATTGATCTTTGAGCAGATAGAAGCAGGAATTTCAAATGATAACTCCTTCCTATAAATACTCTTGGAGCCAAGTTGAAACTAAACATGGACCAGTTGCAAATTATCTATCTTCATTACCTGAAAAGCCAGAAATAGCTCGTAAGTTAAGCTTGTTTCTGATGTAACATGAGAAGAGCTGAAAAAAAAAAAAAAAAAAAAAAAAAAGAAGCGAAACTAAGTAAAAAAAAAAAAAATATTTGCCTGCGACTTTGTAGCTGAACACGACATTTTACTCACCATCTTTTAACTTAAAAGAACGTTTTGATACTCAGATTCAGATCTGGGTGGTCGGTGTTGATCTACATATGTTCCTTTAGGGTCGTCTAAGAAGATACAAACGGAAAGAAAGACCGTGGTGACTAATAGAACACTTATTTTTTGGACATGTCTTCCTCAACAGTAGCCGGTTCTGTTCCTGGAAGAGCCAGGGCTGTTTCATCAGCTTCACTCCACCCCGACATTGGCACGGTATCTGCAACCGATGCTAATACCCCGACTTCAAGCGCTAATATGGGACCATCTCCAACAGGGCCATCTGCAAGTGCCACTGCCACACCATTCAGTGGGGGCGGTATTCCCCATGATATTCCTCCTGATATGGTTTTGCTACTCCAGAAATTAGACGAGGACTTTACTTTGAATAAGACGATTGACCAGTGGACTTACATCAATAGAAGAGAAGAAATCATGAAATCCGTAAATAAACTACATCAGCAACAGCAAGAACAAAGAAATATTGAACTTGACTCATTGAATTTGGAAAAACCTTTATATCCACGTAAATCAACCGAGTTCCTGAATAGTGACTATCGATTTTCTCAAGATTATTTGTTAGGAATATTAGCGGATAGGGCCACTACATATAAGGCCGAGTCCGCATTTGTGGTACTTGATGGGAAAGGTAAAGAAACCTCTTCGATATCGTGGGAGAAACTCTATCTTAAGTCTGTAAAAGTTGCATACGAAATTAAACATAAATTGGCTTTAAAACGAAACGATACAGTTGTGTTGTTATATAAGGATGGTGAGGTTTGTGAGTTCGCTGTTGCCTTGTTTGGGTGTTTCATGGCTGATGTTACCGCCATCCCAATACATCAAGATATCTCTCTTCACGAAGTCTTTGACATTATAAATTTGACATCCTCAAAGCTTGTTCTTTATTCAGATATTATTGCTAAAGAACTCGAAAAATTAAACACTCCAAATTCCAGAATTGCCTGGCCATCTAAATTGATACGGTGGAAAACAACCGAATTTGGATCAGCTAAAAAATCCGAATTGGCCAACTGGAATTCAAAAGCAGCACAAAGACAAAACGAAGCAGCCAATTCATCCAAGGCTGATTTAGCCTATGTTGAGTTTTCTAGATCTCCAGTGGGCGAGCTTCGTGGTATTGCTTTAAGCCATCGAACTATCTTACACCAGATGAATTGCTTAAACATGACCTTGCTGAGTTTACCTGACTCCGGAGGGGGACTCCAAAGAAGTGCCAAAGAATTTAGAAGGAATAAAAAGGTTGTACTAGCCACCTTGGATATAAGGTTTTCAATTGGTCTAATCTTAGGGATCTTGTTCACCGTATATTCTGGTAATGTACTTATATGGGCTCCTCAGCGAGTAATGGAGGTTCAAGGTTTGTATGCAAATATAATATCGAGATGTAGAGCATCTTTACTATTGGCTGATTACATTGGTTTGAAACGGGTTACTTACGACTACCAGCAATCTCCCAATGCAACCAGATACTACTCAAAGACTCAAAGAGTTGATTTCTCCACTGTGAAATGGGTCTTAGTTAATGCTTTAACTATTGATGGTGAATTCATCGAGATCCTTTCCCAAAGATACTTACGACCTTTGGGCTGTCAGCAACCAGATAATGCAATCATTCCAATGTTAACATTGAGTGAATATGGTGGGATGGTTATTTCTTTGAGAGATTGGCTTGGAGGTGCAGAAAAATTTGGAATTGAAGATGATGGAAAGTCTAACGAATTATCATCGGTCTTGATAGATAAGGAATCACTCTCAAGAAATATCGTGAAAGTTGTTGAAACAGATCCGTCTGATGACACAGGGGCAGATACTTTGAGAGTTGATGCTTTCGGGTTTCCATTACCAGATGCCACATTGGCAGTGGTCAATCCTGAGCTGTCTGCACTTGTTTGTAAAGGGGAACTTGGTGAGATTTGGATTGATAGTCCTTGTCTATCAGGTGGATTTTACGGTTTAAGAAAAGAATCCAAACTGATCTTCCATGCTAAATGTCGTGATGCAAATGGTGTATTAGAAATGGACTTTTTAAGAACAGGCTTACTTGGTTTCACATATCGAGGAAATGTTTATATTCTCGGGTTGTATGAAGACAGAATCCGTCAACGTGTAAGTTGGATGGATCAAAAAGTGTATCAAAAGCTAGGACGAGAGCTCATCATCACAAATGGTACTCGATATCACTACTCCTCTCACTTACTTGCTACTTTGGCCAGTGAAGTCAGACAAATATATGACTGTACCATTTTCGATGTTTTCATTGGGAATGAATATTTACCGGTTGCTATAGTGGAGGCTGAAGTCATAAGAAAAGTTTTGGATGATGCAGGAGATGCCAATAGCGTGAACGGTGGAAGTGTCAAATCAAAAGCTAGTACTGACAGTGGAGGGAATCCTATCTATAGTGCAATCCCTCTCAATGAACCGGTATTAAATTCAATTGCTCAAAAATGTTTCGATACATTATATAAGCATCATTTTATCAGATTATATTGTGTTTTAGTTGTGGATTGTGATACTTTACCCAAAATTATGAGAAGTGGTGGTAGAGAAATTGCTAATATGCTTTGTAAAAAGAGATTTCTTGAAGGTACACTAAAAGCCGACTTTGTCAAGTTCTTTGTTCGAAATTCAATTAGTATGATTCCTCATGGTGAAGATGTAATTGGTGGTATTTGGTCACCTTATGTATCAGAATTGAGAAGTTTGGCCTTGCAAAGGTTCCCATGCCAGTTCTCCACTATTGACTATCGAGAAAAATCTATCGATGACAAAACAGGAGCACCACTAACTGATTTCAAGACTATTATCGATGTCTTGAAATTTAGAGTTGCTAGTTCTGGTGACTCAATTGCATTTCAAAATATTGATAACAGTGGTAAGAGTAGCTCAAAACCATTGACTTGGAAAAAATTTGAGAATAGAGTTTACGCAGTTTGCAACTACTTCATTGAAAAAGCATCTCTTAAACCTGGGCAATACGTCATCTTAATGTACTCTTTGTCAGAGGAATTTGTTATTGCTATTTACGCTTGTTTAATTTGCGGGATTATACCCATTCCCATGCTTCCCTTCGATTCTAACAGAATTGGTGAGGACTTTCCAGCGTTCGTTGGTGTTATTCGTGACTTTGACGTTCAAGAAATTTTAGTGAATGATGAAGTTGAAAAGTTTTTGAAAAATGGACCAGTAGGTGATGCTCTCAAAAAAATGAACCACAAGAGAACCAAAGCACAAAGGATTAAAAACACCGCAAAGCTCACTAAGGTCTCTAATATCGCATCTCTTAACTCCAAGATTGCCAAGTATCAAGCTGCAAGTAACTTTAGAGATGAAAACACGGTCGCTTTGATTTGGTTGAATTTCACATCTGATCACTATAGAGTCGGCGCCACTTTGAGTCACAAAAATATTATGGGAATATGTAAAGTTTTCAAAGAAACTTGCAATTTGTCTTCTTCTTCTTCAATTGTTGGGTGCGTTCGTCATTCATCCGGTATTGGATTCGTCCAAGCAGCTTTATTAGGTGTTTATTTAGGTACTACTACCTACTTGAGCTCTCCTGTAAATTACGCTGAAAACCCGTTAGCATTTTTCTTATCTTTGGCCCGTTACAAAGTGAAGGATGTTTTTGTTACGGAGCAGATGCTTAAGTACGCTGCGATTAAATTTACTCCAAAAGGGTTTGGGTTGAGTAACTTAAAGAATATGATGATAAGTACTGAAAGTAGAGTTGAGATTGACTTATTACGGAAAATCGCTAGAGTCTTTCAACCTACAAAGTTGAGTGCTGCTTCAATGTCAACAGTGTACAACCATTGCTTTAATCCAATGATCTCGACAAGGTCCTATATGACGGTGGCTCCTGTTGATCTTTACTTAGATCCAATTGCATTGAGACAAGGGTACGTTTCTGTGGTGAACCAAGCAGAAGTTCCAAATGCATTGCATGTTCAAGATTCAGGTATGGTCCCTGTCTGCACCGAGATTGCCATTGTTAATCCCGAAACCAATAAGGTATGCAAAGAAGGTGAATTTGGAGAGATATGGGTATGTTCAGAAGCTAACTTGACCTCGTTCACTAATGGCCCCAAGGGTCCCGTGGACAACTTCAGTAAGAGACAATTTTTGGGTAAGATTGAGGATGGGAATCCTGATATGACTTATTTAAGAACCGGTGATTTAGGTTTCTTGCACAACATTTCTATCTCCAAGAACAAGTCTGACTCCAAGTCGAATGACCCTCCCGAGACCACTTCATTCCAACCATTATTTGTCTTGGGTAAAATCGGAGATACTTTTGAAGTAATGGGTCTTCATCATTTCCCCATTGATATTGAAAATACAATCGAATCATGTCATGTTGACATATACAAAAATGGATCTTGTATCTTCAAGTGTGCAGATTACACCATCGTGGTCTGTGAATCAAAGAGAACAAGAGATTTCTCATCACTCGTGCCATTAATTGTCAACACGGTGTTGAGTAAACATCATTTGATTGTTGATATAGTGTCGTTTATTAAGAAAGGTGAGTTCCCAATTTCAAGATTGGGAACCAAACAAAGAGCAAGAATTATAGATGCATGGGTGCAAGGTGTAATTCCGATTTCTGCACTGTACGGTGTAAATTATGGTGAGAACAGTATGATTAAATTAGTCAAAGAGATCGACTCAGTGGCCAGAGATCACCCTATCACTGGTCTAAAAAACCCTGCATTGTCCTACTACGATGTTGACCTTGTTGATAACGTTAACTTTTTCGAAAACAGTGACAATGCCCTCACTCTCAATGATGGATACTTCCCAGAAGACCAAAGCGCTCCCGATTACGATAGAGGAAGAAGAGCCGTGTTTTCGGTCTCTAGTAAGGATTCAATGGAATCTTTCAATCCTCCTCCTGCCTAATGTATTTACCTAATAATCTGTTTGTATATATTATGATCACTATATACAACCCTCATGTACATTAGATATAATCAATAATGAGCCACCTAGAATACTTGTAGATCCGAGCGTACGGTTCTTGTACGGTTGCCCAAGTACTTTCTCTGGTAAAGTACGTGGAGCTAAAAGAAGGACTAAGAAAAGGGAATTTTTTATTTTAAAAAATGAGGAACAAAACTGACAAGATGAAAAAAAAAACAATCAACAAAAAAAAAAAAAATGAGAAGAGAAAGAAAAGAAACCTTCGAAGTACTAATTTGAAGAGTAAACAATCTATTACAATCAGTCGGAACCATCATCAGGGAAGCTACATAATGACAAGTCAAAGGAGGTCATTGAGCCCTCAAACCAAGGAAGATAATTCTGAATTGCTGAACGGTAAGCCCAAACTGAAGTTCGGTATCCTGGGATTGTTCAATTTTTTCAAGTCAAATGATGCCAATCCACCACAACGCAAGAAGTTAAAGACTAAACAACCATCACCAGCTGAAGAATCACCCTCTCAATTCAGCCTGAACTCACCTCAAGTCACTTCTGAAATTGACATTGTTGATTCTACTCCTTTAGTGAGCGATTTCTCCTCCAGCAAGAAGAAACGTTTATCAGTACAGGGCCACTTAGGAAACCGGAGTGATCATGTTCCTCGTTCATCAGTAGTGGTCAGCAATCTGGGTTTCTATCAGTCATACTATGATAACTTGCAAACAGAAAAAGAGGAATTGAGCAATGACCTTGAAAGAAGAATGAGTACCGTTTATGATGGTGCAGTCATGAAGGATGGCGTGGATAATAGCAACTCGTATGTGCAACCCAACTTCATAACCAATCCTAACATTAATGCATTGAAAGAGCAAGCTGCTCCACTAAGTCGAGATGGATCGCCACTGTTGGGACTAGTAAAACAAAATACTGGAATTTCTCAGCCAGATAGTCTAGTTCCATTTCTGTACCTGAGTAAGCAACAAGATAACGAAGTGAACTCTCCCATACTAATAGAGCACGAGTTCGCCCCCTTATACAAAGACACCGAAGGAAATTTGGTAAGACCTCCATTTATTAATTTGGACCCCCGTGAGAGGTACCATTTATTACAATTGAAGAGATCTATCGAGGCGACAGAGACACTACAAAGAAAGTTGAAATATATGATCAATCCGAATGAAACTAAATCCCGAGCAATCAGCAACAACAAAGTTGAGACGTCAACTCAGACACACGATGTGTCTTATGTATCGAAGAGGTTGAACTTTCTTAACTCGAAAAAGAGACTCGTTGATTCTCAAAAATACCGTATAGGTAAGAAACCAAAGGCCTCTAAGAGAGTGTTTAGTGGGGAATTCTACTATGATTTGAAAAGTGAAAGGGCCAAGACCGAAAAACGTAAGCAGAAGTTAGATGGGTATCTAGGTAATTTAAATAAACCTGGTTTCAAAGAAAATAAGGCAAGTTCAAGTGAAACAAAAGAAGTGTGGTCTAACGATGACGATCAAGTAACCAATAAATTGAGTTCCAAACAATCCAAATCAACCGATGATAGAATCGGTCTCAATGAATCGTTAATAAGCAATGAGAAGCCATCATTAAAGTTAGATGACGCTTACATTAGCCAATCAGCAAAATTATCAAACGTTATCAAATTGAAGGATACCAAGAATGACGACTCAAGTGAAGTAGGATCTACTCAGGCTGACAATAAAACTGAACGTATTGCGCCAAGTTCAGGGTTTAAATTTCAAATCAATCAGAGTGATATGGAGTCTATAATGAATAAGCATCATCAAAACGAAGAAACCACCTCCAAGAGGCCTGTTGAACAGTCGTTCTCCAAGCCTATTGCTAATTCTTCTTCCATTAGTCAAGCGAAACCATCAAGTAACATTTTGTTTGGAAAACCAGTTTCAGCTGAAAAGGTGAATGACGAAAAAGGAGAAACCGCTTCTTTTGCCAAAAAGCCAGAACCAGCCAAGATTTCATTTGGGGCATCTTCTGCATCTTCCAATCCAATTGATTTATCCAAGCTGGATGAGCCACAAACTAAGCGAAAGCGTAGATCATCCAATGATGAGCCCGAAAAGCCAACGAAACCGATTTCTGGATTTGGTGCTCCTTCAAAATTAAATACTTCAGACACAGCTGGCCCCAAGCCTAGTTTATTCGGATCTAAAACAACCCCAGGCTTTACATTTCCCAAAGCAGGATCCGGGGCTAATGATACGAGTGCCACTACTGCTGACAAGAAGGAAAACGTTACTCAATTGTCATTTGGCGCAAAAAAAGACGCGACTCCTTCATTTTCTTTCGATGCAAAGAAAGCACCTACAATCTCATTTGGTGCAAAGCAAGATGATAAACCTGGAATATCATTTGGTGCAAAACAAGATGATAAACCTGCAATCTCATTTGGAGAGAAAAAAAACGAACCATCCTCAATCTTATTTGGCGGGAAAAAGGACGAATCCAATGGTGGAATCAGTTCTGGGAAGGTTGAGCCACCCAAACCTTTGTTTGGCTCACTTTCTGGTACGTCTCTCTTTGCCAGCACTTCAACTACCGAAAAGTCTCGAGAGTCAAAACAATCAGATGCTGGTAGTGCCAGCACTGACGTGACAAGTGAATTACCTAAGGAGTCATCCAAACCATTATTTGGTACTTCATCCTCAAATCAGGAATCGGAACAAAAAGCGGCACTGGAAAGTAACAACGAGAACAAGGCGAATGAAGTGAAACCCGGCTTCTCCTTTTCTAACCCTACCCTGGCAGGAACGTCTGGCTTTTCTTTTGGTACATCTTCCAATAATAACCCTGGTGTTGGCAAAGCTCAGTCTGCGTTTCCATCAGGTTCCACTCCCAGTGGTACCGACAAACAAGATAATGCACCTAGCAAGCCCCTATTTGGTTCTTTGGGTAAGAGTGCTTCTGCTGCTCCAGCGTTCAACTTGGGAGGTGATGCTTCTAAAGCCAGCAGTGGTCAACCCGGGGAGCAGCCTCCCAAGCCCATTTTTTCATTTGGAAACACCCTGGCTCCCTCGTTTGGTGGTAGTGTGAACAGTAGCACTACTGCTGACAGTCAGAAAGCAAATTTCTCATTCACGCCCAAGGAAACCACTCCAATTTCGTTTGGAGCACCCTCCAAGGGGCCGGAAAATACGACGAGCACCCAACCTGCTTTCGATGGAAATGCTGGTGGTGCTGTTAATGCTACAGGGGTTCCATTCGGTCGTTCTGCCAGCACAACACCTGCATTCGGCCGTCCTTCAAGTACCACACCCGGTCCTTCTACTCAACCTGGCACTCAGGTTCCTAGTAAGTCAAGTTTCAATTTCGGAACGACCGCTTTACCCACCATGAATTCGATCCAACCACCACAAGCTTCTACATTTTCATTTGCAGGCGGTAGTAAATCAAGTACTCCAGGCCCAACCGGAACACCCTTTGGAGGCGTCACCTCGAATAACATCGCTACCCCACAACCCACATTCGGAGGATTTGGACATCAACAACATCAACAGCAACCCCAACAACAACCATTTGCTTTTAGCCAGTCTCTGGCTCCAGGTGGTTTTCTGTTTGGTGGTGCCTCCAGAGGTAACACCCCAGATACTCTGGGACCAGGGATGTTTGGACAGACTCAACAGCCAATGGCGCCAGCCTTTGGTGGTGCCAATAATGCTGGTACTCCCAGTCCATCGATGTTTGGTGGGTCCGGAATGGGCCTTATGGGCCAGCAACAACCACAACAACAACAAGTACAAGGTCAACCCAACATGGGTCAGATGAATGCCATGGGAGGTGCAGCACAACAGCCTTACACCCCACCCCTGGTTGCTAACCGTAAAATTCTCCCCATTCGTCTGAGAAGAAGATGATAATGGCATCAATGGTTTAGATCTAAGTGAAAGCACATCCGTACCGCAGTCTTACGTGGAGTGCACACGTCCTCAGCATTTTGCAAAATCATGTGCAATCATTATCTTTTTTTTTTACCCAATTTATGAACCGGTTGAGCAATTCTTGAGTGTAAATTATGACGTTAAGACAATTCAATTTCTTTATTTGGAAATTTACCTTTCCATATAGTGTAGTGTATATTAATTAATCAAATATTATCATTAGTATTGTTGTATTGTTGTATTATAAGGTGATGGGTAGCATATATAATATTGCTGGCAATGGGTGTGAAATTTTCAATTCTAGTCCCAAATTAGTACTGCGTACCTCTTCAAATATACGGAAATCATGTCATTTTCTGCCCGTTGACAAGATCATGACATATATAGTAATAGACTACGCGCGCGAGTCGAAAAGTATCGATTTATTATTGTATTTATTATTGTCTAAGCAGCTAGGCATGACACCACATGGATTTTCACAGGTTTGCGGGCTTATTGCAAAATTCATCCCCACATTTTCCATCCGGTGCCAGCAAAGTATATAAGAGGCTTGAATGTAGGCGATTTATGGGTGTAGGGCCATTGCTGTCATCTGATTGCTTATTGAGTGAACTATTGTTATCCTCGTGTGTATACAACTCTCGTCAAACTTAGCTTCATTTTATAAACGGTTAGTCTCGCTTATCCATTTTAGCTGCGACCTAAATTTTCAACCAAGGCTTTTGTCCAAGTACGAGTTTTAGTGGCAACAAGGTACAAACTTTAGAGCTCGAGTTTAGCGAATTACATATAGAATCAGTCGACTTGCAAAATATAACCTATAAAAGGAAGAATAACCAGGTTTATTGAAAAAGAGAAGAAAAGACAATCGAATAGATTGAAATATTTTTACAAAAAAAAAAAATATCAAGGAAAAAAAAACGAACAAAGCCAATTTCGAGCTTGAGAACACGTTAACCTGGTTCGAAAGGTAACACTACTGGCTACAATATACTTGAAGACCAGCAGTCGCTCGTTAGCATGAGTGACACATATCAGCCACCTCCACTGGGTGTCAAATACAGGCCGGGGAGAATACAAACTCTCGATCCAGAGCAAGAAGTTATCCTTAAACAGATTTGGTCATACGTGTTGAAATACTTTGGATATGAGGTCAACATTTCGATTGACGATTTACCATTTATAGAAAGTTTTGTGGCTTCTTCCTCTTCTTCGAAATCAGCTTCTGTCAGATTTTCAAGTAATGCATTGGCCCGTTCGGGTACCCGAGATTCAGTTGCATCCGGAGCTTCATCCATTCGAACATCAGCATCTCAGACCACCACTGCGTCTTCTACAATCAAAAAGAAGAGAACCGGCTTTTTCAGCAGAAAGAAACCGTTGGCTCCTCCTTCCACTTCTAAACGTGTCAAGGAAATCGAAAACAATTCCGGTATCAATACCTACGAGCCGGTGAAATTTCCATCCGAATCCACCAGGTATATCTACACCCATCATTATAAACAAGGATTCGAATACTCTCCTGATTATTCGCCAGAACAAAGCAATGACTCGTTAGATACGGTCAATTCAGATGCCGACTCGGATGTCAACTCAGTGGACACTTTCATCACGGCTACAACCACCATGAGTGATTTTGGATCTCCTGCTAATGACAACTTGTTAGGACCACCATCAACGGGCCCCAAAGTTACTCGAGTTAGCTCGATAACGGCATCAATTGGTACTGGTTCCATTCGTTCCAAATTGACTAGTATAACACGAAACAGTGATACCTCTAAGTCACTCAGGGGAGGCCCACCAATTACCATTCCTAAATATAACACTTCCCAGTTCCCCGTTCTTAGCAAGTACAAACCATTTGAGCTCCATCAGACCATGTTTTCGAGTGGTAGAAATGACTTGTTTGATAATCAGATATTAAGGTACGTTCGTGCTCGTAAGTTCAATACGAATGACACGCTCAACATGATTGCAACCTCATTAAATTGGCGTAAGCACTCTTACCCGGTCACAGACTGGGTTATGGAAGGTGACGGTAAAGCATATTTATCAGGTAGCGACCCTGGTTTCATTAAAAATTACGAAGTGGAAAAATGCTCAATTGGAGGTAAAGATCGTCACGGTAACCCCATCTTTATGTTTCAAGCTCGTAAACACTTCTTATCCGATTCTTCTTTGAAAGATATGGAGCGATTCGCCATTGTGACCATTGAATGGTGTCGATTGTTTTTCCGTGAAGCAAGTGAGTCGATTGACCAATCTACCGTGGTCTTCGATCTAACCGGATTTTCATTGAAAAATGCCGATAATGCTACCATTAAATTTTTAGCCGTTATTTTTGAAGCACACTATCCCGAATGTTTGGGTACCATTCTCATTCATAACGCCCCCTGGATTTTCTCCACTATTTGGAACATTATTAAGAACTGGTTAGATCCCGTGGTTGCCTCAAAAATTCATTTCACAAAAGACTTCGAAGAAATGAGTCGTTTCATTCATCCGGATTATATCCCAGTGGAACTAGGGGGTAGGGCCGAAACCGAAATGCATTATCCACCACCACCTGAGGGTGGTGATAAACCACCTTTGGAGAAAGATGCTAATTATGCCCGGTTATGTCGTGAACGTGATGAATTGAGGTTATTGTTTTTGGAGACGACCATAAAATGGATCGAAGCCGTAAATCCAGAAACAAGTGCTCTCTATTTGAAAGATAAGATCGACTTAAATTACCGTATGGCTCATAATTACGTTTGCTTGGATCCTTATATCAGGGTACCCGGTATGTGTGACAGACTCGGAACACTAAATTTGAGAATATAAACTTTAAAGCATAGAATATAAGTTAATCATTTAATATAGTTTTGACTCCAGATGATCTGTAGATCCTCAATCTATTAATGAAGGCTGCAAAACACTTTGTAAGCTCCTTATTATCATATATGTTTGTTTGAATCGTCGTCTTTGTATTAAAAATTTGTAAAATGTGGAGTAGCTTTATGTACGGGTGTTTACTCAAAAAATTATAAAAAAAAAAAAAGAAAAAAAAAAACAGAAAGAAAAGAAAAAACAAGAAAGGGTAGGTTGATAACAGAAGCTCTGGGAGCCAGTATTTTCATTTTTATTACAACCAACCTATTCACAACTTGACTATCAACATATCCCATGATGTCACGTCGATCAGTTAGATCCAAAACTTATTCTGACCGAGAAGAAGAGGATATCAACAACTACGAAGCCGAGCCTGAAGACGAACTAGAGGAGGAAGAAGATGGAGAGCAAGAAGTTACCAGATGTATATGTGGACAAGACGAGCTCAGTGCTGACACTATAAATCCCAATCTCAGTGCGTTGCTTCTCAATGAATATAACATAAAGGTGGACCAAGGGTTGTTCATTCAATGTGACAAATGTTCGGTTTGGCAGCATGGCTACTGCGTGGGCTTGTTTATCAATGAAGATGTTCCCGACAAATACTGGTGTGAATTGTGTAAACCAGACTTGCATGTTTTCGTGTATGAGGCCAATGAGAGAGTCAGAACATTGTATAAACCTGTTAATGATAAGCGGAAGAAATTACAATTGGAAAATGTGGATAATAGAGACAATAGCATTGGTTCCACCCGACTGCGAAGCTCTAAGCGCCTCACACCATCCTCATCAAACACTTCAAACAATGACAAGAAAGAGAATGCCAGTGAGAGGAGCGATAGTAGTCATAAACCCCATCGTAAAGAAAGACGGCATTATGATGATAATTATGATGAACAATTACAAAAAGCTTTACGAGAAAGCGCCAAAGAGAGTGGGATTAATTTGTCGGAGGATGGCACCAAGAAAGAGAATAACGCAACCGAATCAAGTACCGAGAAGAAAGATTTCCCTACTCCATCGGTGAAAACTAGACCTAAGAGAAGATTGGCTAAAGATGAATCCGATAATGATGCTGCTTCTAAGAAAGTGAAAACAGAGGTCGAGAAGTCTGAGTCTGATATGAATGATGTTGATGAATCCAACGTTGACGATGATAATGAAACTGCCTCTTCTACCAAGCAAAAATCACGTTCAAAACTGCGGGCTAAACAGTCTAAGGGTAAAGCATCCAAAAAATCAAGCACACCCAAACCTGACTCTAAAGGATCCAACTCAGCTAATAGTCCGTCTAATGCTCCGTTGACTAAGGATGAGCTAATAAATCAAAATTCAAAACCCAGATATGTCAATGATAAATCCACCATATACGAGTTACGCAAACGTACAGGGGCAATTCTAGAGTGGTTGGGTCGCTCACAGATGGAACTCGAAGAAGAGAAATCTTCCAAGATTGAATTATTCAATTACAAAGAAAAGCCGGATAATGAAAAAGACCAACTCAAATTAATGGAGGAAAATTTCAAGATTGTCAATAACTTCAACGAGAATCTAAGCCTAATGGAAAAATTAACAGAAAAGATCTTGCTATGGGAACAAAAATTCGGGAAATACGCTCCATAACTAAGTAATAGATCACATTTTCACTAATTAATATATATATGTATGTAAATCTATAGAATTTCTCTCAACTGAGTCCGTCTTACTTGCGAATTACTTATGTTGGTTGATCCTTCATCAGTATTTTCGTTCACATAATCGTATAACCTATTGAGCCACATTTTACTGTTGAGAATACTGTCCCCACCGATAATCAAATTAACTTTTGGAGTAGTAGCACTCAATTCATGAATTAACCTTGACTCCTCGTAAGTAACACCACCTTTAATGTAGATTATTATGTCCTGAACTACGGAGTCATTAGCTGAATTGCCGTACTGGTTAGAAACGTTATCTGGGATCAATGTACTAAGCTCTGGAGGCAGGGACTGAGGCTGTTGGGAAGGGTTGATCAAGTTGTTCAATGTTTCATTTAATTTGGGAATGTATTGCATATAAATATTATCAGTCTTAGGCGTATTGTTTGAATTATTTGAGTGATTACCACTGAACAATTGGTTGATATTAATTTTATTCTTATTAAAAATATTACCAATATTATTCATATTGTTGTTCGTGTTCTTCGATACTTTAGAACCAAATAACTTATTGAAACTTCTTACCAAAGCAAGTTGCGACACGGTAGGCAATGGATCAGTAATGGTAGAGTCGTTGAGTTTAGCGAGGAATGACGACAAATCAATATGATTTTCGGGAAACTTAATAACATAGAGTAATACTATCTTCACTTTATGGTCAGTTGAAATCGATGGATTATTAAGTACTTCTAAGATCTTAGACTTTATATTTTGATGGTTCTCTAATTCACAGATAATTGTTTGTTGAACTTCACCAATAGTCCACAAATTTTCCTGAGATATTTGTTTGTCTAAGTCACCAATGAGATTAAGATGCTTTAATATGTTGTTTGATAGTTTTTTAAATTCAGGGAATCTGGTCAATACTTTCTTCAATTCATTTAAATTTTGAGTTTTCAAGTTGGAAAGTGATGATTGTTTCGTTTGCTTTTTATAGTCTTCCACATATCTTTGGAATTTATCGGTAAGATCACCATAGTTCAAGTAAAGGGCTTCTTTATAAAAGACGTCCTGCGTTTCTGATAATAGCACTTCTTCCTTAGATTCTTGTAAGGAAACTATATTCTTATTTATTCCAAGAAGTTCATGTAGCATTGATTGATAAGTCCATGGTGTGAGCAATGGCGTGATTGGATCATTCTTACGGTCCAATAATAACAAAAGAGGGGGCACGTCGGAATTCTTGTTCAAATCATCGTATAAATTGTTATTGGAATTGGAATTTATGTCGTACAATATTTCAGAGCCGAGTTTTCTCAATTCAAGTGAGTTTGACTCGAATTTAATAACAGGACATTTTTTCAATGAGAGTAATAAGCTTGACAAACTGTTCGCTTCTTCTACTACTGATTTGGAATTATTCGAATTAGGGACATCGTACGTGTTTGAGATATTGATGTTAAACAAGTTGTTGTTAACAATGAAATAATCTTGAAAGATCTCAATCACCTGATTTATAACTTCAAATTCATCTGCTTCTGCAATCTTTTCTAATTGATTTTTGTTAATCGAATTATTGAAAAATAATTGGTAGTTATTGAAATGAGGGGATCTTAATTCATTCATAAGGAGAATCACAGATTCTTTGGTTGGTTTGATATAAGCAATACAGTTAAGATGTTTCATAGAGCTGAGATTATGCTGGTTTTCTAAAAGCTCAACAAGGATAACATCATGTTGAAGTAGCTGAGATTGGGTGTAGCACATAGAGATAATGGGTGTTGTGTACTTGTCCACTAAAAGCACTCTGGCTTTAATTCCTGAGCTCAAAGCTGTGTTGTTTCTAGAAACAAACAACTTGTCAAAATATGACGCAGTCACTTTATTCAAGTTCAATGTCATTATATAGATGGAGTGCAGAAGTATTAGTTATATTATTATCAGAAAGAGTCGATCAGAGCTAATAAACACAGTCCAATTTAATTCTGAATACTAGATTGCTTGTCATTGACCTGCATATTGCCCTCAGAATACCGTACACCTTTTCCTTTAGGAATTAAACATTAAATTAGATATTTCTATAAAGATTATGAAATATACAAAATAAATAAAGAAATGTTCTAGAAAATGCAATCTATGTAATCTACAAATGTGCATGATCTTCAGCATGCTTGTAATGGAAGTTTTCCAAAGGTTCGACCGGCTTTGCCACCCCGCCAGTTTGATGAGAGCGTCTGAAATCCGAAATCTCAGTGAATAACTTACCCTTAGGATACTGAGTAGGAGTAGGAGAAACAAAAGATTCTTCCACGTATTTGTTGAAACGAGATTTGAATGCTTCGATATCAGGGCCAATTTTCTTAGCTGACGTCTCGTCTTCCACTAATTTCTCGGTAATTTCATTAACCAAACCATTCAAATCTTCACCATGTTTTTCAAGAAGAGAATCAATCTTATCTGATTCGAGAGATAAATCAGAATGATAGATGAAGTTATTGACCGCGCTTGACAATGCCTTCGCGTGGCTCAAAAGCGGCGTACATTGTGATTTTAAAAACACCAGTAATCTACCTGATTTGGTATTTGCATTGTTGGGTTCAATATAATCATCGTAGAACTTAATGAATTCTTCTTTGGTGATGGTCTCGAGAATTTCAACATGTTTGGTTCTCTCTGTAAAATTGTAGTAACCATTGGTAATGGAGTACCAGAATCTATTAGCCTCTTCTCTTAAATTCTTAAGTTTGGTCAACTTCTTGTCTTTCAAAGCTTGTTTGAATTTATCGAAAGTATCATCGGTCAATTTTTCTTGGATGAACTGGGTTCTAAATTTATGCAAAAACTCTTCAATTCTGTATTCTAAATAATCACAAGGTCTTTCAGATTGTACCAAAACTCTGAAGCCAAATTTAGTTCTAGTTAAACGGGCCCCGGAGAAAACAACATATCCTAATTGTTCTTTAGTTCTCAATTGATTGAAACAAGATTCGTGAATAGTAGTACTTAAAAGATCGGTCAACACCCTTGTTCTGTCATGATCGTATATATCTTCAATTTGAACAAAGTATTCCATACAAGAGTTGATATTCTCAGGATCTTGCAATGGAGCTTCATATCTGACTCGTTTATTGGCGGGCACAAAGTGGGTCTTGTGCAAAATTTCTTCTTTGACTTCATCAATAGTTTCAGCAATTGGTCTGAATTGTTCCAAATGCTTTTGAGTAAGTGAGTTGATGGTGAGTGCACGGTTGTGATCAAAATTCCCATGTATCAAAACATCGGCAAATACACCCTTAGACCACAATGATTTATTAAATTCACAAAGTTCTTCAAAGCTTAATTCACCGCTGTTTAATAATGCGAGCTTATCTTCACGGGTGTAAGTTTTATCATTAATCAATCTTGATAAAACCTTACCAACTTGGGAATAAGGAACTTCAAACCCGGCATTCTTAAGGTCCTGAGCCACTTTAGACTTGATGGATTCGTATCTGTCGTTTTCAGGCTTAAAGGTGGTCACTTTATTTAAAACATGTTCAAGTAATACTGGTAATTTGTCATTATAGCCACTAAATTCCAATAAGAACCCCCCGTTGGAATGATAAATATTGAATGTTAAACCGGCCAATACTGCGTAATAGGCAATATCATTTAAAGCATCATCGATGAGATCATTCAACAAGGTAGCGTATACTGATGATTTCAATGACTCTGAAGTAGACGGTAAATGCAATAAAATATTCACCACTCCTTTGGGGACCTCAAAACGATCATCTTGTTTGAACCACACTTGGGCTCTGTTGTCATCTTGGATAAGGTATGGGTGTGATAATGGAGAGTCTGATTTCGAACGACTTATGGTAAAATCACTTGGGATAAATTTATTGGGGATTGGATAATGAAGCTGTGGATTAAGAGAAGCTTGTTCTAAGCTCTTAATCAATTCTTCTGAAAGGGGTTCAGCCAGGTATTCAGTGCCATACCATTTTTCCTTCAGAGTAAAGCCATCGAGCTTTTGAGACAGTAAGAACACACGAATATTTCTCGGGTTTAAGTATTTACCGTATTCCTTGATGGCAGTGGGGTCAAACTCACGAGCAATCAGAGAACTTAATAAGTACTGGGGTGGTATATGAGAATCATTGGTGAATTTGTATAAGCTATTACTGAGTTTGGAAGCGGTGGCCGAGGCACTTTTCTTCTGGGTGAATTTGAAATTAACTTTTGAAATATTACTAACTTCTTCCCAAACCCATTGTTTGGGTTCATCCTCTAGGATCAATTTTAAGTATTCAAACACGTTAACAAGAATTGGTTGCCAATTTTCCAACCCCTTGAGAGTTAAATCGAATTCGACAATAAATACTGCACTACCTTGACAAACTTTCATACCACCTGAAGATAATTCATTAACCCAATTTTTTTCTTTTAAGTAATAGAGTAAAGATCCTTTACTTTCATGACCAATTAAGTTAGAGTAGTATGAACTTGGTTTGGAAGCCCAGTTCGATTCTTGGTCATCCGGGATTATGAATGAAATCTCCAATTTGTGAGTATCTTTAATTGGCTTAGCACGAATCAATTTACCCAAATGTTCTGGTTGATAAATTACTTCACCATTATAATGGGGACGAGGTAAATTAACGTTTGGTACCGGTTCGAATTTTTCAATTGCCCATAATGTAAGTTGGTCCAAACTTTCTTTACCCAAGATTACCAAACTCATTATGTTAGACGAGTATTCATGATGGTAGAAATCAAGTAAGACATCACGAACGTTTAAATCACGATTAACCGGGTCCACGTGTAACGTTTGAAAATTACCGGTAGAAAACCCATTAAAGGGGTGGTTAGGGTTACTTATCAGTTTATCTAATTGATAAAATCTCCAACCGTCATTTTGTAAATTTTTTTTATTTTCAGAATCGACTGCTTTGATTTCTCGATCTTTACAACTCTTGGAAAACAAGGGACCGATGAAGAATTGGGCAAAACGATCCAAGGCGCCATCCAAATAATTGGAACTGACTTCAAAATAGTAATTGGTGTGTTCAGAAGCCGTATAGGCGTTTGAATAACCCGAATGCTTTGATAAATAACTCGAATATTCATTTTCACTAGGGTATTTTTCGGTACCCATAAAGAGAAGATGTTCACAAAAATGAGCCAAGCCCGAAACGTCGTATTTCTTATCGGCAAAAGAACCCACATTAACATCCAAAGCAGCTGCCGATTTATCGGTGGTTGGATCATGAATAACCAACACGTTCAAATCATTATTATTAAGTTTAATAAAACGATACGAACGATCATCCAAAAGTGGCTGCTCGATCGAGTTGCTGTCGGCCAAGACAGTATACTTATCCTGGACCATACTAAGCTGATTAATCACGTTAGAACTGGAATGAGTGAAACGAGCGAAATGTTGATGGCAAATTTCAGTAATAAAACGAGGTCGATATACTGAATGAAGTAAGAATGGGGCAGAGGTAATGAGAACAGTGGGGATACTTTTTTTCAAAAAACTAGAACTAGCTGAAAAAAGCATGAACCATTGATGTATATAGTGGTGTTTTTTTTTCGTTGGAAGAGATCCTGGTTGATTTACCACGTACTCGTTATCTGAATGACTCCAGCACTCCAGGAATTTAGTGGTTACTAACTGCGGAGGAACCGACAGGATGAGCGTATGAAAAAAACAAAAAAAAAAAAAATAAAAAAAAAATAAAACGAGACAGAAAAACTGTGGTTGAACTTTCCATTTTGGAATTTGGGTGCGGCTACTTTTTGCACGCTTAAACTATGAAAGACTATGAACGACTATGAAAGGAACTATGTTGATTCCATTACTCGGTGGATGCTTTCGAGGAAGTTACTGATCAAGTATTCGATGGAGTCTAGTTTGGTGAAAGCACTCACGAGCACGGGATCGGGAGACGATACTTCAATTTTTTTATTGATCATCACCACCATCTTATTGTAGGTGATGCATTTGGTGATGTAGTCGACTGGGTCGTACTTGGGACGAAGCGAGAGATGACTTAGCATGTTATTGAAGAGCTTGGAAGGCTGTGGATGCGCCACCGTGGCTGTACTATTATTATTGGCCGGATCCCGCAGGGTGGTGGTTGCGTGGGCCGAGGATAGTTGGTCCAATCTGGTTTCTATATCGGCCATATTTAACGGTTGAGACGGCACTGGGGTAGAAGCGGAAGAGGTTGAAAAGCTGGAGTGGACGGTGGAGGCCGGCAATTTCATCTCGTCTCTTATTTTATCGACGTAGGATCTCCCCGTTGATTCGTCTATTTCACACCAAGGTTCTTCTTGGACTCGGTGAAGATTTTTCAAATCAATACATACTTCCGCTTGGCTAATATATAGATCAATGGCAATATTGGGGGTGAGTTCGGGGTCAAACGAGTCTGCAGGCGAAACATTAAGCGGGAAAACCAATTGAGGATTGGTGGGTAATTGAAGACAGTTTTTAGCGGTTTGAACCTCGATCAATAATTGATTGAATTGTTCGATCAAAGCAGCATGCAGACGGCCCTGGGCTTCCAACTGATCGTCATGTTGCGCTCGTAGCACCGTACTCGCGGTTTCGATCAAGTCCATGGCATTATCAATGGATCTCTTCGCAGTGATGATTTGGGTCAATAAAATGGGTTTTTTAAGATGTAAGCGATGAAGCACCCGGTTGAAATGACGTTCTTTAAGGGCCACGCCCAACTGAGTCACGTAGGCCCCGTCGCGTACCACGATCCCCTTCAACACTTCCAGCTTGGTCGACGACACCGGCAACTTGATCGCTGGCCCCCGTTCAACGTGATTGTCGGGATCGGGATGCTGGGGTGAATTGTAGAGTAGTAAATTGGAACATATTCGTAACGCTTCGATTATTTGCGGGAACTCGGGCCCAATCACCGACAGGATAAGCCAATGGAGCTCGTTGTTGGCCGTATCGTGCTGAAGGGTCTTCACGTGTCCTGCAAGCGTATCCATTCTTGTATGCCACTTCTTCCCCTACAACCTCCCGTATCCCAATTCCACCTTTCCATATTCCCCCAACTCGTTCTCCATCCTAACATCCGTACACCGCCTTACCCAAACCACCCGCACACCACCACCACCACCATCCTCTTGTTTTTTCATCCCCCGCTCAATTGCATTTTGCAGGTTAAACCCTTCTCCCGTTCTGCATGTTCAGCCTGCAATTATTACAGATTACGTGTTTCCCACTAATTATCATAAACCATTATAGTTCTCGTTGTGAGGAGATTGGAAAAACATCAACACTTTTTGCCGCCAACCTGCACTTGCTCCGGCCCCAACCTGCAATCACCCTATAAATTTGTTCGCATAAACCCATAAACAACTTTCCGTTAGCAATAGAAACAGGCAAATTGAAAGAATTAAAAAGAGAGAGAGAGAGAAAAAAGAAAGAAAAAAAAAAAAAACAAACAAAACCACCACTTGTGCAGGACAGTTGTTTATATCCACAACCTATATTTACAGTAACAACCTCTGTATCAATCAATCTAGTCTCTTGATAAGTCACTATTAATTTGACAACCATAATTGTGTTAACGAGAGAACGGGTGTGAAAAAAACAGTGAAGGAATCTTCGTTCATTGAACCATAGCAACGAATTAAAAAGAGAGAAAGAAGAAGAGAAAAAAAAAAAAGGAAAAAACCAAAACAAATTGAAAATAGGAACTTACGAAAAAGTCAACCCAGGAAAGGACTAGAGACAGAAGTGAATATCATCAAGCAAGATGCTGGGACCTTCGACATCCAATGAAAGAACAAGGGGCTCTTCCCGCCAGCTGCAGCAGCAGCAGCAACATCAACAACACCAGCTCCAACAACAACAGCAGCAGCAACAACAACAACAGCAGCAATACCATCCTCAACAGTATCAGCAGTACCAACAGCAGCAGCCGCAACAGCACCATCTGATTGCCCATGACCCCATTTCGGCCGCGACGGCCATTGCCATGGCCAATGCCAATAGACAACAGGATTATCAGAATGCTGCCGCTACCGCAGCTGCTGCGGTGTCGGCATTACAAGGACACCCTTCTGAAGATGCTAATCAATTCAGTACCCATAATCATGGGCATCATCAGGCCCACATGAACCCTCAAGTGGCAGCTGCAGAGGCTGCTGCCGCTGCCGCTGCTGCTCAATTACAACAACATCAACATCATCAACAATTACACAACCCCCATCATTTACAACAACAGCTTCACCAGCAAACTCAACAACTTGTTGCTCAACAACAACAGCAGCATCAGCAACAGCAACAACACCTGCAACACCTCCAACAATTGACCACCAGTGCGGCCGAACAGCCCGACTATAACGGGGGTAGTGTGTTGGTGTCGAGATATACCGATAATGAGGTGATCAAGACGTTTGGCTCCAAACCAGAGTTGGTTAAATACGTTAAGAATGTATTGAGTGAACAAGAACAATGCAAGATTGTCATCAACTCTTCAAAACCAAAAGCAGTATACTTCCAGTGTGAAAGATCGGGTTCCTTTAGAACCACGGTTAAGGAACCTTCTAAAAGACAAAGAGTTGCTTATACCAAGAGAAATAAATGTGGTTATCGGTTGGTGGCTAATCTATATCCTCCCAAGGGGAAAAAACTTCCCAAGAAATCAAACAGTCCTGGCGTTCAACCCCATGATTTTGCCAATGGTAATGTTGATGTTAAATTGGAAAATTATGATCACCAACTTCAACAACATACTCAAGGTGGTGAAGTCAACTTTGATGATACCGAAGAAGAAATTTGGGTATTGAGAATGATACATCCTGCTCATAATCATCCTTTGGAACCAGGTTTGGCTGCCGGTGCGTTGAAGAAGAAAAGATCCAAGTTCAGTAGAACTTTGGTGGAAAAACCATTAAATCGTAATGGTAATGCCGCTGCCTCTGCTGCCGCCGTGGCTCAAGCCTATAATCCAAATGATATTCTTGATCCTCATAATCAATTGGCCCAACATCAGTTACATCAACATCAATTGGCCCAACATCAATTACATCAACATCAATTACAACAGGCTCAACAACATGCGGCTGCTCAAATACAACAACAGCAGCAACAACAGCACCATCATCAACACTCTCATGATGCTGCCTCTCATCCTGTCGGTCCTCTGGTGCAAGACGTGGCGGTGATTGCTGCCATGGGAGGCGACGCTTCCTCATCTGCCGCTGCCGCTGCTGCATTACAAGAACAACACCATCAAGTGGATCCAAACATCGATCCTAACGTTGATCCTAGTGTGCAAGAGCATGACCATACTCATAGGTTGAGATGAACATAATGATGTAAAGACCTTGATTTTTTCTTTAATTCCCCCTAAAAAAAATGAATTCTCCCCCAACTCCAAGTTTATGAAATCTATCGCCCCATTCCCCGAAACCAGAACTCCAAATAAAAAAAATAAAAATAAACATAAAAAAAGCAGAAAACTAATTAAAAAAAAAAAAATCAAAAAAACCTACTCAATTATCTGAAAAGAAAAAAAAAATTTGAAAACCCCGAAAAAAACTTCCAAAAAAATCCTCTAATTGAAACCAAGATCGATAGTCCTGGAGCAGACCACAGGAATCGGTGTCGCTGTTGTTGGCATGTCACTCGAATCTCCCTGTCCTCGATCGGGCTACATATGGCTGTCCATCGAGTGTCTATCTGTTTGCCTCCCCAGCCTATCACTTTCCTAATCTGTTATTTATAAATTATTTATGTCTTCTACTAGCGTGCTCTAATACTCTTTATTTCTCTTTCTGACTTTTATATTATGTTTTTTCCCTTTATTTTTTTTTTTATTACTATTATTCCTTGTTTTTTATTCTCTTTACTTTTATGTGTTTGTGTTTATTTTGTATTGGAACTAGCTCCAATGGTTCCTTGTCTGTTTTAATTACAAGAACTTCCATTTCCCAAAAAGATCAAAAAAAGAACAAAAAAAAAGGAAAAATATATTACTATTCTCTTTTCTCTCTTAAAATGTCTTAATTATTTGTCTTCAATTATCTTTATTTTATTTTATTATATTTTATTCTCCCTTCTTATAGTCCGTTCAGTGATGGTGAGATCCACCCTTTGACTATCTTTGTTGTTGTGATAGGCACTGTTGGCGATCTCTCGATCCAGAGATGGCGACTAATTACTGTTTTCCTCTTTATCTTTTTTTATTCCTCTTTGTATCTTGTATAATTAACATATATCATGATTCTAATATTAAAAGCGTGCTTCCATCATTGTAATCTTTTTTGCAATAATTGCAAACCCCTCGGCCCATGTGCAGGCTGCCGTCACGGTGCTACAATCAACTGCCGACACATAAGCATATAAACAATCCGTTACTGCTAGTGGGAGGTGATGGGTAAACATTGGAACTTATCGCGCGTTGGTAGTTTACATCAGCTTGTTGCCCTGGCCAGTTATACCATTCAACCAAAGGTTAAATTAGTTTTTCGAGCCAGCCCAGTGGTTGCATGGATGAATTTATCTCCCTGACAACACCTGAATAGTCATTGACAACATGATTGGTGGTTTCCCAATCTTGTTAGTTTCTTGTTTAGTCTTTGACTTGTTATGGTTTTTTCAGTTTTTTCTATTTGTATGATTTCTTTGTTGTTTAGGATTGTTTTCAATTGAAGTTTTCTGATTTTCAAAATTAAAAGCCCCAAGCCGTTCCCTCAATAATTTTACTCTGGCGCTCCCCTTTTGCTTTTTTGTATTTTTTTTTTTTTTTTTTTTTTTGTGAGACGAATTCCTTCTATCAGCCCTGTTTCAGCTATCTCATCTATAACTATCTACTGTCAATTGACCGTTTGACTTATTTCCATTGAGCTCTTCATCAGAGGCTAGAACGAGTCTTATAACAAGCAATTGTATGAAGAAAAAGAACGTATAAAATTAAAGTAATCGGGCCCCTAGTCATCCATTGTTTATTGTCAGTCTGATTAACTTATCGCTAAGTGCTAATGGTAACAAGGTCACTTTTTCTTACCACACTCAATTACACAATCATTTGTCAGGTTTTTCCGTATACTCTTGGGAATAGCATTTGGTCAATTTACCAAATCCAATTATTCGGTCATATAAATACTAAGTTCCCCTTTGACTTCCAAAAGTTTAAAACATAACCAAAAAACAAAAAGAGAAGCCCTCGTTTGAACGCGTCTGTTTCTACTTTCACCCCGGTTCCTTCTGCAACTTTATTGACTGGTAGTGTTGTCATCGCTGCTACTTCTCTGTCGTTGTCGTTGTAGCTGCTGCTTTTGTTGTTGTGGTTGTTATTGATTCTTATCAGCAACCTCCCTTGGGGTAAGCGCACCTGGTAACTACTTAATATACTAATACTGCTTCAATCCCATACATATATTACATTTTTATACCCAAGCCATGTCTTCCCTTTATCGAAAAGCAAAGGATAAAGTGTCCCCGTCTCCTTCTCTTCGAAGGTCGAAAAAATCGTCCACGTCTCCGTCTGGAACCACTCCTAATCCTGAAGGTGATACAGAAAGTATGCATTCTACCAACACCAATAGCTCGTTTAGATCGTCAATATCAAGACGTATCTCTAGAAAAGGAAGAAACAAGGATAAGGAAGCGGGAAGTGGTGGTGGTAGTAGTAGTAGCGGGGTCGGTTCTAGTCGCCGGAAAACGAGACCGTTATCGGTCTTAGAACCCCTGACTCCGAAGAACATCCCTGATGCTGATTCTTTGAGACCATCTAAATCAAACCCCCAGTCACAAGTTCCCGTGGACGGCATTGATACTAGTCCATCGGTGAAACCATCTGAACTTGCTCCCCCACAAACCGCGAAACCAGCAACATCATCACCCACTACAAATGTCAAGGAACCTCCAATTGCTCCAATTGCTCCTACTACCAATCGTCCTGACCGTAATGAGTATGAACCGATCCAAAGCTCTGAGCAACCATCTATTGTCAATCAACCTTTACCTGAGCATCCCGCTGAGGACGAAGAAGCTTCCGAAAAACAGAATTTGGGTTCAACTTCTAATCTGGTGGTTCAAAATTCGTTACAGTCCCAAGATAAATCCAAATCCCCATCAACTCCTCCCAATCAAGATATCCCACTGAGATCACCTTATCGGTCAGCTAATACTCAATCAATAATGTCAGAACCAACTTTAGGAACCAACGCTCTGCAACCGCCTTTCAATGAAGGTCAGAATTATGAATCCATTTCTGGTGGATCGGCACCTCGAGGCTTGCCTCCTCCCATTGCACCTCATCAAATGGCCAGCACCGGTCATTTACCAATTAATGAAGGTAACATCCATCCTATTTCGAGTGGCTCAATATCGGCCAGGTTATCCAATGAGGATCTCGCCAAGTTTGGAGGTAACAAACCTACTCATACTCCTGCCTATGGAGCTGGGTTCGGCATTAATAATGTTGGTGGAGCTGGAGGTGAATATCCCGTTGAACCCAGTGAGTTGCAGCCTCTTTTAAGTCCTCGTAATTCAATCACCTCGCAGGAAGTTGCGGTACCTGCTGAAGCATCGTGGTCGTTAATCCTATTATTTTCCAAAATATTCGAGTATTGTTACTATCGAAATCCTAAGAGCTCGGCATTTGTATTGATAGCTCTAATTGCATTATTTGTATTATTTTATCTTACATTTACCAATCTGGACTCATTAATCATGCAAGCACTCGAGACCAATTTTCAAAGTATATCTGTATTGGATTTGAATCAAGATGGGGTCAATTTCCACGTCATTGGATCGCTTTATGTTCAGTATGATAACATTAGTAATTTTTTCTACCGAAACTTCATGAAATTAGCGGCCGTTATTTTGGGAAGTATCACAGTTGTACCTAATGAGGCGGTTAAGATTTTCCTTACTCCCAAAGATATTTATTCACCCCCAATCCATATTCTTGATATATTCCCACCCGAAATTAACGTTAATACTGTTGATAAGACTATCCTGGAGATTGATTTTATCAGTAAGACCGAATTGGTACAAGTGAATATCGTTAAATTTGCCAATGATATAATTGAATTAAGTCATTTCAAAGAAAAACTAACGATTCAAGTACAGGGAATCGTCAATGCTAATATTAGGAGTAAATTTTTCAAATTTGATACGAGCGAGGTTAACTTTTTCTTTGATTATCAGGTAAATCCTAGCACTATCTTACCGCCCATTGTATTTCAGGATTGGCAAGTGGGAACGTCTACAAGTAGTAGTTCCAAAAAGACTGATGTACAAGATGAGGCCCTAACAGTGTCGACCAACATCAAGATTGATACTCAATTACCACTTAATTTCAATCTTGGGGCGGTTTCGTGGGATGTTTTATTAAAAGATTGTAATGAAAACTTTCTCAGTTGGGGGCTGTGGGTAACTGAAGAAATTAAGGTTGAACCTAATTTACCAATTATTATCCCATTACGTGGGACCATCAATGATACCCCCCGTGAGTTTTCGGTGCCTTGTGAAAATGGATACCTGATCATGAGTCAATTGGCCCATTCGATTCTTTCTCAAGAGCAAGAATTTGTTGAGTTGCGACTTAATGCTCGTGAAGATAAACATAATGAGAAAACATTGGCCCCCTGGTTGTATTATATATTGAGGAACATTCGATCGAGATTGAAATTACCGTTATCCAAGGTCTTACCGAGATTAGAGATGGATGACTACTTATTGGACTACGTGATTGAAGAACTTTCAATCGAGGTACCTTACCTTAATGAAAAGACACTGGTTAAATCACACGTGGAAGGAAATGTATCGATGATTTTCCAGATCCCCCATGATTCATTTGCGGTTGATATTGGAAAGCCACAATTTGTGAGTCATTTCGTGGTGAGAGATGGTAATAATCGTCGGTTAATTGAAGGAGGATCCACCAGTAAAAGTGATGTAACAATAACCCCAATCGACAACAATCAGGATGTGGAAACGGTGAAGGTTGGGGTTGAACTTCGAGGATTAGAGGTGAATGATTTGGAGCCGGCCCGCGTGGGGCAATTACTTAATGAGGTGGTGAATAGCGATGTGGCTCCAAGTGATTTATACTTGGATTTAGTGATCGATGAACTTCATATCAAGCTCCCATTTTTGGAGACGGTATTACAAGATTTACGGGTGAATAATTTAACGATTAAGAATCAATTACCCATGATACAACAAACCCAGGTTCCCCGTCGTAGTATTGATGAGATCATGTCCAAGTTGAATATAAGCGTGGAGAGTATATTGTACGATGAATCGAGCGAATCCCAATTATCGATTTTGATTGGAGCGGACGTGACGAACCCAACCAACGTAACGTTGGAAATCCCCCATGAATTGATAGCGGTGGACGTGAGTTATAATGAAACGGGGATTGCTTCTGTGATGGTGGATGATCTTTACATTCCGGCGCACGAACGCTTCCACGTTGGGTTCAAAGTGGTGTTGAATGCAGCCAATGACGTCGATAAACTTGCTTTGGAGCGATTGATCAGTGAGTTTATATCGGGGGTGCAAAGCATGATTATTGGAATAAGTGGTGATAAAGTGGAGCATAACGAGGGCCTTCAATTGTTGGTACAACAGTTGACGATGAAGAATTTAAAGTTGCCGCAAATAGGCATTAGTCGACCCGAGTTGGCTGACACGCAGGCGGACGACGAAGACGTCCGTCGGAGTCCATTTTTGATCGACAGCACGATCCACATTCTTAGTAGTGAAGTCGAAGTCACCATCTACAACCCAATCAGCAATCTGGACTTGAAAGTGCAGCTACAACAAGCAGAGGCCCGGTACAAGGGAGAAATCCTCGGTCATTTGGCCAGTCCCGTGTTGTTGACGGTGACGCCGGGCATCTACAAGACACCCAAGATCCCCATCAAGATCAACAACGGCATCGGCATGGATATACTTCGTAAGGCCATCAACGGCCAGCTTGACGTCGAAGTGATCGCCGTGTTTGACATGCTGTTGCACCAGTACACCATGGGGCTCTTCTACGAAGGTCTGGGGCTCACCTCCAACATCAAACTATAACCATATACCTCTCCATATCTTACATCTTTATCTTTATATCTTTATCTTTACATCTTCATATATATCTATCTTTATATTTGTATTTTTATATCTTTATAATTATATCTTTATATCTTTGTATTTATATCTTTATATCTTTATACTTATATCTTTTTATCTCTTTATATTTCTCTTTATATCTTAATATTTATATTCATATATTTGTATTCATATATTTATATTCATATATTTGTATTCATATATTTGTATTCATATATTTATATTCATATACTTATGTCTTTATATCTCTATGTTGAATTGGTCTAGAATCGAAGATTGACGGAGGCTGCCCAAACGGGAGGACGGTGCCTGCATGTAGGCTTTTCGTCTCAGTCCAAGACAAGCTTTGTTCCCGTGCGGTTAAGTGCTAATTTTAGACAGTCGAGAATTGACCAAATTGGCAAAATCGAATCAGAAAAGAACAAAGCGCAGGAAAACAACGATCGAACAGGAAAGGTAAACAATTGGGTGGAAATGCCAGGTGAAGAATTTTCCCATTATGTGCGAATCGTATTCATAATGAAATATATATATATATATATATATAAGGGTTTTTCAGGTTTTTTTGTTACACTTTTACTTCATCACCCACACTCGTTTCGACCCACACTCGCTCATCATGCACTCATTCAAAGTCTCTGCCTTGGTTGTATTGGCCTCGTTCGTTCAATCCACTTTAGCCACTCCTCCAGCCTGTTTGTTGGCCTGTGTAGCTCAGGTGGAAAAAAAATCAGACACCTGTTCTGGTCTTAATGACTTGTCATGTATTTGTTCCAACGAAACGTCCAAGATTGAGTCCTGTTTGGACGACATCTGTCCTAGCGGGGACGCTGACTCTGCCAAAGAGGCTTACAAAGACAGTTGTGGTGATGACTATTCATCCAAGAATAGTTCTTCCTCTTCCTCTGCTTCTTCCTCTGCTTCTGCTTCTTCTTCTGCTTCTGCTTCTGCTTCTGCTTCTTCTTCTGCTTCTGCTTCTGAAGCCTCTTCCACCGAAGCCTCCTCCACTGCTGCTTCCAGTCAAGCCACCAGCGAAGCCTCCACTGGTGCTTCCACCAGTTTGGCTCCTGTTTCTAGCGTTGCCTCTTCTGCTCCTGAAACCACTGAAGCCACTTCCTCCACTGAAGCCGCTTCCTCCACCGAAGCCACTTCCACTGAAGCCTCTTCCTCTGCCCAGTCCAGCTCTCCAGCCATCGGCACTCAATCCGAAGATGGGGTTGCTGCCAAAGGTGTTTCTGTCGGTGTTGCCTTGATTGGTTTAGTTGGTGCTTTGTTATAATTTTAATACCCGTTCAATTTTCTTCTCTCGTTTTGCCCTTTACTTTTTGGTGTACACCCAGTGTGGCGCCGGTTTTCTATAGGTTAATAAAGGTTATGGTTTAAATATTTACAGTATACATTTATGTATGTATGGTAGATTAACGGTTCAGCTCCACGTAGGAGGGCAGTCGATGGCCTCTCATCTTACGGATTTCCTGTTCTTGTAACACAAGAAACACGCAACAGAGAACCAATGAATCATTCGATAAAGAGGACGAATTGGGACGTTGGAATAACTTGATGTTGGCGTCGATCCGGGCCCCATCCACTTTGGCGTCTCCTTTGTCCATAACCCAGCCCAAGGGGATTTCCGTTAGATACTTTGCCTGATTCATCAACCTGGCCACTTGGGCTCGATTGGTTTTACTACAAGCTTCGAAAAGAGGCCCGTGCTGACGAACTTTGAATTTCCCGCCACCGCCCACCTTCGATTCCAACACGAGTTGATCGGTTAAGCTGGGCAGGTTGGGCTCGAGGAGGTTGAGACGAATCAAGCCGGTGCCAAAGGGAGAGGCGGTGCCGGTGTTACCGGTGATTCTGAGTTTGGTATCATGCCAGATGAAATCAACACTTGGCTTGATGGCATTATTGTAGAGGATCACCGATTCCTGCAAAAGGGGGAACTCGAGAATGTAGCAGGTGATGTTATTGGTCAATATTTTGAAGTAAGCTTTGCAGTAGACTTGTTTGGTCCCCTGGTGACTAAGATTGATTAGAATTAGCGGCGAGTTTTTCTTGAATATGCTGAGCACCAACGGTTGTACATGAAGAATGGGCCCGTTACTGGGGGTGGCGTTATTGCTGTCGGGAAGCGAGTCGAACGAATCAAACATCAGGATGCCCGGGGTCAAGAAATTGGACACTATGGGGAGATCAACTAGCTGGTGATATTCGTGGACGGGGTGATTAAAGATGGTCAACCGTCGGGGCTGCAAGGTCTCGTCGCTGGTGGCGGTGAACACCGACACGAGGTCGTCGTGGGTGGCGCCCACGTCGCCCTCGTTCTGGCCGGTGATGAGGGTGGTCAAAGTGTCCAGGGACGTTGATCTTAGCATGCTTGTCGTTTGAAAGAGTGGATGTAGATGAAGTCATCGACGCATTTCTACCCGTACCTCCAAAAAGACAAAGAAAAACAAAACCACCAAAAAAAAAAAAAATCGGTCTAAGAAAAAAAAAACTGAAAAATTCCATTGATGCGAGAATCGTAAAGACGAAAAACGAAGAAAAAAAAGACAACCCAGCGAGACCCCCACGCAAAAAAGCGCAATAATAAATCTGACGCACAGAGGTGAGACAACTGAGGAGTAGCCCGTTGTTTCAGCCCATCTACACGGCTAAATTGTGGGGAGAGAGGTTGTGTCATAATATTTCAAAACGATCAAGAAGAGGAGACTGATAAGGTGGGTGGTGGTGGGGGTCAGCCCAGGGTGGATAGGGTTTTGTAGTGGAGATCGCGTGGCTTTCATCAGCAGGAGGGGTAGGTTGATATCTGGTTGATCTCACCATGAAATTCACTCCTTCCTACTTACCTTCCTTACCTTCCTACTTACCTTCCTTACCTTCCTTACCTTCCTACTTACTAGTATACTTACTTACAATACACTTCCACTTACTAGTATACTTACGTACAAGTACACTCACGTACAAGCATACTTACATTACCCTTACTAGTGTACTTACGTACAAGTATACTTACATTACACTTACTAGTATACGTACAAGTATACTTACACTTACACTTACTAGTATACTTACTAGTATACTTACTAGTATACTTACACTTACACTTACTAGTATACTTACTAGCATACTCACAATCATACAAACTACAATATGCTATTGTCATCTGGCTCCTCTCTGGTTTGAAAAAGAAACAAAATATGCGGGGTAGGGTGGTTTTGTGTGCTGTTTATACAATGGTTTTTTGTGCAAAAGAAACTAGACTAAAAAATAATCAGAGGGGGGTAAATACTTGCAATCTGGGGTCAAAAAATTGTGACAGCTGGAGTATCAGATACTTTTATATAAATATAACAATATACGAAGGCAGTTTTAAAAATGACGAATTTTTATGGGACGGTACTGTGAATAGCTGATTTTTTTTTTTTTCGATAAGTTGACGATGGCCACACAGAAGAAATACATTTGCGGCTTCTGTGCTCGGGCCTTCACCCGCTCAGAACACAAGCAACGACACGAACGATCCCACACGAACGAAAAACCTTTCCACTGTCTCTACTGTACGTCTGCGTTTGTGCGGCGGGACCTACTCCAACGGCATTGTAGAACCGTGCATAACATTAAACTCATCCTGAACACCACGTCCACGGCCACGGCCGCTTCCAAGAGCAAGAAGAGGAAGTTCAAGAGCAGCACCCCTGCGGAGCAGCAGCAACCACCACCACCACCACCACCACCACACCAGCCACAGCAAGCCAGTAATCATATCGACGACGAGGCCATCGCCTCGTCGGCGTCGTCGCGGGCGTCGTCGACGCTGTCGATGTCGAAAGAGTCTCCCCCCGCGTCGTCGGCCTCTTCGTCCGCGTCGTCGTCTGCCTCCACGGCGGGGCCCTCGAGTTTGGAAAGTAAACACCCCGCTGACTTGATTCATCTTCTCTCCATTACCAAGAACTTGGCCTCCTTGTTGGACCCCGTCGACTACCAGTTGACTCCCGTCAACGATACCTTTCTCATTGGCTACACCATTCTTCTTCACCAACCGTACCCCATCTTCTCCACCATCAACAAGGACTTGATCAACTTTCTCAATTCCAACTTGAACTCGCACCCGCACGCCTCCAACACCAATCAGAATCCAGCTCAAAATCAAAATCGCCTCTTTGACTTCAAGATTTGTCTTATTTACGCCATTGTGTCTGTGGGTTGTCACACCGATCAACCCCTGGCCGACTTGGCTCCTGGTGAAGAAGACGTGTCGACCAAGTTTCTCAACAAGAGTTGGAATATTCTCATCAACAATCTCATCCCCAATTACACCAGCCTCAACTATCAGTTGGAAATCTTGAAGAATTTGTTCGTGGTTTCCTTTGTTTACTTGAAATTCAACAATAGTCACTTGATCTTGGATTACTTGGACGAAACCGTCTACATCATCTTGGAAAACTTGATCAACAATAACCAACAGGATATCCTCAATGCCAATCATAACTTGGATCTTTTCTGGAATATCTACATTCTCTTATCCACCGTTCGTATCAACTCAACCCCTCCCAAGAGTTTCAAATTCTTCTTACATCAACATTTACCCAACTCCTCTTTGTCCTTATACGAAACCATGAACAACTACTCCAAAGCAATCAATTTCATCTCCCTGGATTTCAATAACGATATCATCACCTTGACGTTATCCAATGAACTTAATCTCATCAAAAATAATAACCAATTGTCCATCTTTGATCTGAATAACTCTCTTCACAACGCCATCATTCTCATCAACAAATCCATCAATAAACATGATCTCCCCAATAAACATACTCATCACGATCAGAAGAATTTGAAAGAATATCACAATCTCATTGAACACTACGACTTATTCAAGATTTTCAAGAAAAAAACAATCATTGGTAGTCCCATCAAATTTAAAGACTTGTTAAATAGTTACATCTTTAAACTTTCCCATAAATTCCACTGGAATATGTTGATGGTATCATTACGTGAATATAACTATACCTCATTCGATTCAAATTTCAACTATAATTATAACTTTAATTTCAACCTGTTCATCAACCTCAACCTAAACTCCAATTATTCCAATTTCGCCAATCACTTGATTAACTTCTTCGCCGTTGCCATAACTCCAACTTCCTCGTCCTCATCTTCTTCCTCAACTTCCAACTCCGGTCCCGCATTAACTGGTGCTGCTGCATCATCTTCTCACGCTAACAAGTCTTCATCTCCCTTGACCCCAAAGTCAAGGGACTTGGAAAATTTAAGTCTTTTTTTCCAACAAATCAACAATAACCTCGGAATCGTCAGCTTCCCCCTCATTTTCCAGTACCAGTTCCTCAAATTCACAAACTTGAAGGATGATTTCAAATTACAGAATTTGAACTTGATTGATAAATGTCATCTCAATGATTTGTTGATCGAATGGTACTTAACCATCGCCAAAATCCTCATTACCTTAATTCAATTCACTAAACAGGCATCCCCCACCCACGACCGTGCTTGTATCAATAACAACTACATCCTTCAGTGTCTCTTGTACTTGTTGAATAATCAAGATCTCAACTTTGATGTCACCAATATCGACTGGTTACTCCAGACTTTCAATAAGATTCACTTGATCTTGGAGACTTGGCTCGATTTCATTGATCATCAAAACTACCTCATTAACTTTAAACTCAATCTCAACAAATTCTTGAGTGAATATATTTCTCTCATCTTGAACAATGATGAATTAATCAATGGGTCCAATTTATTCATTAACCCTCATGATGAAACGTTGTCGTTGAAAAACTTTCCCCTTTCTGCTAACCAACAACGGTCTAAATCAATCACGATCATGGATTCAGCCAACTCAAACTTTAATAATTTTTTACTGAACTCGGGGGCTGGTAATTATGTGTTGATGAATAAGTCCGATTCGTCCACCAATATGATGTCACCCCCTCTGGTCCCAATTCAAAGAAGAACCTCGTCAAATAGTTCCAGTAATGGTTTCCCATTCCAGTTTGGGTCTAAGCAACAACAGCAACATCAAGGTTTCCATCCTCAACAACTGCAACAGCAGCAGCAGCAACAACTGCAACAACAACAACAACCACAGCAATATGTTTCGGTATCCAGGCACAATAGCGTTGCGAGTGTCAATAATGCTCTTCCTGTTGCCGGTCTGAACTCTGCATCTGGGTTCACGCTACCCCCTATCGCTCAACCCATCACGGCCACTCCTTCTAAAGATCAGTTGAAACCAATATTCCCCGCCTATAAATAGTTTGCCTTTTTTTTTCTTTATTCTTTTAGTCGAGCTTGCTCTCCGTGCTTTTGTATTAATATCTCTGTTATGTGTTACGTTAATGAAATTAATAAATCTTTGTATTATAACCTGTTGTACAAGCGTATAAAGTTCTATAGTTTAGAATCACGATCATTGACCATAATGTCACGATGATAACTTTGTAAATTCCAGATGGTATCAATTTGCTCATTTAATCGTTGATTATCACCAGGATCCATAATCTTATTATATGCTTCTAAGATTACGTTAATTGGCAATACAAGACAAAACTTTGGTAATTTTTCCACTTTGCCATTATTGGTAATACGACCATCGCTCTCAAATTGGGGTAATCGTATCGTAGCATTAGAGCAGATGATTCCTAATAGTCGATCGTCATGATGACTGAATAATCCACCTCCCGATGACCCATTCCAGCAGGCGGAGGAAGTGACAATAATTACCGGTTCCTTAGTCATCAGATTGTTGTATATTGGTAGTGATAACTGGGTCGATATGTGCCCCACTGCTTGAATTGGGGTAATATGACGAGGATTGAAAAAAAGACCGTACCCCACCGTTTTCACCTGATCACCAATAGCAAAACCATCGGTACCAATTTTGACTGGATGATGCCATTTCAGCTGTTGTAAATAAGAACTGTTTCGATTGGAAAGTTTGATGAATGAAAGATCTAACGAGGGAAACGGAGTCATGAGATTATCTTCGATGTCTAGTTTAATCAGATGAGATGCAGTTAAGTATATGAGACATTGACACGAACTGAAATCATCAATCAAGGGTTGAATAACGTGGGTATTGGTTATTAGCGTGGATGAGTTCAAGTAGATACATGACCCCCAGTACAGGCTGGTATTATTTCTAATAACTAGCGGTAACACGGAAGGATGTACAGATGGTGACGCTGTTGATAACGACGAGGTTTTATTCACGTTGATATTCGACATTAGAAGCTTATTATTAAACCTGTTTAGGATTAACCGAAGGATACGTTGCCACGAAGCAATCACCAATAAATCACCATCACCATTTAGTTTTTTCAAATTCCCCACGATCATCCCGACCGATTGGGCTGATTTACTCAATTTGACTATCCCACCGGCCATATTTTCCAAATACTTGATATCAGACAAGTATCCTGACGAACCAATTGAATAATTGATGACTCCTTGAGCCTGGAATTCCCCGAAAAGAATCGGATTGGTCAAGTTGAATGGGAAAGATTCGATGCTAATTTCATCCAATTTTTGAGCGCCTACAAATTCAATTGGGGAATAAAGTGATCCATTCACGCTCTGCGATAAAGGACGAGCCAACTTCAATCCAAGTATATGAACATCGACAAGGGTGTTCCCACTTATCAAATCATGTGGCAACAATTTGAACCCATTCTGGCTGAAATACTGTAGAAATTCGTACAACGGGTCCTTATTATTCAATAAGGGGATATGGTAGGCATACTCGGCCGTCAACCATTTCACCTCGTCTTCTTCAATCAACCCTTTCAGCGTTATATAGCTAACATAATTATTACGAACATGCCCGGCGGGAACGTGACTGATGGTAAGATTGTAATCCACCACAATGGTATCGGAATTGTTATCTCTGAGTATTAGATTAATTCCAGAAAGGCTATGGGTCTCCTGTTTCGACACAAATCGTACACATATCGGGGTGTACCACCAACTGAAAGACATCCTTGTTCAATTGCAACAAAAGAATTCATAGTAGACAATATTTCGAACCCCATAAAAAAAATGATCCCCCAATCTCATATGAAACAAGAGGAGCTATTGCAATGGAAGCAGGGCATCACATATACTTCCTTTTTAGGAAGTCGAGCGGATCCTGTGTATGTACGGGTTCTTTTTTTCTTTCTTCTCTTCGTTTTTTTTTTTCGTTTTTTCGGTGCGTTTTTTTTTTTGAGTTTCAAACCGGCAGTCGCCTAAAATAGAAAATATGTGGTGTACCGGTGTGCGGTTTCCTAATTGGGCTGAGGCGCGTTGTCTCCTATTGTTTATGTTTTCAATTTTTACCTAAAAACATTTTGATTATGGTATTTTTTCGTTTTGTTTGAGTTTTAATGCCTGACTGCCTGTTTCTAACCATTTTGTTATAATTTGGTTATATTCATTTTATTTTTTTTTTTTTTTTTGTGTTGATTTGACAATTCAAAGCTTCAATTAAAAACTGGTTTAGTCGTAGTATCTTATTATCAGGTAGTACTGTTGCATTCTTTTCATTTACATCCCCTTGCGTCCCTTTATTACTAGACTTGAATATCCAGTTGTTATTGTTCCCAATTTGTTTCCTTTCATTTCGGTTCCCTGTTTGTCTTTTATATAAGTCCAAGGACGGTTGAAGATAATTCCAAAGAGTATAAGAACACTTCGTGATCGCCTTTTTCGTCGATTGAATTGTCCCCTTTGACCAAGTTTAAACACGATGGCTTCAGTTACCCCCAGTGAGGTCCACGACAACGTGGGACCATCTCAATCACCTACTCTTTCAGAATCATCCATGTCTTCCATCAACAGTAACAGTTCGACCGGCAAGTTGATCAAAAGTTTGTCCACTGATAAGATAGCGGCCGCCGCCAAGGGTAATGATACGAATACTAAAGAAGATCAAGAAAACCGAACTCCTTTGCCCGAAACGCCTCCTCTTGATCAACAAGACCAAAATCTCCCCCATTTACAAGCACAACAAAAGGAACATTCTGGCTTACCTACTCCTCCTCATAATAATAGTCAGCATAGACCCCCTCCTTTACAACCAATCAAGCCTCAACAGGACGTTCAGGCGAGTCTTGTGTCTCCCAAGAGAAGACCCATTAAATTCACAGTTAGAAAAGTATCTCACGAACCAATTAAGAGTCCAGTGTTGGGTGGCAGTCAAGATCCCAGAAAAATCAGTGGGGCCAGTTATAAGAATTCGTCTGATCATTATCAATCGTTTACTAATGAAAATAAAAAAATCACTTACAATGGTCATGGTAATGCCGAGGCGGCCAAACTGAAAGTAATTCAACAATTGGATCAACACCAAGCCAAATATGACCAATACGAAAGTAGAATAGTGAAAATTAATAAAGAAATCAGTTTCCTCACTAATTTATTACCTCCTTATAATGTCGAAATCGACTATGCTACCAGAACTAAAATCACCAAAGCAATTGAAAAATTGAAAATGAAACAAGATGAAATTGAAAAGAAAAAATATAGTTTGGGTATCACCATAAGTAGATTATGGCGTGAACTCGACGGTGATGATATGTGGGTTAGATCAGTTAGTAACTGATAATATCCAATAAAAAGTAGACCAAAAAAAAATAAAAAAAAAAAAAAAAAAATCTTTGTGGCATCCTCGTCTATGTTCCTTTCAAACTAATTTGTCTTTTACCCATTACTTCTCCTGATATCCATACTCTGTATTCTTTAAAGTCGTCTTTGATATATTTATTTGTTTTGGTTGATTTCTATTCTTCTAACTTCATTGTTTTATTTCTACTTTTTTCTCTCTGAAAAACTCTTTGTTGTGCTCTTCGCTTAGCGTCAGGAACGAACTATTTGCCTTTTGTTTCGTTTTTACATGTTTTTTGTTTTTATTTTAGTATAAGACCCACACCAGTCTATGGGTATGGGTAATTTAGATTAGACTATTACCAAATGTCTATTGTTTTTGTATATTATGTTTTCCTCAATAAATGACTATTTTTTTCATCAATACATGAATAAAATCACATACGCAAAGTTAATAAAACATACATTAATATACACGATTAAAGGAATGGGTATCAAATAAGAATAATAATAATAAAGGGTGAAGGAAAGAATTGAAGTTAAAAGAATTTCATAATTGGTCAAGATACTAGTATACAATTGAATCATGAACTATTTTTTATCCAATTCTTGATTTAAGGTATTGACCACACTGTCGGAGATCGCATCGGCTGCACTAGCCAGGCCGGCTCCTTGGGCCCCATCAAATCTACTCACTTCTAGTAATGAAGAATAAAGACCGGTCAATTCCAACAAATCAGCCACCGAGTCTGATCTTAAATCATAAATCAATTGTTGGAACGAATGTGACTTAATAACACTAATGGCCAATTTGTTGTCGGTTAGGAATTTCATCAAGTGTTTATGGAATTTCATAGGAGAGTAAGGGGCATTATCAAAATTGGCCGAAAGAAATCTTCGTTGTGAAGGCATACCGTATTGGAATACATTACCATCGGTGGGACCAGTCCCTGTTGTAGTTGGGACCCCAGCCTTAGGGGGTTTATTAGTTTTTCTTCTCTTTTTACTACTTCCTTCTTCCAAATCATCAGGTTTCCCGCCAGGGACGCCAGTTTCATCTTCAAGATTATCAGGAGCAGCGCGGCCACCACTCATATAACTAGCCGGGATTGAAATGGGCTCGCCATTATGGTTGTAAGTATTACCATTCCCATCAATGGGGATGGCTCGATTATTGTTAATTGATTCTCGCGTGAGTTTATGAGTCTTCAAATGTTCACTTAATTTCTTAGGAGAGCCTTTATCGGACGCTAATCTGGTGATAATACGACCACAAAAATCACAAGCAGCCACATTGGGGTCCTGAGAATCTTGGGCAAACCAACTCCAAACCCACGATTTCTTCTTAGCTCCAAACTTTCTACCTGGTCTGTTCTTACGTTCTTTCTTGACCGGTGGTTTGTCGCTACCATTGCTATCAGATGCAGCATCAGGCGACTGCTGCTGTTGAGCAGTGCCCTGAGGTTGTGGCTGCGGTGGACCATGTTGTTGTTGCTGCTGCTGTTGTTGTTGTTGAGCTGCTGCCGCTGCTGCCGCGGCTGCAGCTGCATCCGCCGAGTTACCGGCTGATTGTTGATGAGTAATGTCTGCTTGAGATAATCCATTCAAATTACCAATGTTACGAGATAACTGGTTTTGATTATAAGAAGGAAACGTCAATGGGTTCCCGTAACCAAAGTTGCTCATGTTTGGGACTATGGTTATTCAACTGCAAAAAAAAAAAGTGAAAAAAAAAAAAAAAATAAATAAATAAATAAATAAAAAAAAGAAACCAAAAAATACGAAATCAATACCGGTTCTCAGTAGGGACCGACTTGTCAATGATAAGTATAGCGAATGGAAGGGAGCTGCTGGTGAAAAAACCAAAATTCTCTAACTGGACCTGGAACAAAATCTGAAATTCGTCAACAATAAGAGCCAAACCCGCTAGTGGTAGTTCAAAAAACCAATCTTTATAATTGTATTAGGAGAGCTAAAAAAGATCAAAACACCCAAAAGAAGGAAGAAGCAGAAAAAAAAAATCAAAATAATGGAAACCGGAATTTGCTGGCTTTTTAAAAGATTCGCGCTCATTTTTGCTCGTTGCACCCCTCGTCACTCGGTACCCGGTTATCCGGGTGCCACCCTCCGCATCCAACCGGGAGTAGCCCCGACTCTAGCCACTGGGGCCCACATTCGGTCTGGCTCAATTCGGAAAGCTGTTACAATGATTGGAGTCGATCTCTATACTATCAGCACGCTCATATTCTGAATTGGTGGTACTGGTTGGCGCTGTCTACCGCTGGACCCACCGTAGATTCGGAACTTAAGTTGCGGAGGTCGAAATCCTGTGCATTGTACCAAAACTGTTAATTTCCGCACAGTTTCATGATGTTTGCTAACAATTTCGGTTTTACTCGTTATTTATTTGCGAACGACGGGTGAAAAAACCACTTCCGCCGAATAACTTCCGGTATTCGCCCGAAAGAAAAAAAGTGGGGAGCTTTTTGTAATCCGAGATTCGTAAAAACGACTTCTTACCGGTTGACGATTCACTAGATAAATCACGCTATGATGGCTTTGAGTGGGCTTTCATTCAACAGTTTTTCCTTACTTGTGCAAAGAGCATTTCTTCAAGCTGCTGGTATCTATCGGTGACGATCTGCCCAACAAGAGCTGGGACTCGCTTTAAAGGCGTCAATTGGCTGGGTGCAGATCATCGGTTGCAGCCAGTAAACCCTTTGTCGTAAAATGAACTGATTAAGAATATGAACGAATGCTCATCCTGGGAGTTTTTTATTTTCTTCTTGTTCTTTCTTATTTTATAGCGTTTTGTCTATTTTTCAGACTTGTATTGAATTTGAACCCTACATATTTTATTTTATCAGGCATAATTTTAATACTGGTTTCCCTTGAGAGTCCGGCGGTAACCCAGGATAACTCTGGCTTACTCCACCATCTTTTAGCACTCGATTTAAGCTTCTTGTGTTTAGAGTTCATTTTGTAGATCTTCTTTGCGTGAGTTGAGATTGTTGAGTGAATTAAGTCATTTTGACAGGTTTTTTAACAATTTCCCGCTAAATTAGATTAACGGCTTATTGTAGAAAGCCCCATCTAATTACATCAGTTTCATTCGCTTACCTCTGTTTAAAAGCATACTCATGCCCATTTCAAGTGACAGATGTTGGTCATCCCAATATGTCTCCATTTGGAAAAAGTTTGCTTGGTGTTAATCGAATTAGAATGTCTTTTTCACCATTTGGGTCATAAGACCAGCAATAAATTACTACTGGGGAGATTCTGGTCGTGCGGGAACCCGGATATTAATTGTGAGTTCACCACGCAACTAGTTTTTTCTGTGGGCGCTTCCGAATTGGGTATTTCGCAACCAGCACATCTCTCACTGATATGGGTTTTTTCTGCTCTGATTATACCAGATATCGATCACAAAAGTCTAACCTTGCCAATGAACATTAGATTAAGGGGTGGTAGTGGGCACCCATTTCACTCATGTTTCATTCACTCATGTTCCCTGGCCCCCTTTTCAGGATTATTACTGAGTCCAATGCCATCTTGGTGTGAATGGAGCATAGTGAGTTGTCATGCCATCGTACTTAGTTCTACAAAATAGCAAATTTTTGCAAGCAAGCAAAAAGGGCAATAATGAATATTTTTTATAGTGATATACTAAGCATTATTGAAGAGTAGTTTCATACAGCTAGCGAAACTTAGTGCTGTTTGAATTTTGCTGAAGTCACCCATTGTAATTGTGTCATAATAAATTTGGCTTTATGCGGATCTCTTTATTGCACCCAAGCATGGTAAAGTGTCCCCACCGAGGTCACATACTGAAATAATATACCTGTTAACCAGCATTCTGGATAGCATTTGCTTATTGTTTTCTGGCCTGTTCTTTGCCTTCATAAGGGCAAAAAATACTCCCATCGCAGGGCTGCTTGCCTTTGTGAAAATGATATCCCATTATTCTCAACCAAGCGCCTTTCAGTATGGAACCGATAGTTCCAAGCTTAAAATTTGTAGAAACACAAAAAATAAACTTGTAAAATATTAGATTATTTTTCAATTTGCTCTTTCTCCGAACTCTTCCATTGCTGCCACTGTGAATGTATGGATAATTTCACAATGGCTGTAAAAAAATACCTCGAGGTAGTATTACAACACTCTGCGTATTACTTTTTGGGCAACCTTATACCCTTGAAACAGAACCTAAACCAGCCAAATGAGATCGTTTCTAACTTTTAGTGTCATCACAGGCTTTTTAATATAAATGCCGGATTAATCCCATGATTCTGTAAAACCTTCACCTTTTCTTTTCTCTCTCCTCAAGTTCAACCACCTCAAAAAACAAAAAAACATTCCTTAGTATACCTTTTTCAGAGAAATTCTCAGATAAGTGTCCCTAGTGTCTCTCTCTTTTACTATCTCTAATCCAACTTCCGTCAATCCTTTCTAAACTTACTCAACTCTAGTCGTTCCTTACCTTATATAGTCTTTTATTTCTTTTCTCTACAATGCAATTCTCCAAATTAACTTTATCTTTAGCTTCGGCCTTATTAGTCGCCCAAACTTTAGCCGCACCAACCAAACAGCAACAAGATGAACAGAACAAGCTTGTCCAACGTGATGATGATGAACCGGTGGTGGTTCATTTGAAAACAACCGTACAAAACACCAAGACCAACTTCCATACCGTGCAAGGTCAAATGTCTACTCAAACTAACATTAATGTTGACACTTCCACTGCCACCGTCACTCATTATACTGCCACGGTTACTGAAACCATCTATGGTAAGGCCCAAACTTACACTACCGTGGCCACCACTCCAATTGAAAATACTAATGCTGCAGAAACTGGAACTACTACTTCCACCACTACTACTAGTGAAAGTGATGATGAAGAAACTAGTACCACTACTAGTGAAGAAGAGGAAACCTCAACTAACAGCGTCGAAACCGAAACTGAAACTACTTCTGCTAATACACCTGCCGAAACGACTGCTGCTGCAGAAACTACTACCTCTTCCACTTCTTCGCCTGCTGCAACCACTTCCAGTACTCCTACTGCTGCTACCGCCACGGCTGCTGCCACCACTTCTTCTACTATTGTGGCTGCATCCAGTGCTTCAGATGGTCCAACCATAACCAATCTTGCTAGTATCCCTACTTCTACTAGTGGATGGATAATTGATGACATTTCTACTTCTACCCTGAACAAAGTTTGTATTGTGGAATACAACTATTACACAGACTCTGAATCTGCTGATGAAACCGTTACTTCAACATCTACCATTTACACTACTGTTACTCAAAGCTAGACTTTTCTTTTTCAATTTTTTTTTTTTCTTTTTGTTAAGAAAAAAAAAAGCATGAAGAACCTCTTAATTGAGTTTCCTCTGCTAATTTGTTAAATGAGTTTACGTCTTTCCCGTTGTACTATAACTGTATCATAGCTTTTATTCAGGTCGATTTTTGTCTTCATTCCCATCAAACCACTTTGCTCTTTGTTCTTTGTTCTGTGGTCCTACACATTCTAGAATCTGTTTTTCTTCGATTGTTTGCAACAAGTTTTGGCTTCATTGGTTGTTACGCGCATAGTTTGGTAAAACGCTGTCAGACAATATGCATGTTCCCCTGCTGTTACTATGCAATTTCCCTGACTTGCTTTCTCATTCTTCTTCTTCTCCTTCCTATTCTCCTCTTTAAAATTGCTTCCCTCTATTATTTACATGATCTTTGAAAACACTAGGGAACTATCAGGAGATAGTTCTTCAAATACTAGCATTTCGGTTCCCACTTTCGCTATTTACTTTTTTTCGTTCACTCACCCTTAGTCACTCCTTTCAAGAAGCGTCCAGCTTCCCTTTATATTAATTCTTTCGGTCAACTGTTTTTCAGTCTCTTTCTTTCCTTTTGACTTCTTACAATCTTTTTCGCGTACGATTCCATGGATTCAATAATTTGTACTTTAATTTTAACATAAGTTTATCTCTGACATTATTATGAATGTAGGACACAAATATGTAAAACGAAAACGTTCTCGAAGCCAGCACATCAATGACTCCATATGCCAGTGTGAACTTAATCCATTTGTCATTCTAGTTCTAATTTATTTTATTTTTTTTTACAGCCAAATTGCTGCTGGTGGGCTTTACTAAAATAGTAATTTGCGTAGATCTCCAACCGTTGAGACGCTTCAACTAAAAGGATTACGGTACATCCTAATATTTATGACGTGTGTATACCGATTCGTAGCTTGAGAATAGAAAGAGGGACAAAAAAAGAAAACCAAGGGCACGAGCCCTCAAGTATTTAAGTTTGCACGTGCCATCACTATCCTGCACATGAGTCCGCACAGGTAAAAAAACAGCAGAAAAGATGGGAAAATTTTTCATTCACTCAGTCTCACACTTTGTAGGTTATTGTGTATCAATTTTACTCATCCAATCTTTGCTTCTCACGCCCTTTGGAGAGACCAGGAATATACGTACTTTTTTCACTATATCTGAATTTTTTTAAGTAACTATTTTCTTTACTTACACCGTCATATCGAAAACACATTAAGACACAATGGGTATGTTTGATACCGCAAATATGAAGAATAGATTGAAAGCAGGATAGTTGTATATGAGTGGCGTACTTTCCAGTTCAGCTGTTGATGATAAAATAATGTTTGAAAGTGAGGTTTTATCAAGAAGAAAATCCACCAAACGATCCAGTAAATAGAATAAGTTTAATATGTTAATCAAATGAGCTGTTTGAAGTGTCCAGATTTCATCATCGTTTCCCCTAAACTTTCTTCAATAGTGATTAATCTAAGACTGTTTAAGACGATGAAGACCATTTATTTTTTTCATGTTCAATCATCTTGAATTTAAACTTCCAACAAAAAGGGTTTGAAGTGAATGATACCGTCTCAACTTTGCTTTATTTAAAATGAGCTTAAGGATCCAACTCCAATCGATATTTCAAAAAATCATCTTATACCGTTAAAATAACACATCAATAGCATCTCATCCTTACTTCATACTATTCTTAACTACTCCTTGACAATTTACTAACAATATTTTATTTAGTTAACGTTCCAAAAACTAGAAAGACCTACTGTAAGGGTAAAGAATGTCGTAAACACACCCAACACAAAGTTACCCAATACAAAGCCGGTAAAGCTTCTTTATTCGCTCAAGGTAAGAGAAGATATGACCGTAAACAAAGAGGTTACGGTGGTCAAACCAAACCAGTTTTCCACAAGAAAGCTAAGACTACCAAAAAGGTTGTTTTAAGATTGGAATGTGTTGTTTGCAAAACCAAGGCTCAATTACGTTTGAAGAGATGTAAACATTTCGAATTGGGTGGTGACAAGAAACAAAAAGGTCAAGCCTTACAATTCTAAGAGTGTTTATTGCTCCTTGTTATGTTATTACTTTATATGTAAATTGTTCTCTATGCTTCTTATATATAAATTATAATTATTGAAACCTAATAAAAAATACAAAAAGTCTTTAAACATTATCTGAACAGTAAGATTTAATCAACAAGAACTCATTAAACAAGTCTTAAATTAAACAAGTCTTAAATCAAATAAGCCTTAATCAAACAAGATTTGTTAAAAAAGTGCTTATGTTAAAGCAGAGGCATCACATTATTTGTTTGATTAATTTTTTAAACAGGTGTATGGATGTTTGATTTTTGTGTGTACGGGTGCAATCACGTGGATATTGAACCCGTGCATACATCGTGTATTTCCCTCGTTTTACGATTAGCTTTGTCCCCCATTCACCACCCCAAATTTCTTAAACATAGATGGCTTCTTTACGGTACTTGTTAAAAGCTAATCTTCATAGTCAGAGTGTATGGTCTTCTTTCTCTCCTTTCCTTTTTTTTTTTTTTTTTGGTTTGGATCAAAAGTAGTAAAATAGGAGTTGATGTTAAACAATAAAAAAAAAATAAGAGCTAAAATAGTACAAAACAGAAATAATAACAGTGCCTAAAAAAAGTAAAAAAAAAATCTCATTTCGTGTTCTGAACTCAACACAAATCAGGTACCATTGAAGTTCGTCTATTTGAGTGAATGAGAAAGATAGCAGTCCTTATAAATCACTGCAAATTATAAACACATACTTGAACTGTGTTAACACAACCGATAACCCATCAAACCTCCAGTGCAAATCTACTGACATAGCAAGTTAGAACAGACGACATTCCATTCCTTTTAAACGTGTGTATATTAGTTTTGAAAAACCAATAGCATCGAAATTCTTGTCTGTTCTCATTTTCTATTAAGGTTCCTTTCTCCATTTCTCTCTACATATGGGACTGGCTATTTGTGTTGCTAAGTGTTCATATCGCCAATACTTCACTTAAGGATCCTTTAAGTGTTTGTTATTATTATTATATTATCCTTTTTTTGTTTTGTTTTTTGAGTTTCTCTTGATTTATTGCATCGTTGGCGAGTTTTTGATTAGATCAACAGGTATAAAAGTTGATCAAATACTCTTGCAATCACTGATTTTCCGTTGATACTTGTTGTTTACCTCAAGTTAGCATTTTCACCGTCGGATCGTTTGATTTTGTGAAACCCTCCGTCGAAAATTTAATAAAGAGGGTGTTTGTTTTGGATTTGCTTCGGTGATTCGTGTCCAAGTAATCAACACATTCCCTCGTTTAATTTACTTGTTTACGTTTATTTTTTTTCGTTTTAATCAATTTTATTCCCTCAGCGTGGTCGCTTTAGGATTTAACTAATTAAGAATCACGTCGATCATGAATTTCGATTATCTTTCTGAAGAACAGAAGCAGATTTACTATCAGCAACAACAATCTATTCAACAACCTCATCAACAGTTTGTATACATGCAGAACGGGGCTAACTCACAAGCTGAATTGACTAATTTGCAATATCAACAGCAACAATTGGAGTATCAGCAACAGTATTTACAGCAACAACAAGCTCAGCTTCAAGCTCAACAGCAACAACTTAATCAACAGCAGCAGCAACAGCACCACAACCAAGCAGCCGATATTAGCTACATGGACGAAGATACCAGTGTTGTTATGGAGCAACCTCCAGTACAACAAGAATTGACAGGACCAACATCGCCGCTTGTGAATCCTCAGGCGATGTTTCAAGCATCACCCACATTCCTGTCATCAAATGAATTTGGTAATGGGCATAATAATGATCATTTAATGTTTGGTAACATAAATAGTCAAGTTAACAGTGGAGCTCCCAATCACAATAATGCCACTAATAATAATTTCCAATCGATTGACTCCAGAAATTCGCTTAATTTCAAGCCACCTAATTTCACCACGTTAAATAACAACTCCAATACCAACTTATCTGATATCAGTAACTCGAATTCAATTACTAATTCATTTAATGATAACGTGGGGTTTAGTAACAATAACAGTAGTTTAACTCAAGTTGATCGAGTTTCACCTCTTCAACATATGCAAGCACAGCAACAAGCACAACACGCGGCGCAGGTCGACGCCATCCCCATTACCCCTATTGATCAACAACACCCTCAACAGACTCCACGTCAAATTCATACTGAGGGTCAACCACAGCAACAACAAGCTCAACAGCAACAGGCACAGCCGAAACCAGCTCAAACCCCATCTCAATCGCATTCAGTTTCAGTGCAAGCCACGCCTGTCAACCGAGGCAATGGAGACGTTAATGGTAATGGTAGTCCCAATAAGAACAATTATGTTTATTTCAATCGTCAACCCAATATGTTAAGTAAGATGACTCAAGATAAAGCGTCATCAATCAAGTTGAAATTGGAAAATTATTATCAAATGTCGGTTGGACATGCGATTGAAAGAAATCAAAGACGATTAGATTTGGAGCATAAATTAATGACCGAAGATTTAGGAGCCAGTGAAGAGAGAAAGAATCGTCAATTACAAAACTTGGGTCGTAAAGAATCCCAATTTTTAAGATTACGTCGTACCAAATTATCTTTAGAAGATTTTATTACCGTTAAGGTGATTGGTAAAGGGGCATTTGGTGAAGTTAGATTAGTTCAGAAGAAAGACACGGGGAAAATTTATGCTATGAAGACGTTATTAAAATCGGAAATGTATAAGAAGGATCAATTGGCTCATGTGAAAGCAGAAAGAGATGTTTTAGCTGGTAGTGATTCGCCCTGGGTTGTTTCATTGTATTATTCATTTCAAGATGCACAATATTTATATTTAATTATGGAATTTTTACCAGGAGGGGATTTAATGACGATGTTAATTAGATGGCAAATTTTCACCGAAGATATTACTCGATTTTATATGGCTGAATGTGTATTGGCCATTGAAGCGATTCATAAATTAGGATTTATTCATCGTGATATTAAACCGGATAATATTTTAATTGATATTCGAGGTCATATTAAATTATCTGATTTTGGGTTATCTACTGGGTTCCATAAGACTCACGATTCTAATTATTATAAGAAATTATTGGAGAAAGAACAACAGAATAATAGTCCCAATGGGGCTGGTGGTGGGGCTGGTGCTAGTTTAGGGGTCCCCGGGACGATTAAATCGGGACGAAATTCCATGATGGTTGATGCGATTAATTTAACCATGTCCAATCGTCAACAGATTCAAACTTGGCGTAAGAGTAGAAGATTAATGGCCTATTCTACGGTGGGGACTCCTGATTATATTGCCCCAGAAATTTTCATTCATCAAGGTTATGGACAAGAGTGTGATTGGTGGTCATTAGGAGCAATTATGTTTGAATGTTTAATTGGATGGCCTCCATTTTGTAGTGAGACTCCTCATGAAACCTATCGTAAGATTTTAAATTGGCAAGAAACATTGATAATTCCTGAAGATATTCATTTATCGCCTGAAGCGGAAGATTTAATTCGTCGATTATTGAGTAATGCTGAGGATCGATTAGGTAGATATGGAGGAGCTGAAGAAATTAAGCAACATCCATTTTTCCGAGGAGTTGATTGGGAAACGATTAGAAAAGTTGATGCACCATTTATTCCTAAATTGAGATCAATTACTGATACTCGATTCTTCCCTACTGATGAATTAGAAAATGTACCCGATAGTCCTGCCTTGAGTAAAGCACAAGAGCAACGAGAACAAGGTAAAGTTTCGAGTAATGTTAAAGAAGATTTACCATTCATTGGGTATACTTATTCCCGTTTTGATTATTTGACCCGTAAAAACGCTTTATAGATAAAATTACAGACTACAATACATACCAGTACATTAACACACTTTGCAATTGTAGCGGTCTCGGCCGGTCAGAGTGATAACACCGTGAAGTCAAAATAGAAGGCGGTACGTGATAGCAGGAACGGCTATGCACACTAGACCGTAAAAACGCTTTATAGGTAAAGTACAGACTACAATACATACCAGTACATTAACACACTTTGCAATTGTAGCGGTCTCGGCCGGTCAGAGTGATAAAACCGTGAAGTCAAAATAGAAGGCAGTACGTGATAGCAGGAACGGCTATGCACACTAGACCGTAAAAACGCTTTATAGATAAAAGTACAGACTACAATACATACCAGTACATTAACACACTTTGCAATTGTAGCGGTCTCGGCCGGTCAGAGTGATAACACCGTGAAGTCAAAATAGAAGGCGGTACGTGATAGCAGGAACGGCTATGCACACTAGACCCCATAAAAAAAGTTCCCCTTGGGCTTAGCAAAGATAGACCAGACAAACAAAATAGACAAAAATAGACAAATGAAATAGACAAAAATAGACATATGAAATAGACAAAAATAGACAATCAAAAATAGACATACACGAAGATTAGATACCGCTAAGTTTTTGGCAACCCAAGATGTAAATTAGCACATTTTGCAATTAGCGGTCTCGGCCGATAAGAGTGATAACACCGTGAAATCAGTTTTTCCAAGTAAGCTACTAATAAAACTGCAAAATAATGAGCTTAGCAAACGAAAAAAATAATCCATGAACAACCGAATCGAGTCTAGAAACTCAGGGGATCAAATTTGCATCGGAACAATGGCGGTCATGAATCTTTGTACATGGGGTTTTCCAATTGGGGGGGTCGTTATGTACGACCTAGCAGCATGACTTGACTCTGATGGCACTTCGGCCCGCAAGTTACATCCGTCGTGAGCTCAAGGCCGAACCCCCAGTGGCCGCACCTACACTCTCAACATAGCAGGTAGGGCTAACCTCCAAGCAGGCACTAATGAAGTGCATAATGGTTCTACTGGATTGTCAAGCTCAACGAGTGGATGAGTATGGCGGTTAAACCCATCATTTTGTCAATAAAAGGTCAGACAGGCTTGAGACATTTAGGAAGAAAGAGCAGGAACAAGAAGAGAACGGCCGAGAGTTACCGAAGGTTCCGATCACATGACCCAATCTGGCTTCCCGATTGGGAAATGTGAGTGCAAGATTCACTTCCTGCATTGAACCCTCGCGTTGTGAGACACCCACCACTTATTATTATTTTAAACTCTTATTATTAAACTTATTATTAAACTCGTTTTTTTTTCTTACTCATCATGATTCAAGTGTCCAACCATATTTGGGTGATTGGAGGGCTAGGTCATGGATGTTTATAATTAGAAAAGACCTGGTGGCACAGGAGTAAGCAATGCAGCGAGAACTGCCATCGCCGCGTAATCCAAAGGTCTTTTCTTGTTCCGAAGGATTTCCTTGTGTGTAACGACAATTCTTGTTTTTCTTTGTTTCCTTGTTTTGTTCTTTTTTTGGTGTTTTTGCATTATTCCAGGTTCTGGCTCCTAGATTGTAGCCTTCTGTCTATGCAAACAAACTTTGAATCACACAATTGTTAGGAAATCGTATCATTATACCTTAGCGCCAGTAGGCTTATGCTTTAAATCTTCTTCTGTACTATGGGGATATTTTTTGTCCGGCTTTCTTATAAATATCTCGTCATTTCTTTGCTATTTGCCGGCCAATTGGCTCTTCAGTTCAATCTCCCAATCACTATAAGTCTATTAGCTATAAGTCTATTAGCTACTCTACTCAAATCTATTAGCTAGTCTACTCAAATCTATTAGCTACTCTACTCAAATCTATTAGCTACTCTACTCAAATCTATTAGCTGCTCTACTCAAATCTATTAGCTGCTCTACTCAAATCTATTAGCTGCTCTACTCGGCTACTCTGTTAATCGGTTGGTTAATCTGTTGTTAATCTGTGCTCTTAAGTTTGTCTGACGGCGTTTGATACTGCTTTGAGTGTCTTCCTTCAATCCCGTTGCTTCTTCCTGCTGGACCCGCTTTTGTACCACCTCTATTCTTTCCTCTGCGGTTTTTCTTTTTTTTCTTTTTATTTTTCTGGTGACTTTATTTCTTCCGTTTTTTAGTCATATAATTATTATTTTTTCTTTTATTTTTTTTTTTTTTTTTTTTTTTTTTTTTTTTGTTTTCAAACTTTTAATATTTCCATTTTTTCTTTTTTTTTTTTTTTTCTCTTAAATCAAACAGAAAATAGCTACTGCTCTTCAATTGTCGCTTTTTTGCTCCTTGTTTGCCATCGATACCATGAAATATAGTCGATTCTCAGGACCAATTCTCCTAGTATCTCTCTTGGCATTACTCAGTGTCGCTAATGCCGATGGTACCGGAAAAGCAGCTTCACCAGCCACAAGCGCCCCAGTTGCCGCGAATTCCTCACCGCATCTAGCCGCCGACCCCATGGACCATCACCTCCACGATGAACACACCGAACACGAAGAGGACGACGAGGAAGAGTACATGGATGACGCCTCGCTGACTCCCATTCCTCATGTGATGAAGCACGAGCATGGGAAACCCATACTTGAGACTCATCTATTGCCGCAAGAAAAACTATTCTGGGATAATTATAATACAACCACCTATTTCACGGTTGATTCTGATAGCAAGTCAGGGCTCTACATTCATATTGGGCTTCTCGTGTGGTCCTTCGTGGTGCTTTACCCGTTGGTTCTTGTGTTTAACAATATTCATCATGCTGCGTTTTTGCCTGCTTTATCGATTCACACCGTATTGGTGCTCGTTTCTTTGTTCAATTATTCTCGTTTCATGACCTCCATCCCCGACTTATACCCGGGTAACGCCTATAATAAGATGACCTGGATCTTGTTTTTCTCTACCGTGGCTCACTGGGTGGTGGCGGTTTTGGCAACCGGTTACAATTATTTCCTCGATAATGGTAACACCAGCAATTCTCATGATTACTTCACCATTGGAACCGACGATGATTATGATCTTGAAACAAGAGTCGAAAGTGACGTGATTTCTCCTTCTCCAACCCCAACTTTGGCTCGTGGCCGTCGTAGTAGTGAAGGTGATGCCTCTTCTTCTTCCGACCTCAATTCTTTTGAAATGACCAATATGCATTTGAAAACTTCTCAAAATTCACTCTTAACCCCTCCCAATTCGCGTCTTCATCGTTTCCTCTTCAGATTCACCGTGATTCAAAAATTGGTTGGCGTTGCTGGTAAACTGTCTGTTTATATTCTGAATGTTTTAAATTGGATCCATTTTTTCTATTTCCTCATTTATTTGCCGACTATGGTGGCCACCTTCTTGGTTCTTGGTGAAGGTAAAAGTGTGTTTAATTTATTGGCTCATTTCATTAAAGGGGGAGTTTTCTTCTCCCTTGGTTTGCTTTATTTGGCCCGTTATTGTGGTGCTTTCACCAACAAAGGTTGGGCCTGGAATCATAAATTCATCACCAGTTCACATCAAAGATTAAGTAGATTTGATCGGGTTTGGCAATCCAAAGGTTGTTGGACCATGGAATTGATTGAATCGTCCCTTATTCTTTTCTACGGTTCTACCAATGTTTTCTTGGAACATTTATCCAACTCAGGTGGTGCTTGGTCTGCTAAAGATTTACAACATGCCTCAATTGCATTCATCTATATTGGGTGTGGATTCTGTGGAGTTTTAACCGAAATCAAGTTGAATGATTGGAGATTAGATAAAGCCAAGGATAATCATGATATCATTTGTCCTGGTTCTGATACTCACATTATTAAAGCTACTCCCGGATTTTCCCCTAATCCATTCCCTGTATTGACCATTTATTGGACCGGGGTTCTCATGTCAAAGCATCAACAGGCTTCATCATTATCAACAGCCATCCACATGCAATGGGGGAACTTGTTTGTTTTGGCTTGTGCATTTAGATTCTTGACCTATTTGCTCATGCTTCTTTCTCCTCCCAATAAAACCTTGACCCAACCTGGACGTCCCATTACTGAATTGGCCGCTAGTTTTGCCTTGCTATGTGGTGGCTTGATTTTTATGGAATCAACCGACCCCATCATCTACTGCTTCGAATACCATGGTTTCACGGAAATGTTCACCTTGAACTTGAGTCTTGGTTTTGTGGCATTATTAATGGCTTGGGAAATGGCTGTTTTTGCCATCAAGGATTGGCTCTTGGCTAGAAGAAGATAGTTGAGCTTACAAAAAAAAATTGACTTCTTTTTTATTATTGATCATTATATGTCTACCACCTTATACTCGTTCTGGCCACGTCAGTCAACACCTTATTGTTTTTCGTTTCGCTATAATGTTGCATTTTTACCTCTTCTGTATTCCAATCTATTCTTTTTTTATTTATTTATTTTTGCCTTTCTTTCTTCAAGTGTATGCATTGCACACTTCAAAATGGTTGGTTTATGACTGATGATTAATTTATTGCTATCTTTGTATTTTCCTTTTTTTTTCCCTCCTAAAACACAATGTTTAATGTCTGATACACTAATTGTACGATTATATACTTAATTCACCTCTCAGTACTTATAATCTATTAATGCTAATGTTCTACCTATAAAAAAAAAATGTACTGTGTATTGCAATTTTGCAGTCGCGACCAACCGGAAAAAACCCCAAAAAAAAAGACAAGACAAAAAAAGAAAAGAGAACGGGAGCCAAAAAATAAAACTCCAGTATCGAGTCCCCGAGAACCCGAATAAAATATTGTTAAGCCTTTCGATTCCGAATCCCACTCATTCATGGGCCATACCATGCTTATCTTGCTACTGCTGCAATATGACCTCCCTGAAATTTCCCTAAATTTTCGAGACGGCACGTTCCTTTGCAACCGATAAAATATACTTTCCCCATTAATTATTATCGACAATTTGTCTAACAATGCCGATTTCTGCTGGTCCGGTACTACAGCATCCACCAATCACCTTAATTCCTGCGACTTGATTCCATTGTTTAACGGAATGGCTCCATTTTTCTAAATTGGTTAAATGGCTGTAATCAGTTCCTTGCTCATAATAATCACCCCATCCTAAATTGGGGTATGTGACAAGGGGCAACTTATACTGCAGGAATTCGGCTAGATTACGTAATATATCATTAACCCAGGTTAAATCAACACAGTTACATCCAATGGCAAATAAATTGTTACGAATTAATGGATAAAATTCAAGCTTATCGTCAAGGTACTCAATAACTTGTTTAATCGAAGTCCCATCGGCCATCGTGTCACGTGACCCCATACTTAAACTTATTGAGAACGGGGTAGGGGGCTGATGTTTGGGTAAATTGGTATAAAGACGATTTAGGACCTTGATCAACACTTTGAATTCATGGAAATTGGGGATGGTCTCGATGGCTATGATGTCAACGTGCGGGTTGGTCATAAAGTAGTGAAGTGAGGGAAGGTGGTATTCCGTCAATGTTTTACCCGTGGTTTGAAGGGGATATTGTCCCGTATATTCAGCCCCATTGGCAAGATATCCTCCATATGGTCCTACCGATCCAGCAACGTAAATTTTCCGAGGGGTTGATTTCTGCTCAATGGCTGCAACTGCAAGATTCACAGCTCGTTCCCATAATTTAGTCACTTCATCATTGGTCATATCCTTATATTTCTGAAGCGTGGCTCTTGATGCTTGATAAGTCGAAGTAGTGATTATATCGGCTCCACTTTCAATATACTTCTCGTGTATTTGTTGAATTAATTCGGGCTTTTCAATAAGTACTTGCGTCGACCAGAGAGGATTCAGTTTGATTTGAAGAACAGAATCGGGTGGGATCAACGATTCCAATTGGGTGCCGAGGGCACCATCCAAAACTAAGGTTGTCATCTATGATAGTTATATGCAAGTTATATAGAGCAAATAATCTAATAGAAAGGGATCTAAGGTGATGATGAGACCATCTATTTTTTTCAATTTTTCTCACTATTTCGTCTCCTTCAGCTTTTTCGTTTTGGAATATTTTTTTTTTTTTTTTTATGAGAAAAAAAAAATAGTGAAACTTCTCGACCAGAAATTTGGAAAATATCAGCTAGGGCCAACGTTTATAGCAATCAGTTTAGTTCATCAACTCCGATTCACTCCTTTAATCAATATGGATACCTACAACCCTGGTAAGAGATCCAGAGATGATTTCGAAGAGCTGCAAGGTGGCTCCTTCAATCAAGGTCCAGGTGATGACTACGACACCAAAAAACAGCACATTGACCCCACCACCGAATTAATTCTTAATGTTTGTAAAGATATTAGAAGAATCGGAGAAAATAATAACACTGCTAACCAAGTGGATGATATTTCCTACATTTCGAATCCTATCGTGGCCGAATTTGAAAAAATTGATAACTTAAGAACTTCAATTCTTAACACGCTCTACGCTGTTGTTATTGAACAACCTCAAAAAATTAATTCCTTGAGTATATTAATTTTAATATGTAATGCTAAGAATTTCCTCGTATCCAAGTATGTGATTGAATTCTTCCATGCCAAAATGCAATCTTTGGTTGATCAGGTGAAAGAACAACAACAACCTTCAGAACCTGAGACCAAAGATGGTGATGATATCGAAATTGATAAACCGGAAGCTCCTAAAAAAGTTACTGAAAAACATGACCAGTTTATTGAAGATGCCGGGATCTTCAACAACTTAAAATCAATCTTGAAGTTTTTGGCCACATTATCTCCAATTATCACTGATTATTCAATCATTAATGTTTATAAACAGTTTTTAACTTTAGCCATTGATTTACAAGATGCCACCGAAAATGAAAGAAATGGGGTTGCCGAAGAAATCTTCTATAATATTTTGATTGCATTACCATACTTACTTAGTAATGATTTTTCACAAGACATGGTTGATCATGTCAATGAGTTGGTGGAATTGGCTCATAAATTTAATATCAAGGATAAAGATGTATCAAGCCAAATTTCAATCTGGGAACCATTTGATTCCAAATCAGGCAACTTTGATAAAGAATTGCCTTACCACCTGAAAAAAATGGTCAATTTAATTTTGCCTTCAATTGTTAAACTTCAAGGTGAAGATAAAAGCTGGCAATCTTTCCAAGATCGATTATTTATCAATTTTAAAGAATTAGTCGATCCTATCATCCAAAGTTCCTTGGAAAATAATACCATATCAAATGAAATTGTGAAACATCCTTTACCTCAATTATCAATCCCAGCAATTGATTTAATCAAATCCTATGAACCAAAAGGTTTGATTGATAGTTTGTGGTATAAACATCCAAGAGTTTTATTCCAAGTCTATAATATAACAACAGATTTCGAAACGGTTCCTTCGATCGATTCATATCATGGATTATTTTTCAAAGATTTAGCTTTTGATATTTTAACCAATTTATCTTTTAATCAAAAGGAAGCCTCTATTCAATTATCAATTCTTGATTTGTTTTTCTCCAAAAACTTATTCACTCCACCAGGTTCCTCTATTGATCAATTGAATATGATTCACCAAGATAATTTATCTGGCGAAAATACTCCACCCTTATCGACCTGGAAAATCGAAGATGTGGCAGTTGAAAGTATCTTAACCATGATTTTCCAATTGCCTACCACTTTACATTATGAAATTTATTACTACACAGTATTAATTTCTTGTTGTCGTGAAAGTCCGGAATCGATTGCTCCAGTTTTCGGAAGAGCAATTAGATATTTTTATAATCACTTAGAAATGTTAGATTATGAATTAAAAATTAGATTTTTGGATTGGATGACTATTCAAATTTCAAATTTCGAATTTAGTTGGAAATGGGATGAATGGGTTGGTGATTCAATAAAATTATCTAATTTGAGATATCATCCTAAGAAGAATTTCATTAAAAATTTGATTGCTAAAGAAATTAGACTTTCCAATAAAAATAGAATCAAAGATAGTTTTGTGACAGTCAAACCTAATCCAGATAATGAAGATGAAACTACTTTGGTATATTTGGAAGAATTCCATAAATATTTGAACATCTCATTATTCCCCAATGAGGTTGAATACATCATTAATTACGATAGCGAATTATATGGTAACGAAAACGAAGAATTAAAGGGTTTGTTATCAAGCTTGATTCATGAAAGAAAAGATAATTTGAATCCATTGGCTATATCACCACAAGAAGAATTAATTTACAATTTTTCTAACCCTAGTTTACCACTTCATGAAATTTCCAATCAAGTTTATGATTTTGTCATTGGAAATTGGAGGCCAAATGAAGATTTCAATGATTTATACAAGCAAATTATCGAAGCCGCTTCTCAAATAGACAACATAGTTCCCGAAAAATTCTTGATTAATTTATTATTTCAAACTTATGCTTATATTGGTTCAAGATCGATTTATTCTATTGTTAGTATTTTAAGTCGTGATGTTAATAAATTGAAATACATCAGTGGGGTCAAAATACTGGATGAAGAATATCAAATTCCAAACGAGTATAAATTTGAAGATTTAAATTTATCCGAAGAGCAATTTAATGATCGTCAAAATTGGGTCATAGAATCAGTTTTCAGAATTTGGGTTCATCAACCTCAAGTTTCTTTCTTAATTTTAGAATATCTAATTGAGTTTGGAATTTTGAAATCAAACTTTCTTATTACCAAATCGTTGGATTTGAATCTTAATTTGATCATTGAAAATGTCTCCTGTATGGAATCTGTTAATCGTATTTTAAGTAATTATTCCAAGAATGAAAATCAAGAAGAGTTGAAAAATTCCATTCTTTTATTATTTAAATTGATTGTTAATAATTTGAATACCATTGTGACAGAAAACTTGAAACTCGAGGATCCAGCTAATGAGCAAGTTACCATTACAAAAGATTTTGAAGATGATCAAGTTGATAATATTGAATTAATGAATCAAATTGATCAACAGTGGTTATTCTACGAATATAGAGGGTTGTTGAAGAGTTATTTAAGAAAATTCGTTGATTCAAATAGTAATTATTTTGATGATATCATTGCTGTCATCAATAATCTTACCAATGTCGCCATCAAGGAAGACGTATTAAGCTGGATCGAAGAATCCAAGGTGTAAACTATGTATAATTGATATAAGATAAAATAAAAAGCACGATATTTAGATAAAATTGTAATTTTGGTAATAATTTGCGATTTTGGAATAAAATCTGAAAAAACAATACGGTTTTTTTTCCGCTTTGAATTCCAAATAGCATGAAAAGACGCACACTATAAAGAAGAAATGGTAACCACTTTTTCATTCATTTAAAATAACTATAACCCTATAGAATGACTGGCTCACATCTAGAAACAAGTGAATTGGCAATCGAGACCATCAACTTGACATACTCGTTCAGTAATAGCAAGAAAATCGGATTGGATAATATCAATTTACAAATTCCCTGGGGTACTACCAATTTACTCATTGGTCCCAATGGAGCTGGTAAATCAACATTACTAAAGATATTAGCCGGGAAGACATTGATTAAGCAAGGATCATTGAAGATAGGGGGATTTGATCCATTTGAATTTTCCATTAATCGAAATGAACAACATAATTCTGATATTAATAATAGTATCACCTACCTTGGAACAGAATGGGCAGCCAACCCAGTTGTGAAGAGAGATATCCCGGTCAAATTGTTAATTTCGTCTATTGGGGGAGATACCTATGTTGAACGTAGGGATGAGCTAATTCGAATTATGGATTTAGATCCGGATTGGTCCATGGCATATATTTCTGATGGTGAAAGAAGAAGAGTTCAATTAGTGATGGGATTATTAAAACCTTGGAAGTTATTATTGTTAGACGAAGTCACGGTTGATTTAGATGTTATCGTTAGACTGCAATTATTAGAGTTTTTACGCAAAGAATGTAAGTCGAGGAACTGTTGTGTGATTTATGCTACCCATATTTTCGATGGGTTAGGCAAAAACTGGTGTGATCGTATAATTCATTTGAATGGTGGTAAGAAAACTGATGATATTGATATGAACAATGTGAAGTTTATTTCTAGTCTTCACGATAAAGTTGAAATTGATGCCACTGATGCTGAAAACGACGAAGATCATGCTCGTCCCGTCAATAAGAAAGTTAAGATTTCATTGGCAGAATCATTACATCCTTTAGCATTATACTGGCTCCATAATGATTTAATTGAAAGAGGGTCAAGGGAAGAAGAAAAAATCAAGATGGCTCAAAGACATATTGATTGGAATAATGCTCGAGACGGTAAATATTTCGATAATGATTCCAAATTATCGGACTATTTTAAAGCTACAAGAAAGTACGAGTAAATGAGGAGATTTACAATTAATATAGAACGGTATGTAATCTATCCATTAAATAGACAAACAAACAAGAATTAAAACTTTAGTCAATGCAAGTATGAAAAGAGTGTTTTTAATTTGAAAAGAAGAGTTTAATGAAAAAAGCATATGTGCAAACTAGTATACAGTCAAAGGAAGGAAATGCAGACAGGGAAAACAGAAGAGCGAAGAGGCCCAAATGGAGGAAGTGAAAAATGCAATAAAGGAGAACTGGAAAGGGCATTAGGAGAATTCTTTCTCCAATTCCAAAAATTTGATCACCTCCTTCTGATTATCTAGAAATTGGCTTAATAACCAATTTTGATACTTGGAGTCAATAAGCTCCGACTTACTGTATTCGAAATCCAACAATTTTTGACTACTACTCATCTTATTTTCAGGACTAAGTTTTCTTCTTATAATATTTGGATGTCTTCCTGGAGCCAAGGGGGTCAGAGGACCTCTCTTGGCCGATTGATTCACGGGTGCAAGGTCTTGTTTGGCAAGAGGTGACCCACCACGGAAATCCTCAATCGTTTTAGGCTCCGATAATCGAGGAATATTTTCCTTTTGATCATAGTGAGTAATACCATGACGCAGTTGCAGTTTCACTGACATTGGAGAACTTCGATGAGCAGGGGACGATTTGACGAGTTGCAAAGTGGCATGTGAGGGCGAAGGAGCTGTGAGGGCAACCGTCAGGGACATTATGTGGATGTGTATGAGGGTATGAGACTGACCTGATGTCGTTACTTATGGCAAGTTGAAGAATGAAAGGATAGTTTCTACGTGATCTCTCTTTATCTTGTTTTGTTTACAAAAACATGCCTTTGTTTTGATTTATAATATTGGTGTATGGGTGTTTCATCCCCATATCTTCAAGTGGGTGTACGGGTGTATCACTCCCAATATTTTTCAAAAAGGGGTGTACGGGTGCAAAGCGTAAGTTTTTGGCGTATGCCGAGAACGTCCATTTTTTTGCAATTATGGCAGCATACTACTATCAATACGGCTGTGTATAAAACGAAGCCGACCTCTCAGAAGACCAGGTTGAATGGCTTTCTATACTGTAGCCATGACTTTGTACGGTACTATGTCGGTGCTGGATATCAGCACCGTCACTACTCCGAGCTTACAACAGAGACAAGATGAACTCGATAACTACCTCCAGCACTTGATTCAGAGATGTTCCCACCACCTTTACCAGCCAAAGACACTCCTGGTGTATCACGACAGCAGGCCGCCTCCGTTCAGCTTTCAGGTGTGTTTCCCTGTGTCTTCACTTGAGCAACTATTACGGTGTTCCAGCAACGAGGTCATTGCTCGTGATAGCGAGAATATCGAGCCTGAGTGATCCCAACGAATACAAGCTGCCAGCCAGTACGGCATCTTTCAGAATGAACGATGGATGTTGAAAAATATACGGCGGTCACGTGCCTCTGGTTTTGTAATGCCAAATCAAAATGCTCCGAGAAGCGACGCAAAAAAAAAAAAAAAAAAGAAAGGAAAAAAAAATTGAAAAATTTGGCTACGGTTTCAATAATGAAAATTTCAAAAAATTCCCACAGGGTACATATATATCCCCTACCCCCCCAGATCGCTTCTTATTTCGTCTTTTTTTCGTTTTTTTCTTTTTTCTTTTTTCTTTTATTTTCTGTTCAATAACAACTCATATACTTATTCAACATGTCTGACGAAAGAACTTTTATTGCTATCAAACCAGATGGTGTCCAAAGAGGCTTAATTGCTGCTATCTTAGGTAGATTCGAAAACAGAGGTTTCAAATTGGTTGGTATCAAATTGACCCACCCATCTGAATCTTTATTGAGATCTCACTACGAAGACTTACAAGAAAAACCATTCTTCCCATCTTTGTTATCTTACATGTTGTCTGGTCCAGTCTTAGCCACCGTCTGGGAAGGTAAAGACGTTGTTAAACAAGGTAGAGCCATCTTGGGTGCCACCAACCCATTGAACTCTGCTCCAGGTACCATCAGAGGTGACTACGCCATTGACATGGGTAGAAACGTCTGCCACGGTTCTGACTCTGTTGAATCCGCCAAGAAAGAAATTGACTTGTGGTTCAAGAAAGAAGAATTGGCTGAATACAAACCAGCTTTACACGGTTGGATCTACGAATAGATTATTTGACCATTAGTCTTTTAAATTAATCTATTCTTGTATTCAAAAGTTTTTTTATTTACCCAGTAAATAATTAGATATATATTCAATTATTTAAACCATCAGAACTTCATACTGTAGAAAGCATATATATATACACATATCTGCCGTAATCCAAGTAGTTGTCCTAATTGAGCAGACCAAAGCAGTAAAAAAAAAAAAGGTCGTGCAGAAATCTCAATATGAAAAATGGTAAACACTGGAGTTTTTCTACTATCAACTTACGAACCCTCTCAATAACTGGAAGCATCAATTTGTCAAAACCCACCCTTATCTCAGACAATTGCCCTTAAGCAAGTGAGCTGTTGTCTAGCCAGTAAGCAGAAAGAAAGAATCGACCATGTCTGCGGAAGAAGAAGGTGATTTATTCGATATCCCCGACAACAATAATGATAATGATGAATTGATGATTGATGCTAGTGAGGATCTTGATGTTGCAAACGATAGCCAGACAATAGAGCAAGATAACATGGATCTAGATGATTCCAACGAGAAGGATAACGATATTGAGCAACAGAACGAGAATGACTCGGACAATAACGAGGAAGACGAAGATGAAGATAATGAAGATGATAATGAAGATGATAATGAAGATGATAATGATAATGGTAATGATGAAGATGACGAGGATGAAAATGATGCTGACGATGATGAAGCAAAATTCATCGATGCCAAGGAGAAATTCACCGACGCCAAAGAACCCCAGGATGACATACCGACTAAAAATTCTGGGAATTCCGATGCATCAACTCATGAATCTGCCGTGGACTCCAATAAGGAAAAATCAGAAGAAATCTCACTAATAGATTCAAAGTCCGAGGATAATCAAGACAAACAAAGAAAATCGATTGCCGATAAATTGGTTGATGAAGAAGATGTAGAGATGGAGGATATCTCTGGTGAAAATGAAAAGGAATCAGAGGGAAAATCACAACAAACCAAATCTGCTCCCGCTACCCAGCAGACAGAAGAAGAAGAAGAAGAAGAGAAACATCTTACTCCTCGAGAGTTCCGTGATCAGGCCATTCAGAATGCCCGGAAAGCAACCGTATTCGATATCGTCCCCTCCGTGGCAATTCCTTATACTGCCCAATGCCATTCTTTGGCATTCACCGATGGTCCTAAATGGATCCTTACCGGGGGTGAAGATGGTTTCATTCGTAAATATGATTTTTTCCAATCCATTGAAGGTAAATCACCTTTAACCATGGCCCAAAGACATAATTTAGTCGATTCCATCACTAAAGCTGGGGTTATTTCATCATATTGGGAAAATGAACAACCTCTAACAAGAAAACAATTGATGAAATTAAATCCCAAATTAAAGCAAAGTGATTTCAGTACCGGCTCTGTCAGTTATGAACCCAAAATCAACCCAGTATATTCTCTTGACGTTGAACGAAATGGATATTGGTGTTTATCGGGGTTGCTCTCGGGTGGTATTTCACTTTACACCATGAGATATAATGAAGGTTTTACCCATCATTACTTCCAACACGGGGAGAAAAGAAGATCTGAGGGTCACACATTAACCAATGGGCATAACGATACCGTTTCGGTTCTTAAACTTAATTCTGATCAGAAAAGATTTTTGTCAGGTTCTTGGGATAAAACAATTCGAGAATGGGACTTAAATACGGGTAAATGTACCAACTTATTCGCCGGAAGTTCAGGTCAAATATCTAATGTTCAATTTAGACCAGCAGGATTGACAGATGTATCGATTTCATTCGATGAACCAGAAAATAGTGTACCTCAAGGCCAAATCATAAATTCCAATGGCAATACCAATAATGATCATAACAATGACAAGAGTAATGGTGATTCAAATAATTTATCCGTGAAACAGGAAAGTGACGTGGATTCTTTATTTGGAGATGATGATGATGAAGATGATGCGAAAAGTAATAAAGAAGATACCTCATCCCATAAAAACTTGGAATCTCAGGATTCAAGTGCTAAAGCTCCAAGCTTAAAAAATAAATCAAATACCACCACCAAAACATTTAGTAATGATACCATCTTCATGAGTTCAAGTGTCGATGGTCCCATTAATATTTGGGATGTCAGAATCTCTTCCCCTGTATTAAAATTGGGATTATCTGAGGGCATTCCACCTTATTGCATGTCTTCCACTTGGTCAAATGATGGGGAATACATTTACGCTGGTCGCAGAAATAGTACCGTCGAAGAAATTTCAATAAGAATGCCTCATAAAAGATCACCCACTGGTTATAATAAAGATATCATGGTTCCAAATGTCCTGAAATTGTTACAATTTCCTAAAATTTCCGGTCCTGTCAGTGCATTATCAACAATGCCTAATAATGATTTTTTGTTATGTGGGTCTAATGATAATATTAGATTGTACAATTTACAACTTTACGATAATGTAGCAGGGACTGCTGCATCAAGTAATAAATCCAAACAAGCCACTCCATTCTTAATTATTCCAGGTCATCATGGTGGTATAATAAGTCATTTGTATTGTGACGAAACTGGACGTTTTATGGTCAGTGCAAGTGGTAATAGAGGTTGGGGTCACTCAACTTATACTGATACAGTTTTAGTTTATGAAATTGATTTCGAGAATTAGACCGCTCTCTTCTTACATTGTTCACTAAACTATCAATTTGGTGGATTCACATCTGTAACATTATTGAAATTTTATATTAAATAAATATAGAAGCGAAATGCATATATACATTCATCATTGGCATTAAAGAAAGGTTAAGTAGAATATAAATACTGTGCTTCAACAAGTTCGAAAAAAGCAAAAAACAAAGTTTATGACAAAAAAAGCAAGTTGGTTAAACAAGTAATGTAGCAGCATAAATAAATAGGAAAAAGAAACAAAGCTTAGTGACTGAAGGAAAGCAATAATACAGAAGAAATGAAAGTCATCAAGAAAAGATAAGTAAAAGGAAACGTAAGACAGGCAACAACGAGAAATAGTCTGGGTTATCTAATAAACCCATATATAGCATCCCTGACATTTCCTAAGCCGATTTGTCCCATATTGATACCATTATTTATAGTTTCTGAGGTGGTTATGTAATTAACGAAATGCCCAAGTACTTCCCCCACTTCGGTAGCCACACCGTTACCAATAGTAGAAAGTTCAGACCCGACCGAGGCGACGGACTCATTTATGCGTAAATCTTTTAAAGGGGCCACAGTGTGGTTAAGAAACTTGATAATATTGAAATGGGGAATTTTGGAGTTATTCCTAATCAATAGGAAATGAACCAAGAACCCAATAAACCCCACTGTGAAACTGATTTTATAGATGTTAGCATTGCTATTACGACGGGATACTCCTTTATTTTCATCAGCAACAGTATTATCAGCACCATTATGACTGAATAATTTTTTGAAGAAAATTGAAGATGTACGAGCAATCTTGGTATTAATGGACGAAGAGACTGACGACAAGCTGGTTAATGATGATGACAACAGCTGGTACGAGTTATTGGAATCTGAATCAGAGAGAGTGCTCATTGAGTTAGCAATTGATTCTTGTTGCTCAAGAATTTTTTGTTGTACACTCACGTCATACATATTTTGTTTGGTCATTTCCTCATCTTGAATTTGGATTAAACCGCCAAGTGAGTCAGGAAAATTTGAGTCGAGGTCGCTATTATCAATGGTAGAAGGAGTTTTGGAAAGGGGAAATGACAGGGTCTGATCTAGTAAGTGATTATAGTTCTTATTCTTTGTTGCTCGATCCGTTAAGATATCAGAAGTGTTTAATAATACTGAATGGAGATTAAGGTCATTAAACCAGATATTGAAAGTACGGGTCAAATTTTCTAAATGGGTGATTGGGAATTCTCGAATCAAATACTTGGCTTTATTCAAAATATTGATCAAATTAGCATCAGTAAGATCCTTGAACAAATTACTAGGAGAAATCAAGGAATGGACCATATCGGTATCAACATTAGAATAATCATAGCTATCGCCATTTTCAACGTCCAAGTCTGTAGATAAGTTCAAAGTTTCAAAAATGGATTCTTTGTGGAAAACCAAGAAAGCCACGTAAATATAAACATTGGCAAGAACTGAATTTTGACCCAAACTGAAATCCCAAATTATAAGTAAATGATGTAAATTATTAATGTCATGACTGAATAAAGTTAACAAGGAGGATAAGCCTTGATAAAAAGTATAATCATAGTGAAGTCCATCGGTAGCAATATAGCTGTTACTTGTTTGTTTAATTAACTCGAAAAGTTCGGTATCTATATTTTCCAATAGAGTGGGAATAAGCTTTAGGTGGTCCACCGATAGATTGATATCAGTTATCATGAAATCTCTTAAATGGAAAATACTTAATTTCTCCAATATTGAAAATGCCAATTCTTCATTAATAGAGGGACAGGAAGGAGATACAGAGCTACCTTGAGATTGGTCTTCATAACAAACCAATAAGACGATACTGGCAATATCATGATAACCTTGATAGTAATTCAAAGCGGGATATTTTCTTAACATTTTAATGATTAGACTTGAAAGTTTTTTACGTAATGCTTCCACATCCGATTTAGAATAAATCGTGGTATAGGAATCAAGTTGAGATTGTTGGTTAAACGATTGGATGTGAGACAAGATGGTGAAGGATCTTTGAATGTCCAATTTTATTTGATCTTCATCTTTATGAGGAGGTAAATCATTGGAATTCAAATCATCAAGGAGGTACGAGGTACTTTTGGAGAGATTCAATTTTTTCAGGCTTTTACTGAGAGATGATTCTGAATTGGACATGGACTCGTCATTGAATTCCGATTCCGATTCAACTGATTTGGGAGAGTCATACTCGGGGAAGATCCCCAAAAGTAGTGGCCACACTTTGGCTCTTATGGTATTATTAATTAACCCTTCTGTAGATTGCAGATACTCAAACAAGACATCGTACTGTTGGTTGAGGAATGCCTCGTTCAATGTTTTCGCTTTGAGGGACTTAATGTTATCACTTAACGGCGAGTCTTCTGTATTATAGAGAGACTTACCCAAGTGTTCGATATCCATGCTAACCCAATCAGGGTGCAGTTGGTTCAAAAGAGTGCTATGGCCGGATTCAGACGTTTTCACAGACATGCTTTCTATCACCGAAACGATGAAACTCAAAAAACAATAGCCAATAAACCAAAAATAAAGTAAAGGAAAACGGGAGCTGGTTTAAACAAACAACTTATTACAAGGAGCGCATCAACTTTAAATGACACAATATGGCGAACGGAGTCTCAGGAAGGATTGTGAATGACTCGAGAGCTTAACTAGTTTGATAGAGTAGCGTCAAGCCAACCTTTAAAAGCAAACAAGAGGAGTCGAAATAAACAAAAAAAAAGGAAAAATTGAAAGGATAATATAAAAGCCAACAAAGGGGTTAATCAAATCAAACAAAGTTCAGGATGGAGACACAATCAGCACTTATTATCTAACCAAGTGTGCATGAGATTGAAGCAGCTTCACAACTATGGCTTTATTCAATAAATATAAACATACAATCCACACCGACTTCTTTGGATCAATTGCACGGGCGACAATATTAGCAGAGGGCGAGTGACAAGGTTATGAATGTCACAAACGACAAGTTAATGCGACAGGACACGAGTGTATTTGTTTCTATGACGGACTTCGTATTACTCTGGACTCTCTTGTTTGATGATTAGCAAGAGTGGTTTAAGCGCCAGTAATCACACAAGGAGGAGTTTTGAAAAAAAAAAACAAAAAACATCCCATCATCACTATACAAACAAAACAATAAGGCAAATAAATGAAACCCAGACTGAGAAACCAGACAAAGTGCGGTCCAGAGCGGTTATCAATAGAAAAAAAAAAAAAAAAGTGTGGACTGTTTACGAATCGTGGTGTACGGGGGTGGGAGTGGGATTCTAGATTTGCAGATTGCAATGAGAATGTCTACAGGTTGCAATTTGCAGTTTACGGCTGTTAATAACACGGTAATGTAGAAAGAGATGATTTTAACGACTAGCCAAAACTGAATTGGCATCGTCAACCAAACGAGGTTGTAAGGATGCATACAGCTTGGTGTTTACACAAAGAGTACCTTAGCTGTTCAAAAACAAGATGGGACTAGTGTAAATAAACACCGAAGATTGTGGATGTGGGTAAGTTATTATAAATATCAACCTAGATCCTCGACTTTAGGAGTTGGATGGGTAGTTATTGAGTTATGTGTTTCCTGCTTTGATTCTGCTTCATCTCGAACCTTATTAGAACACCTAGTCATAGAAAAGAGAAAAGACAAAAAATGGATGCTTTGAAAAGTAAGCTTGTGCAATTATTGATTCCTGGTTTGTCATCAAACCAAACTCTTGTGGCGGTATTAGATTCCATTGTACCCCATATCAGTTTGATCACCATTATTAAACTTCTCCCCGTGATAAAACCATTTGTAGGAGAAGAGAACTCAGCTGCTGCCGAACCCTTGCTTAGTACCTTGATAGGTCTCAGTGAAAAGGAAAAGGATGAAAAGGTAAAACCAGAAGAAATTGAAGCTTCCAAACCTCACAAGCATGACTTTAATAAACTTTATGATTACCTCTTCAAAAGAGACGAGAAAGAAAAGGAAAAGCCGCTCGAAGAATATAAACCAGACGAAATTGTCGATATTCTTAAGAATAGTGACAATGGTAATTCCGATAAGTTCAATGATTTTGTGACCACTCATCAAGATGATATCAAGATGCTTTTCAAGTCTCTCATCAACCACGGGGAAAACATCAAACGTGAAAAAACCACCGAAAGAGAAACCAATTTGTCAAGTTTTGCTTCTCAACATGGTGAGGATATCTTAGTCTTATACTCCTCCTTCCTTCATTTTGGAGAAGACAGTTCGGATGAGTCCGAAATTGAAACCAAAGATGACTCTGTCAAACACATTGAAACCAAATTGAGTGAAACCAAGATCAACTAAATCATCCTAATGACTTATAATCCGTTCCTTTATTTGTTATAACCTTTTTACCTCTTGGCTTGATGTTTTTATCTTCTTTGGAGATTCATCGTCGAGGTGCTCCCATCAATATCCGACTCTTAAGAATATATCAAATTCACCTCTTCATATTGTAGTGTAAGCCAATAGCTTCTAGTTTTAATTAAAATTATATATTGGGACAAAATGGATTGGACCCGTACCTTCAAGTCGGGGTTTGAGCACCGAAATTCCCACGAATGGAATTACTTACTAAATCAGACAATATTAGGCGTTTACCCCAGTATTTGAGCCACTTGGGCCAAAATTTTCAGAATGCCTCTTGATAAATTCCGTGTTCCCATCGATAAACTACTTCTTCTTTCTTTTTATAAAAGACATTAAGAAGATTATCTAGAGGCTCATACAACAATCTCTTCATCCACTCATACTCTTCTACCATCACTATGTCTCAAGCTGTGTCAATTTCCGCCTCGCCTTCCGAATTATCCATTGAATGGAAACTGTTTGAAGGACAAGTTTCCAAATTCCACCATATTTGGCTTCGTGATAATTGCCATTGTGTAGAATGTTACTATGCCATCACCAAGCAACGGTTGCTCAACTCTGCTTCCATCAATCCCGATATCAAACCTTCAAAATATAGCGTTGAAGGTGATAAGATCGTGGTAGTTTGGGACCAAGATAATCATACTAGTGAATACCCGCTCAATTGGCTTAGTTTACACTCCTACAATCCTAAACTTGTCCCCACCGATCTCAAAGTTAAAGGTGAAAAAGAGCACTTACAAAAAAAGTATTGGACGGTTAAGGATATTGAGAACAAGCTACCATCGGTTGATTTTGAAACGGTCATGAAATCTTCCGATGAGACTGATCAAGAAGCGGCCATCAAAGATTGGTGCTTGAAAATTTGGGAATACGGATTCTGTCTTATTGATAATGTACCCGTCAATCCGGAAGATACTGAAGCTTTATGTGAAAAATTAATGTACATTAGACCTACTCATTACGGAGGGTTCTGGGATTTTACCAGTGATTTATCCAAGAATGATACCGCATACACCAATATTGATATATCTTCTCATACCGACGGTACTTACTGGTCTGACACTCCTGGATTACAATTGTTCCACTTATTGTATCATGATGGTACCGGAGGTACCACTTCATTGGTTGATGCCTTCCACTGTGCCAAATTATTGCGTGAACAACATCCGGAATCATTTGAATTATTGACCAAAATCCCAATTCCAGCTCATTCTGCCGGAGAAGAAAAAGTTTGCATCCAGCCCGACATTCCTCAACCAATCTTTAAACTTGATAACGAAGGAGATTTAATTCAAGTGAGATGGAATCAATCCGATAGAAGTACCATGAATAATTGGGAAAACCCTCAAGATATCCCCAAATTTTATGCTGCTCTTAGACACTGGTACCAAATTATTTCTGATAAAGAAAATGAAATATTTTATCAGTTGAAACCGGGCCAATGTCTTATTTTCAATAATTGGAGATGCTTCCACTCTAGAACTGAATTCACCGGTAAGAGAAGAATGTGTGGGGCCTATATTAATCGCGATGACTTTGTGTCTAGATTGAAGTTATTAACTTTGGGTAGGCAAGCCGTGTTAGATTCGATCTAATACTACATATATCTCTGTATATAGGATTACCAACATTTATTTATTTGGGTACCTACAACTTTATGTGATAAAGACTATATTTTAAAATTTTTTTTTCCCACGTAAAAACATTATGAAAAGTCATTTAGATAAAGATAGGAATCTTGTCCCAGTCCCAAGGGTTGTTGAATCTCAATTCTTTATCCAACTTACTAATGGTTTCGAATTCTGATTGGGTCAAGTCGAAATCATTGACATTTAAGTTTTGTAACAATCTATCAGGGTTACTTGACTTAGGAATGACAGCAATACCTCTTTGAGTGGCCCATCTCAATAACACTTGAGAAGAAGAAACCTTGTGATTTTCAGCAATAGCGGTGATATCAGCATGGTCAAATAATCTTGGGGTACCAGCAGCTTTAGGATGATTCAATTCAATGAAAGATTGAGGACCAAATGAAGAGTAAGCAGTGATTGCAATACCATTTGATTGGACGTATTCAATTAATCTTGGTTGTTGTAAGTATGGGTGATGTTCAATTTGTAAAACAGCTGGTTTAATTTCAGCCCCTCTTAACAAGTCAGCAATCAAACCACCAGCAAAGTTGGAAATACCAATTGATCTAATCTTACCCTTTTTGACCAATTTTTCTAAGGCTCTCCAGGTGTCCAAGAGAGGAACATCTTCATAGACGAATTTATCGCCGTCACCACAGTAGAATCCAGGTGGGTATTTTTCTTCAATTGGCACGTATTTGAAAGCAATTGGGAAATGAATTAAGAACAAGTCCAAGTAGTCTTGTTTTAAATCAGATAAAGTCTTATTCAAGGCCTTTTCCACATTGTCAGGATGGTGGAAGTTGTTCCAAAGTTTGGAAACAATGAATAATTCATCACGAGCAACGAGACCTTCATCAATGGCTCTGTTGATCCCCTGACCAACTTCAACTTCATTACCATAGTCTTCAGCCCCGTCGAAAAGACGGTATCCCACTTTGATGGCGTTATAGATTTGATCGGCACAAGTGGCGTTATCCACTTTCCAACACCCAAAACCGACACTGGGCATTTCGTAACCGTTGTTAAGCTTGATAGGAGAATTACCGGACATTATATTATGATACTAACTTGGTTGATTAAAGCGAATTGAGAGTGAATTGAGGATCAATGGCACTTCCAAATATAAAGCAATATAAGAAGATATAAATGTATAAGTTATAAGAAAGAAAGAAAAAAAAGGGGGGCAATTAAAACGCAAGGAATCAGGGTATCTTTTTATATTTTTCAGAAATAGGGAGATTATAATATGGGGTTTTTTTTCCTGTACTTTTTTTTTTTTTTTTTCACATTTGGTGGGATCGCGATCTTTTGAACACCCCGAAAATTCTATTAATGCCCTTCGTTTGCTTAATGGCCAATTTTCCCTCCCGTTTGTTCAATAGTACAAGGTTTTTCTTTGTATTGTTCCTCGTTCTCCGTTCTTACATGATATCACTTTTTTTTTTTGGCCTTTGCCTTTGCCAATTGGGAAGATCTCGGGGTAGCCAACAAGGTTCCCCTCTATCTTCAGCACGTCTATTGTTTAGATCTATAGTGTAGCAGGTGGTGCTCATAATGGCATGCCCCACCTTTTCTCTTCCACTCCTACTGTTTCTTGTTCTACGACGGGGACCATGTCTAATTGAGCAGCCACTGGAATTTAGGATCCCCCACATCTACATTGTCGGGTGACTAAGCATGCTTCTGCCATTTCGAAGGAGCTTATGCGAGAGATTTTCCTGGTTTGATTCGAGAACTGCTGTTTGGGGTAATCATTCCGAGTGCTGCTGCAATGTACTCTTTGATGGCATGGCATTTTGTCAATCGTGGTTAGTATCTTACCCTACACTTGCCAATTAAATCAATCTTGTGCTACATTGAAAACACGGCAATATTATGCAATTGTCCAGAATGACTGCTTGTAGCTTCCCTAAGTTCAATTCTTTCTGGTTCTTTCTGATTCTTCCAGCTCATTGGACGCAACTCTCCCATGCATGGCTTTCTTGTCTGGGGATCGACCTTCTTCCACATTTCTGAAAATAACGGAAAAAATGGGCTCATCACGTGACCGAAAGAATTTAGCCACGTGATATATTACATAATCATGAGACAAAAGTGCCCAAAGAGGATATTGTATCATTTCCCTGCTAGACGAGTCAAGATTCAAATGCGACAAAGAGCCTTCTTGCTATTTTGGGACAATTTCAAAATAAAACACCTTCAAAAGATATTTACGTTGGTTCATCGTGAGAAGTTGTCGTTACAGATTCAAGAGTTGACTTTGTATATCGAGCAGGCGCCCATTTGTGGAAATCATCACCACCTCTCCGTTTCACTTAACTACTCGCTTGTTATCCAATCCTTTTGTTTTGCTTTCTTGTTTGTTTATTTGTTTTTTTTTTTTTATTTATTATTTGAGTTTGCTTTGTTTTGTTACCAGTGTAACACCGTTGGGGTCTTGTTATCTGATTGATTCATTACAGCCAGTTGCTAGTCACGCGTCCTGATATTCCCTGATCGTCTCTTGTCAGTCCCATGTCGACAGTGCCGCTTTTTTTGAAGATTAAGGGTAGTCATTGTACACCAGTATCCCCACCAAAACTTGGGGATGCTCATGATGAATCACAATTACAACAAGCCCAAGCAGACACTATCAGTGAGCATCGACCTATTTTCACCCAGCTTTCAGAAAAAACCATTCAATTTGACGAAGATCAATACGATTTTACCAGGATTTTCTCCACTGAATTCAGCGCCAATGAGTTTTCCACCTTTGTTGAAACGCCAAATGAACTGTCACTGAACTCATCATCATGTTACATATTCATGGGACCCACTGGAAGTGGGAAGACAACTACTTTGAAAACAGTTGTTTTGGATAAAATCACCAATATCAATCAGTATGACCCTGTTTCAGTAACTGCTTTCGAAGTTAGTGATAATAAGTTTTTCTTTGATTTGCTTCAAAATGATAAAACCAAGATTAAGAAAAGTTTCTTAACTTCAATGCCAATTGAATCTCAATTGAGAAAAGAACGTTTAATAAAACCGAAAATGGCAGAAGCTTTAATGAATCGAATATTTGCTCGTCGAAATACCAGGAAAACTTCATTCAATGATAAATCTTCCCGTTCCTGTTTAGTTCTTACGTTTTATTCAAGGAATAACACAAAAAGAATAAGCTACATTGATTTGATGGGTAACGAAAAGTTTGACCAGGCAACTCCCGCATCAAACATTTTTGCTAATATGAATATGACTTCAATTACTCAATTATTAACCAATAGTGCCAATAACTCTTCTTTGTTAAGGTCTTCCAATAGAATAACTAATTTGATATTTCGTAATAATCATCAACGAGGCAATATTAAAATTATTCTTAATTTGGATAATTATGGTGATTATAAATTGGTTAAATCAACCCTAAATAACATTGCTCATTTAATTAAACAAGTCAAATTGAACAATAACACCAATGGTCCCGACCAAAAAAATGGTCTCATGAATGCTCCTAATTTGGGTCTCCCTAATTATGCAAAACCGACCGCTGCTTCTTCTGTATCGTCATCGTCATCTTTATCTTCCGGCTCACCTTCATTCTCAAGCCCCGGAAAATATGACAACAACAACAATAATAGTAATAATATATGTGGTCCTCCAACTTCAATTACCGCAGCGGCAAAAAATAGGCGTGTTCTTTGCACTGATGGGTCTCCTATGTTGGTAGATACCTCGACTCCTGCCGATTATTATCCTATCAAAAATGATTCAATTGCCCTTGATCCCATACCTAAACTAGTTGCTGATAATCCTGGGTCTAGTTCCCGCAATAATGCCATGAGGGAAGTGAAATCAAGCAAATCCAGTTTGATCAGAACTCCTACGAAATTTAAAGCCTTTAACCACGGAGCTAGGTCTGCTTCCATTGCCAATAAACTCACCACTAATTTTTATGAAAATCAAATACAACTTTTGAAAAAAACTATCGAGGATCTTGAATTCAAAAATCAACAATTGAAAGAAAATCATCATGAAGTGTTAGAAAGTCTAACCAAAGAAAAACTCGAATTAAACAATGATTTAATCAACTTCAAGAAAGTACACGAGTCTGAAACAGGATTGTTGAAAAATGCCATAAAAGAATCCGATATCATTATAACTAATAATAAGATTTTACTACAACAGAAAGAAAAATTGAATGAAGATATTGAGCTTTTCAAATCAGAATTGTCTACATTTAAGATCGAGCATGAAAATTTCAACCAAACGATTTTAAATTTGAAGTTGAGCATTGAATCTTTGAATACCAAAAATGAAGAATTGAAACTCACCAATTCACAATTGAACGAGGAGCTAGAGACCGTTAAGTCTAAACTCAATGATACTGACATCAGTAATTCAACCTTCAAAAGCGAATACGAAAGAATCGAACTGGAAAATCAAAATTTCAGAGCTCAAATTGAAACTTTGAAGGAAACGAGTAATTCGAACTTAAAAGAAATCAGAGACGAATTGACCCAACAAAATCAATTGTTCGAGCAAATGAAGGTTGAAAAAGATGCTTCTATAAATAAACTTGCAACCGAGAACGGGAAGTACGTGAAAATTATTGATGACAATAAAGTAACAATAACTAAACAGGAAGAGACCATTACGACGTTGTCAAGCGAAAACTGTGAATTGAATGTTGAGTTAGATCATCAAAAGAGTAGACACAATGATTTAACTCAGCAATTCAACAATTTAAAGATCACTTCTACTGAGGAATCAAATAACTTGAAGAATGTTATTAGCGAAAAGGAAGATATGATTGTGGTCAAGGATCAAACAATCGAATCTCAAGAAAAAGTCATTCAGGAAAAAACCCACGATCTTGAAGAACATAAGAAAGAGGCTGAAAAGACGGCGGCCAACCTTAAGAGTGAGATTTCCGTCAAGCACCACGATCTTCAAGCTACCAAAGAAAAATTAACCGTGGTGGAAGGTGAGCGTGATGCCTTGGACATAAATTTGAAAGAGTCCCTTCAAGTTAACGAAAAACTTTCCACCGAGAATAAGTCCATTGCCTCAAAGTATACTGAGTCACTTAAAATCAACGAAGACATCAAAAATGAAAATAAGCTTGTTAATTCTAAGTATAAAAACTCGGTCAAAGAAATCAATACTTTGAAAGATGAATTGAAAGGAAATGTTGCTCAATGGACCGAAAGATATGATAAATTATCCGAAGAGACCAATCAGTTTAATCAAGATTTCCCTGACTTTTCAGTTCCTTTACCATTTCAGATGAACTCGTTCCTGGAGCTTTCTTCTCCGTTAGGAAAATTTAATTCTAATCACATTTTCAATGATCAGGCTCAGCCTAAAAGAATTACTACACCATCTACAAACTCGAGCCCTTTGAAAAATTCAAACACGCCTTCATATAAAGGATTAGTTCAAAATATGATGGCTGAGAAAAGCTTAAAACGAAAAGCTTCTTTGAACAGATCGAAGGAAAAATTAAGCAAACATAATACTCCCAAATAACCAAATCTCTTTCTATTAATTCTATTTCCTTCTTACAATTTCTGCATAATTTAAATTTTATTTGTTCTTTTTTTAATAGCCAACTAATACATTAATACCATTTCAAGTAATGCTGTAAAGTATAGTAGGTAGCTTCAGCTCGGCTCTTTGCAAACTTTGACTGTGGTTGATTCAACATGTGTTTACCAAAGGGCCATGAACAAATTGAATGAGGTTAGTTGATTTCAATTTGTAGGTGATCTTAGTCCGAGTCATCGCCATTGGAACTAGTTCCAATATTCCCGAGTTTTGCGTTTAACTACAAAGGAGAGCCAACTTTGAATAGTATGGTAAATGATTATACTACAAATATTTAATTGCCTAGATATATTTTTTTTTCTTTCTTATATAGTAATATACAAATAGGTGTTCTATCAACAGAAAAGCTTAAACAGTTCTTCTGTCAGTCATAAAACGAACAATAGGACCCAAACCAGTTATTTCGACAGTTTTTTCGAACCAACTCAACAACAAACCACCTTGTTTAGCACCGAAGGGGGTACTCATGTTCTTGTACAAGTATTTGACTAAGGTGTCTTGTTGGTCACTATTCAATTGCTTGATGAAATTAGATAAATCGTTAATATTATGATTATTTTTGATTGAAATCAAAACCTCAAAGACGGTTTCAGCATGTAAAGTTTTGGTTTGTTCATCAGCAACATAAGGAGGATTGTCTAGAGCCAAGGCTAAGGCTTGTATAAATTGACCCAGAGATAAAGATGATCTAACTTGTTTAGACAAGGATGCTATTTGATCATAGGAGGTTTCTGGTAAATCCGGTATTAAATCTTCCTTTGATAAATGATTTTCTGGCTCTAAGGCGTCAATGTCAATTCTTCTCCAATCTTCCATTGTATTTGTATTGTATTTTGAAGTATCGGCGAGACTAAGTAATCAATGGGGGTGATTGATGTAACGTTTAGTGTTGATTTCCAAAATTGAAACGCTATCATTTTGATTTATTTGTTCTCGGTTCCTTTTATGTTCATTTGGAAATTTTGAGGGGTTGGACAGTGGACCCGTACACCAATAATTTAAAGCATTATTTATTGCAGCAACTATCTCGTTACAGCGAAAGCCTGCCATCACCAGGGAACGGAGCCAAAGCTATCTACAGCTAAGCGATAACCATCTCTAACAAATGATCATGTGGTCATTGACTAATACAAGATATTATTGGTATATTCAACTATGGGGGCGTTTATTAGGAAAACTAGTATACAAAGAATGAAATAGACATAAAGAAAAGTTATGAAGATCTCTGGAAGAGATCGAGATTTCGAAAATGAAGTAAAATGATGTATGGAATGAACTAATGGGGTTTTTTTGACGGCAAAGTAGGAAACAAAAAGATCATAAAAAATGCAAAACTTTGCAAATGGCAAAAATTAAAATGACGAAGTTCATTTTCTTTGTTTCTTTGAAGCTTGTCCCTCGGATTCATCATCGTCTTCTTCAGCACTAGCACTAACTTTATCAACAAGTTGTTCGCCAAACTTGACGACGTAGTCATCGATCCATTTCAATGCTTTCAGTTTCAATTCTCGAGAGTCAACCACAATTACAACAAGACCATCACTCCCAACTTCATACTTGATATGTCCTTCGTTTGGGATAGCGACAGATTCATCAAACCCATCAAAAAATGCATTCATATCGTCAAAACTCTGAATCGTATCTAATAATCTTTCATCCATGTCTGCATCTGGTACGTCTGGAGAGTTAATCACTATTATCACCCTCATTGGGTTATCTAATTCTTCTTGATCATGTTCAGGCGCACTTGAAGGGATATCTATTGGGTCGGACATGGTGGAAACGATGCAGATATGTCCGAATTCAATATGTTTAAAGCAGGAAAGTAAAGTTATGTGATCTTTCGTATGTTCGAAGACATGGAAAACCTGGAAATCACAAAAAAAAAAAAAAAAAAAAAAGGAAGAGAAAGCTCATTACTCAGTAGTGCACATAACAATTGTATACCAGACAAATTTACAGTGGGAAAAGTTTTAACAAGAAATTGCATAACATAACTACGTTTAAAGAACTATAAAAGGAGAAAGAAGATAAGGGATAAATGGAAAGATAACTAGGAACAAAAAACAAGCTTCACACTTATGTGCAATTCATAATTTCATTGAACGAGTATCAGAATTCAGGTCATATAATTGTTAAGAAGACCATTCTTTGAATTGGTTGATCAAGCTCTTGGTGGATTGATCATGAGTAGTGACCTTATCACTAGTGTCCAATTCTTTACCAATAACTTTAGCCAAGACTTTACCCAATTCAACACCCCATTGATCGAAAGAGTTGATGTTCCAGATGGCACCTTCGACAAAAGTCAAGTGTTCATAGTAGGCAATCAATGCACCCAAAGCAGCTGGAGTGATCTTTTGAGCCAAGATGGAGGTGGTTGGTCTGTTACCAGAGAAAACCTTGTGAGGAACCAAACCGCCAGTAGCACCTTCAGCTTGAACTTGTTGTTCATCTTTACCAACCATTAAAGCTTCAGCTTGAGCAAAGAAGTTAGAAGCCAACATTCTTTGGTGCAAGTTGTTTTCTATTGGGTTGTGGGATTGAGCAGCCAAAATGAAATCAGCTGGAATCAACTTGGTACCTTGGTGGACCAATTGGAAGAAAGAGTGTTGAGCATTGGTGGCTGGTTCACCGAAAAGAATGGTACCGGTTTGGTAGTTAGTGAAGACATTACCTCTAGTGACAGATTTACCATTAGATTCCATTGATAATTGTTGTAAGTAAGCTGGGAATCTGTGTAAGTATTGATCGAAAGGAGCAACCAAGTGAGTTTGAGCACCGTGGAAGTTATTGTACCAAACTGACAATAAACCACCCAAAACTGGGATATTGCTTTCCAAAGGAGTTTCAACGAAATGCTTATCTAAGGCTTCAGCACCTTTTAAGAAGTTTTCAAAGTTTTCAAAACCAATGTAGATAGCAACAGAAAGACCAATTGCGGACCAGACGGAATAACGACCACCAACCCAACTTTCAAAGCCGAACATATTTTTGGTGTCGATACCGAACTTGGAAACTTCTTCCGCATTGGTGGACAAAGCGGCGAAATGTTTGGCAATGTGAGAGTTATCCTTAGCAGTGTCTAAGAACCATTTTTTGGCAGAGTTGGCATTAGTGGTAGTTTCGGCAGTGGTAAAAGTTTTGGAAGCAACCAAGAATAAAGTAGTTTCTGGGTTCAATGGTTTCAAAGTTTCAGCAAGATGGGTACCGTCAATGTTAGAAACAAAGTGAACATTTAAGCCTGGTTGAGAGTAAGCCTTCAAAGCTTCAGTAACCATAACTGGACCTAAGTCAGAACCACCAATACCGATGTTAACAACATCGGTGATTTGTTTACCAGTGTAACCAGTCCATTCACCAGATCTAATTTGATTGGAGAATTCTTTCATGTGTTGTAAAACAGAGTCAACTTCAGGAGCAGTATCTTTACCATCAACTTTCATTGGTTTCAAGGCTCTGTTTCTTAAGGCAACGTGGTAAACGGCTCTACCTTCAGTGGAATTGATTGGAGCACCGGCGAACATTTCGTCTCTCAAGTGTTCAACCTTGGCATCTTTGGCCAACTGAATCAAGTTAGCTAAGATTTCATCATCAACCAAGTTCTTGGAGAAATCGAACAAAATTTGGGAGTCATCAAAGTTGGTGAAAGTTTTGGAGAATTTTTCAAATCTCTTAGGATCTTTTTGGAAAGCTTCAGCAACTTTGAAATCTTTACCAGATTGCTTGTAAAGGGATTCCAAAGTCTTGTAGCTTGGTAACTCGGTAGTCAATTGAAAGTCGGAGTATGCAGACATTATGAATTGGGATGATGATCAATTGAATCAAGGGGTATTTTTCAAACAACGAAGAAAAAATAGATGAGAAAAGAGGGAATTTTTCGGGGGAAGAGTTATATATATATGTTCCTGGAAGAATAGTGCAAAACGAAAGGAAAAAAAAAAATAATTGGAAAATAGGCAGTTAAACAGGTGAAGTTGGATGTTAAGGGAGACAAACTTGACAAAAGAAAAAAGGAACTGAACAATTGCTCGTCGGTCCAGACTTTCCCAGGCACTAACAAAACAAAAAAAAATAAAACCACCAAAGAAACGTAATGCACTCAGATACTACCACGGCGTGCGTAGAATACGTGATTCCTGGTTAACCACCTGACTAATTCGCAGTAAAATTACCACCACACCACTACTTTCACGCACGAGCTCCCATGGTTAATACACTCGATTACTTCCAGGGTAGAGCTGATTATTATGGTTGAACGGTAATAGCCAATGATTTCTTCAAAAGACGTATTGGTACTCTATTACAAAATGTTTTGCTGGAGCCAATTGATATTACTAATGAGAGCAAGTGCAGACTAGTCCATATGTAATCAATGACAAACTTCTCAGGAACTGTATAAGCTTGGTCGGAGCGTGGTTTTGGATGTTCCGGAGTTGTGAAACAGGGTAAATAGGAAACAGGGTCAAGTGACGACATTTGAGGTCAACCAAAAACCTGGAACATGGTGTTTGGATGTTTGGAGTTGAAGACCTGCACAATGAGAAAACAAAAAAAAAAAAAAAAAGATAGAAACGGCCATTTCGCACCAGCAGACTTTCAAATTAAAGACCAATCTATGCTCAAAAAAGAATATAGAGGAGAAGTAGATTAAATGAATCAAGGGGAAAAATCATAAAAAGACCAGCTTATTCAGAAACCGAAGCTGCAAAATCAAGGCCCTCTATTGCCATACCTCACTCTCTTCACCATTGAGAGCAGCCTAATTTACTCAGCCCGCCAATCTTCGTACATTCGCCTGACTAGTCCCTCCTTAGACTCCTATACTGGAATCCCAACTTATCTATTCTGATTTTTAGTTCGTTTTATTTTCTTTTTTTTTCCTCTCTGGATACTTCCGTAAGCTGAAAAATTTTGATCTCGCCACTTAATGTCAGCTTTACCATCCAAGTGGGCAACTAGCTCAACTGAGCCTGCATCTGCTGCCAAGTCTCCATCCAAAATTGATGTGAGCGAAAAGACGAAACCCTTGCCTAGCAAATGGGCCACGGATGATGGTGATGGTAGTAATGCAGACAAATTGAAAGCCGTGATCAGTGAGAAATCAAAACCATTGGCAAGTAAATGGGCTGGTGCAGATGATGATCTGGCTAAATCAAACTCAAACCCAAAACCAAAATCGGCTGATCAACCCCAATCTCATAAACCTAAGCACGATAGAGCACATAATCCAAGACGTCGTAATAGTAACAGTAATACTCATAATGATATTCCTCATAATAACCATAAAAATAAGAATCGCAATCAAAGAAGGGACAAACATCTACCTTCTCCTCCTTCCACTGGTGGTCACGACGAGCACAGGGATATAGACCACGGCGATGAAGATGAACCTAAACCTGAATTGACTGACGCCGGGAAAGACTTTGCAGCTCGCTTAGGGCTTTCCACTGCCTCGCCAAAAGCACACGCACCAACTAGTAACAAGACTCACCATGCAACAAACAGGTCCCATTCACATTCACGTGCTGCAAAGGAGGAAGACCAATGGGAAGATGAAGACGAAGACGAAGAAGAAGAGGTCGTGGAAGAAGAAGACGAAAACAGGCCCCAGGAACCTTTGTCAAATGCTGGTAAAGAGTTTGCAGCTAGATTAGGTCTTGCAGGTTCGACACCTCCAAAATCCAAGGCGTCAACAAACCGAAGGGCCGAAAAGACAGAAACTCTTGCTTCAAGACTAGCCAGAACCTCGATCAACGATAACCGCAAGCACAAATCCCAAGATCCACCTGCTCCTAAAAGTAAGTATCAAACTCCCAGACAAAGAAGGGAAGAACTTCAAAAAGAACAAGAACGTAAAAAACTTGCTGAAAAGAATCTTCACGATCAAAAGTTGCAGGAAGAAGTTAGACAGATGTTCGAAAAGATGGAAGATAAGTCATTCAGCTGGGCTGACTTGGAAGATGAAGATTAAGTCACGATCTGTCCCTCTTGCTCTGACTGGTTTCAAATTGCATCAGGTATTATATTCGAGCCTTTATAGACTGTGATGTTCGTACAATGTATTATTAATCCCACTCTTTTTCATTCTCAACCAATGCTCCAACATACAACAGTAAAAGACTAGAGTGTAGTAAAAGAATGTAGAATAGTAAAGAATATGGAGTACGGTTGTAGTTTATAATCTGTAGCCGCTCTTAAATTTCTTACTGTGAGTGCGCGGTACTCAAATAAAAAATAATCATAATCTCCCGATCCGATTAAAATGAGACAATCTTAAAAATATAGACAACTAGTTCCTTCTCCACCATACAATTAAAAACAAGCAGCACATATAAACAATCATCGATCGGTTGGAAGGTGAGGAAGAAAGATAGCAATAACACATTGGAACATGGAATTTACAAGTTTCTGCAAACTGCGGAGTCATTTATACCAAGTACCGAGCTTGCGATTGCCCCTTCCCCAGATTAGTGGATTTCGAGCTACCATTAGATCTTCTCATATATTAAGCCAACCTCAAAAGAGGTTGGTACCCCGAGTAAGATTTCACTCATCACTTAATAAACAACAACAGGAGTATGAGAAACGCAAATATGACGATTTCCTTCGACAACAACTTGTTAAGAGTACTATCCAGAACAATCCCAACTTTGTCACTGGAGGAGGTCCAACATTGGCGACCACTAGAGGACTATCATTTAAGGCAATCCTCCTACTAATAGTTACATCAAGTACAATGACTATGACAGGCTATGTTTACTGGCAATTGTATCAGATGAAGGAGGAGTTTATACAAATGGATGATGATAAACAAACGGTTCAAAAATCAATCTTCTTACCCTTATGGCTCAATTGCAATTGGCTTTATAAGTCCAAGTACAAGTACCCACTGCATATTCACTATTTTGACCCCGACTATTCCGACTATATAGAAACCGAAATGAATCAGTTGAATTCGAGTGAATTACTGGACTCGGAAAATTACATCGAATTATTGAAACGAGAAAATATCAAGTATAAAGTGTTAGAAGAGCTTTCAATACATCCAACCATACGCAAGATTTTTGGCCTTCCGCTTAATGTCAATTCTGTACAAAGTTTTGAATTTAATATTTGGGTGGAACCAAAGTATCCCACAATCTCGGGGATTCGGTTCGACATGTCCATGTCAAAAGATGTAAACAGTGAAAAACCGCAAATCAGGATAGCTCCAAGCTGGTCCATAAAACTGATCAATTTCATTTCCATCATAAATGATACCTTAGTGGCTGCTGGGCTCAAACTTGACCGGTTGAAAACGTCAGAAGCTCTGGTAAAGACCCATGAACGAGGTAGTGGTCGTATTCACGAAGTCCCACTTCCCGATCATAAAGAGCATAAACACAAGCATAAGGCGTCTTTGCTCAACCGTGACAAAGACTACAACGTGGTGTACACCGGCAGCTATAGTGTCAAGGATAAGAATGAACTTAAAGATGGGGTCGTTCATTTTAAAGGGGTGATTGATTTTGATCATCTCACGATAAACCGAGGCATCAAAATAACCAATATGGATCTTTGTGTCGATACTCCTAATGAAAAAGGCAAAACCACATATAAGCTTCGATAAGCTGGCTTTCCTCTCATGTATATATTACAGTTTATAGTGATGACGATTAACCTTGTTATTTACCCCAGCTTTTGTCTTCATTTTGTAGACCCGTACCGCATCAAAGATCTTTGACGAGCCAAAGAAAAAAAAAAATGAAGGGAAGACCCCCTCGGCAGCTCCTCGGGCAAGCAGTGAGGAAGTAATTATAAGATTTGAAAAATTTCAGATTTGATTAAATTGAAAAATAAGATAATCGCCAAAAACTGATTCAAGGGTCCTAAACACAAAGAGCACTTGACTTTCCACTCGCTCTTTCCCATTTGCAAAGCTGAGCAACCATAATTCTGTGAATCATTAAGCATAGGACAAAGGCAATTTTATTATTCATTTGATTTCACCTGTTTTGGAAAAAGACTTCACTCATTTTAGGCGAATTTTTAAAGATCAGTCGTGAGACTTCTTAAATGCACGGTACCAAGATGGCCTCGAAGGAACTAGATACTCGGGCAGTTAAGCGGAGGAAAACCAAACCGCTGAAGAATAAGTCGGATTCCCCATCTGACACGGATTTTACAAATAAACCAAGTGCTCCAACTGCAGCAGCTGATATAACTCGAGAGAATCGTAAATCAGGTCAGGCAACCAGGACCCTCAAAGCGTGTGATTCATGTCGAAAACAGAAGGTTCGCTGCATCAAATACGATACCCTGGCCATATGTGTTCGGTGTTCTTATCTTAACAAATCATGTTCATTCGAACATAATGCTGATGCTGCTCGTGCAAGTCTTAATATGACTCCCGTTAGCTCGATTACTAGTACAAATGGTGTTGATCCCGTACCCGTGGGCCCCGATCCAACCACCAATGCTAAGCTTGATTTGATTTATAATGGAGTGAATGAGCTTTTGAATTTGATCAAACTGGATTCCAAAACGAGTGGAGGCGGATCCAGGGGTTTCAATCCTAATCCTAATCTTTTAAGCAATGATGCACGATTACTACTAGAAGCGGCTAGTTCTATGAAGCGGTCCTCGGCACCAGGAACCCCTTCAGGTGCTGCTTTTGCTGCTCCATCTTCTTCGTCAGTTCCAATAAACGAACGCTCTTATCGATTCCCATCTCCTCAAATATACAATCCATCGAGCAGGATCGATCCGTTGTCACAGGAGCAAGAAGAAGATGTGGCAGTCGATGATATGCCTTCATCGTTCCAGTCCCCTGCCAATACGTTGAGAACGTCACCATTTTCCATCATTCATAATTTGAATCAAACCAATACGGGAGTGGTCCCGCGGCCCATTATGAACCTTCTCAACTTATCCACTAATAATAGCAAGAGTTATTATAATCCGGCCGATGATGTGATTAGTTTGGGGATTCTTACCTCAATGGAAGCAATTGACTTGATTGATGATTTCCGTCGAAATTATGGACGGTGGGTACTGTTCCCACTGAGTATCCCCACTGGAGTATTGATTGAAAGAATTAGATATAAATCGTCATTTCTCTTAACCACCTGTTGTTTACTTTCATTGAGATACCTGCTTAGTGGAGGCGGGAGCCTCGGCGATGCAGATTCTAGCGGCAACATTAGAAGTAAGAAACGTACTTATAATTTATTAATGAGACAGCTTGTTGCTGACTTGAACCAAAGTTTATTAAGATACGCGTTGTTTCAAGGTTCCAGTCGGAATGGAGGAGACATTGAATTTTTGCAAGCGTTGGTAATTCTATCAATTTACCTGTTATCGCTTCTGTCGATTGCATCTTCCAGTAATGATGATTCTTTTGGAAATGCTGAATTCGACATGAATGATTTGAATTTAGATCCGTGGTTCTTATCGGGGATTGGATTAACCACATTCATTACCAAGCTGACATTTGGATCCTTATTTAAAAATAAAGATCTCTCTGATCAAGCCGCCAACCACCCATCTACCAACAGTGAATCGTCCGGATTAATGGGTTCCAATCAATTATCGCCATTTACTATTTTATACGATGAACTTGATAGCGACGAGTATCAAACGCTCACCATTCTTCGTATTTATAATCACTTAACGTTGGTTCACTTGATTAATTGTGTTTTCAGTGGCCGTATGTGCGTAGTTGATGAGATTCGACTTAATTACTGTACTGCGACGCTAAGTTTGCCCAGTTCGACCAATTTCGATGGTCGCATGGTGAGTGAAATTGAAATATTATTGGTGGCCTACAATTATATCCAGGTGAATCTAAACTCAGGTAGTATCAAGACACTTGAAGACGTAGAAGCCAGTTTTGCTGCAGTTCAAGAGGAAATGGCATCATGGTATGAACAGTGGGAATATTTATTTAGCCAACCAGCTTTACAATTTGTTGAATTATGTTATGATTTTTGCCTGTTAAAAATACACTATACTTACAGTTATCAAACGGCCACTTTGAAATCAAAGAATGCTCCTCTGCTTTATGATGCCAATAATATTGATTTCATCGTAAGCACCAGTAAAGAGCATACATTGATTAAAATGTTACAACACGCCTATCATTTAGTCAAGTTTGTGAATGTGATTGAGAATGATTCTTATTTTGCCTATTTATCGGACCAAATCCACCTTTGTTTCTATTTCAGCGGATTGGTACTCGTGAAGATGTTACGATACTTGAATGAACGATCATTGCTTAAATTGTTAGATGAAGTGAATCGCCAAGACGAGTCACTAAACATCAGCCTGAATAATTGGCATAATATCTTAGATGACGTGCGATCCTTGGTGGACAAGTTTAGCCGTATTAGTGGTAGTAATGATGATGATATTCTCAATAGGTATAAGGTTGGTATTATCGGCTTATTGGATGAAATGGACTAAGCACTTCAACCCGTGGCTGCTCCTGAGCCCGCTTATTATTCATTATCCCCCTCCCCCCGCTTTGAGCTCCAGTTGGCTTACATTCCTTCTTTCTTTCCCGTTTTTTTTTTTTATTCCCTCATATTCATTCTCTCGTTCATTTTACTTTATTTTTTGTTCTATTTTACTTCTATATTTGGCAGACCCTATGGTTTGACACACGGTGGTTGGGGTGGTTATGACCTGAATCTACGCGACGCAGATGGCTTAGAGTTTACGAATGCTGCCAACGTACAGCGGCCAATTGCTTCTATTTTTGTAATTATATAATTTATTTCTGTAATATAGTACATACTAATACTTCAAAAATTCGTACAAAAGATCTTAAATGTAGACGTGCGGCGAAAGACACAGGGCCGCAAACACGCTTTCCAGCACAATCGCTACCAAGACAAATCCGAAGCTTCTCACTCTTATTTTAGATAAAACTAAGATGATGTACAGCTGATTGAAAAAGCAAAAAACGTCAGCTGCTGGTGAGTCCCCTGGCTGTGTCTCCTCTACGGGAAACTTCTAAGCCGGGCTACTGCAAAAACCAAAAACTGCCAAAAATACCAAAAAGCAGGAGGATGAAAAAAATAATCATGTGTATTAGGAATTGAATCATACACGCCTCTGGGCTAAATTTAGCAGTTTAACAATCTAAGTCCAAATGGACAAAAATTTTAGGACATGGAACCTAGCTACCGGCTGTGGTTACGGGAAAATCATTATTGATTAGTATTCTCATTTTACATCAAGTAGATCATCGCCGCTTAAAGATACGGTCATGGGAAACACACACGGAAATGCTGCGGCCCGGTAAGTACAAGAGCTTCACCCACTTCGTTCCCCTTTTACCCCGATTTACAGAATGGGTCGGGGGAATCTGTGGTTAGCCTATAATCTTTAGGCTGAATGCATGCTGCGAACACGAACAGCACGTCCTCTATCACCATCACCAATTCGGATGATCATAATGATGGTTAGCAAGTTCTGCGTTTCTCCTCAGCCCCTACTACAAAGCCCTCTTCTTGACACTGGTTACAATACTGCCAGTTCCAAATAAGGCACTTACAGGCTCATCAGAAGCACCTTAATGAGACCTAATATCATTGGTTTTCAAGTATTCTTTCATTCGTTTTGGTTTCGTGGGTTCTATTTCTGGCCGGTCGAGTCGTGTAAATTTGTCCAAAAAACAAATAATTACCATAAAGAAAGTTTGAGATAATAGGAGTTAAAGTTTTTAATTCTGATATTTTTCTAAAAGAGACAATAAACGGGTGCGAAATGCCAAAAATATGACATATTAATTGTTGAAAACAAAGACACCCAGTTACATATTTTCATTATTATAATTATTATTATTATTTTTTTTTTTCTCTTTCGAAGCTATTACTCAAAATGGCTCAGTGAAAATAATCCTATTATGGGCAGTGTGAAATTGTGATACACCGTGATTATAGTGGCTCTAAACGGTTGCACCATTTCATGTCAAGTTTTTATATAAATACACAAGCTGATGCTCTTGTTCCTTGAAACTTGATAATTATATTTCAATACCCTAGTTTAAAATCTTCAATTAATTCAAAGTTCCATCCAAAACACAATGCAATTCCCAGTATTATTATCCGCTATCGCCGTTATGGTTCAAGCCGTCAGTGCCGATGACTTAGGAAGTGTTCTTAGTCAAGTCAATTCCGTCAACAGTTTGGTTCAATCAGGTGCTGGAAATGCTCTCTCTCACGCTACTGCTGGTGCTGCTTCCGTTCGTTCTGATGCCAGATCAGCAGCTCATCACACTAGCGACATTGCTAATAGTGTCAGAAGTGACTATTCCCACGCCACCAGCCGTGCTGCTCAAGACTTACTGTCTCTTACTTCCAAAGGTGCCAAATTAACCACCATCGTGGACACTTCTGGTTCAGTCACCAGATCTCTCGTTAGTGTGATTTCTGCTGCTGCTCATTCTGATTCTTCCTCCAAATCTAAATCAGGATCCAGCTCTAGTGCTTCCAGCTCTCATAAATCTTCTTCTTCTAACGGTGCTGAAAATGTCTACGCTGCTCCTCTCGGGGCTGTTATTGGTGCCGTTGCCGTTGCTTTGTTGTGATCTTGAATGAAAATTTGAAATCAAATTGTGTTTCGAGGACTAATTAATATGTTTCTTTTTCAATATATATATGTGTTTCGTGTATTTCTTACAACTTGTAAATATAGCGTGAAGTTTATTAAAAGAAAAAAAGATATTGAATAATTAGATTACTGTAAGTGACCTTTGAAGTTACCTTCCATGTACTCAATATGAACAAATGCTCTTTCCACCATTGGTAATGTCTCGATGGAATATTGTAATGCCTCAGCAATATCATGACAATCTTTCAAACTTAAATTCAAATCTTCGTAGTTGAAAATAACATCAATTTCAACATTAACGTTATCTCCAACATGATATACTTTCAATGCTGTGATTTGTTTAATCGATTCTGCAAATCGATAAGCCAAATATAAGATCACTTTATAATCTAATGGATCAGCCACCGCCCCGGTTAAATTATCGATATGCTCATAAGCTGTGGCTGACCACGAGGCAATAATATAGATCGATAATAATAATGCCCCCAATGGATCTAACCACCAAATGTCCAAGATGAATCCAATAGTAGGCATTAATAACGAAACAATATTGAAGACTATATCGGTCATGGCATCCTGAGCTAATGCTTGAACGGAACTAGATTTACTCTTTGAACACCAAACCCAGCAACAGATCTTACTGACAATGGTAAGTGTCATAATTACAATGGCATCCTGACCAATTTGAACCGTATGGCGATCATTAGCATCACTCATGAATAATCGTTTAAACAGTTCTTGTCCCACTTGGAAAAATGCAAGTATAATAATAATGGAAAATATAAGTACACCTAAAGGTTCTAATCTGGATCTCCCCACCGGGTACGAATGTTGCACTTTGGCATTTTTGGTACTTGATAATCTATTGGCGAAGAAGATAATGAATGTGGATAAGAAATCTAAAATCGAATCAACCAAAGATGCAACCACCGACATCGAATTGGTCAATACGGAAACAATCCCTTTACCAATAAGTAGAACAAAATTAATGAAAAAATTAACCAAGATTGCTACCAACACTTCTTGCAGGTCACTCTTCTCATCATAACCTAAAAAGCGGGCACCTTCATTAATGTTACCCGGTAAATCGTAGAATCGAGAATATTTGGAGTTGGTAGTGTTGGTACTAGGTTCTTCATTATCCAAGCCAAGTGATTCATATCGAGGTGTTTCGGGCTGATCATTCAAAGGAGTTGTTTCGGTGGGTCCATTGGTGGGTCCATGATTGTTACTGTGTTCATCACTATGATTTTCTTCTTCTTCCTCAGTGTGAGTATCCATTACATCCACGTTACGGTTGTTGGCAGGATTCCCATAGGTGGTAAGCATATTATAATGAATTTTACCGGCATCTAAGAAATTATCGATTTCGGTGAATCTCTCGATAAGATAATTTTGATTCTCGTAGTATTGTCTCAATTTCTTATTCTTGATTGATTTAAGATCATGACAATAACTATCCATCCAGTTGGCCAACAGTTTATAATTCCCAATCAATTTCTGGGGTCTTAAACTGTTGATCATGGCCAATCTACGTTGATGTTCTTCCATATCAAAAGAGTAAATACTGGAATTGTCCAAGAGACTGGTATTAGGATGATGATAAAGATCAAAAGGTGAATTTGGATTGGTAACAGTATATTTGTTACTGATTAATCTTTGGAAAAATGGTCTTTGTTGCTGCAAATTAGTGGCTGAAGGAGCTCGGAAAATATCACTAACTGCTGCCGAACTGGAGTACCTGCGTGACTGCTTGAAACCAATGTCATTCTCGATATCATCGATCATCACCGGCATTGAAGGACGACGAAATTGATTTTGAGGAGACGTTGGAGGTGATACTGCAGAATGGGATGCCGAACCTGGCGGTCCGGCCCTGGCAATTCTAGCAGCTTGTTCGGGCAGATGCTTCGAGTAAGGTTGCAAACCATAAATAGCAGAAGTGGATGGAGTTCTGGCAATCAGAGAACCACTCTGGACATCTGCTTGAGAGGTCGGTATTCTCTCGCTGGCTAGATTAGATAGCGATGGGCCGGAATGAGGCGGTTGAACCGACCCGCCATTACTAGCTGCATTTGTGCCATTACCGGCACCTCTGGGAGTCGAATGAGATACCATGGTCTAGCAATATTAAGGTCTCGAGTAATTTGAAACTGAACTGGTTCTATTAGGTTTATGAAAAGCTGGCATCAAACTATCACTCCAGCTCCTATTGAAAAAAAAAAAAAAAAAAGAAGAAAATAGAAAGTAAAGAACAATAAGCAAAAGTCACTGCCGCAGAAAACAAAAAAAAAAAAGACAAAAAACCTCCTTTATCAAATTTGATAAGCTTAGCAGATGAGCATTGGGTGGGGCACAAATAGACTATAATCTCCAAGGTGCTTTTGTGGGAATCACCCATATAAATATATAAAAGGTATATACTTACTGGACCTAACAGTTGCTGGACCAACCGGGTCACCCAGTAGAAAGTGTCTTAATGTCAATTGTAGACAACTCTACTTGTACAACGCTCATAATTAGAAAGATGAGACTCACTAACCATGCTCTACAGTGTCTATAAGCCTTGTAATAGAAACATCATACACTAGGTCTGTCAGGCTGGAAAAAATATCAACTGGTTAAGCCGCTTGATCGTGGGCCGTACAGCAGTGTAGGGCATTTTCGACCCCATTGACAGATTTCTCCTACAAATGACAGCTTTCTCCTACAAATTGACAGGTTTCGCTTACAAATTGACTCGGTCTCTTTAACTTCTATTTCCTTTGTCAGAATGGATTCAGTGATATAAGGCTGGTCCATGTTCCAACTATCTGTTTGGTAGCTGGCCCACATAGAAAGAGCCTTCTATAAATTTGTGGATGTACGGGTGTATTCTTGGAGACAAAAGCCCAGGCTAGCTAAAATGGGAGGTTACCCGGAAGCATCATCCTGGAAAAAAAAAAGACTATAAAAATATACGGAGTGAAAAAAAAAAGTATGAAAAAAATTTTCTTAGTAGCTTGACTACTTCACCACTAGAATAAACTCACTTGATGAGGTACTAAGTGGTTGGAATACATGTCGACCCTAATGGCGTCTCATTAATAGAATTGGTATGTGGCTTGTTCCTACATTATACAGTGAATGAAACAACAAGATCAACTATGTTTTTCTGTGGAAGTACTTATATTTATTTACTTCTTTTATGATGATTGTTCTCACAACATTCTGTCCGGTGAACCCTGAGCCATGGATAAAATACATGCATCACCATCTGACCTTATCATTAATGACCTTGTTTCGTATTCATTTAATGATCGGAAAGGCATAGTTGTTGGTTTCCTCGATTCACCGATAATCTCATTATTGGCTAAATTTTACTAACAAGTTGATAGATTCTGGTGAATCATATCTGATAATGGGGTGATCATTTGGGGTATTACTAAATTCATTTTGTTATGGTTGAAATTCTGTATTATACATTTAAGTTATTATGATGATAAACCTTTTTTTCAGTTCTGCTTCTGAACCAAAAATTTCATGAAGATAACTAATTTACCAAAGCTCAAAATTCTGATCAATAACTTATTCTAATATGATTTTGCCATAATTAAAAGAATTTTAAGTATCTGGACGTGTATTCTAAGTAAAAAAGAAAAGAAAAATTATTATATATCGTAGGCATAATCATTTAACTAGATGCTAAAGATGACAACTTTACCATCAATACCAGCGGTACTAACTTTACCACCCTGGTATAATCTAACACTGGCAATGGTGTTTTGGTGAATGGTGCTTAACACTTTGCCGGCACCAACGTTCTTGTTAGGTTTGTTGACACGACCTTTCAAATCCATTTGCTTAAACATGTTTAAAGCATCATGGGACGAAATTTCCTCTTCTTCTTCGGCACCAGCACCAGCAGGTGGGACATCCTTGATTAAATCTTTTTGTTTTTCCACATGGTAAGCTTCTTTCCAGCCACTTTCATTACCTTTGAAAACAATCAAATTACAATTGTGACCCCCGGCAACAACGGTATCATTATTGACATAAACCAAGGATTTGAAAGGTAAATAATTGGTCTTAAGGTTAATGATGGCTCTTGGAGGTAATCCATCACCTTCAGGATACACGACTCCGATTGAAGAGTCGTGACTAACGTAAGCCAAGGAATCACCATCATCACTAAAATCAACGTCATGGATCCAGGCCCCGGTTTCATTGGTGAAATCACCCACCAAAGTTTGGAAAGGTAATTTGGAACCCCACACGGAAGGAGAAGGTTTGTCATCCAAACCTTTAATGTAGGCAGAAAACACACGAACATGACCATCGGTAGATCCACTGGCCAACAACACATTATTTGGGTGCCAGCTTAAACTGGTAATGGTTGACTTCAAGGGTTTTTTCAAATGTTTAGAAACCCACCAGTCATTTTCCTCTTCATAGTAACAAACAGCAATGATACGATCACTTGAACCAACTGCAAACTTGTTACCCAATGGTGACCATCTACAGAATGTAGCTGCTCTTGAGATTCTTAATAAGACCAAAGTAGGTTTATATTCTCGTTCTTGTTGATTCCATTCCCAAACCAAGGCATTACGATCTTGAGAACAAGTAAGAATTTTGCTACCATCGGGCGAAATGTCAACCGAGGTGACGGTTTTGTCGTGGCCCTTTAACACGGCAACCAATTGGGGTTTGGAGGCCGAATTGGGGGCGGTCTTGTAAATTTCAACCGTGTTATTTTTGGTGATGGCCAAAATGTCGTAGCTGGGGGAGAACACATGATCCTTAAGAGGTTCATGGCCCAATTGATAGACAATAGGAGAAGACATAGTAGTTAAGAGTTGATAATTCGAGAAAATTGGATAAACTTTATTCAGGAGTCCACTCTACTGGATAAATATTATGCAATTGAAGAACAAGAAGAAAAAGAAGAAAAAGAAGAGGAAGTGTTCAGCTGTTTCTTTTTATCATGACTTTTACAGTTGTGCGAGGGAGAAACTACGGGTGAGCAAAAAAATGAACAAAGTATAAAAAATGTATGGGTGTACGGATGTTAAACTAATAAAACAGAATGATCCTATATAAAGTGTACATAAAATTCACATAAGAACAGAGAAAGTCAAGAGAATGGAACGTTAAACATAAACGATGAAATACAAAGAATTAACAGAGGCAGAACAAAAAAACGGTTTAGTCTAACCAATTCACTTAATTAGTGGTCACCATCGTGTTGTTTATCTTCTAAGAAAAGCTTGATTTTCTTCCAGGCATGTTGAACCTTTTCATTTTCGATAGGACTAACTTTATCATCCAATCTTTCGACAATGGCTCTGAATAAGTTACCGGTTTCTTTGTTATACAAGATTCTCAACCAGTAGAAAAAGCCAAATAATAACAATTGATAACCAGAGGTGTTTCTGAAGAAAATGGTTCTCACCAATAAATAAGCCATCAAGAATAATTCATCGTAGGCAATGACTGAGGCAAGGAAAGGAGCCTGTTTCAAAACAGCATCAATTTTTTGGTTATTAGCCAATTGTAACACGGCAATCAAGAAATAAGGAAGAATCTTGAAAACAGATTTAAAAGTGAAGATCCAGGCAATGGCTAAAACAAGATACTGGAAGTTTTGTTGAGCCACCAAAGTTGAATGGGGTGGTAAATAGTGTAAACCAAATTTGTGAGATAAAGTGGCCGTTAACGAGATGATTGAACCCAATAATGATAAACGATAACAAATTGAATTGATATAGAATTTATTAGGTAACCAAAATAATTGGAACACGAAACTAATAAGACCGAATGCAATAGCACTAGAATGGCCCGCAAGCCATAATTTGTACTTAATAGGATTAGGACCTGATTGTCTTCTCACAAGTCTTTTCTTACGATCTTTTGGATGAACAGTTTCATTGGTGGTCCCTGTGGGAGCTTCATTTTCACCACTGACGGAGCCATTAATGCTTGATTTGGCATTGGCTGAATTGGGAGTTATGGAAGGAGTGGTAGCCGATGATGTGCTGGTGGCACTAGTTTGAGCAGGTGCAGACATGACTTTCAACTATCAGACTACTTAGACAATTGAATCTATAACAACAGTATCAATTGAAAGATGAAGAAAGTCTAAAAATATAAAAAGAAAAAGAAAAAAAAAAAACAGAATTGGTTGTTTTATAAAGGTGTAATCTCAGATTGCTTCGTTTGTCACTTTTTTAGTGATGAAATTTCACCTTCTTTCATATATTTTTTTCTTTCTCTTGTATTTGTTTGTTAATCTCGTTACTTCTCCTTACTGTGGATTTTATATGTAGGAAGGGCTTAAACAAAAAAAAAAAAAAAAAAAAAAAAGAAGGCAGTTGCACGGGTGGTGTATGGGTTTATGCTTTAGACGAAGGTGGTAGTGTGGTAACCACTACGATTCAGATTGTAAACAGAGCCTGGAAATATAAACAAGGACGTTATGACAAAGTGACAATCTATATGCTTCATTAGACCAAACGCAATTACAATTACACGATGGTCAAGGATATACTATCTGTGGATTATAGCAAGAACCCGCAGCTACTGCCATTGGAAGGACAGATCCTAACCCAGTATCAATCACTAGCCATTAAACTTAATACACTTTCCGATGAAATACGAAGTCTTCACGTATCAACACCTACAGCCAACACTCTGGGAGATCTCGACGGCAAAGGCAGCACCGAGGGGGCGGCTAGCGAGCTCGCAGAGACGTTAAGAGGGCTTGAATTGAAGATTGGTCTAGTATACACTTTATTCAAGGGGGCGGTATATTCCCTTTTCCTTCAGGGTGCAGAAGATCGAGAACGAGGAGAACAGGAGGTTCTCTCATCGCAGCATGAAGAAGAACAGGATGACGGCGACCAAATATATCATGATCAACAAGCCCAGGAATACGACGATGTTAGTGATAACGACTTGGATCTCGAAGTACGGGATCACGACAGAATATGAACGCAAATGAAAACACACCGTTAAATTAAATGAAAACACAACGTTAGATTAAATTGCCCTATGTACCATAGCTCATGTTGATACTCAACATAAAACACCTGAACATACTAATACTTATTTATAAATACACAATATACGACGGGTGCTTAACCAAACCGGTAACGCGGTGTAAATCTGGAGTTGGGGGGTACGGATCTATATCCTTGATTTGTGTGCAGTCGCTCCATCTCAGCGCAACAGACAGAGTCAAAATCGAAAATTAATAAAGGAATGGGCGTGGTCCCCCAGACAAGGAGATTGACATTATCTTATAAAAAAAAAAATTTTTCTTTAATCAAATACAACCACTACAAGTATTTTAACCTCCCATCTTCCTGATAGTTGTTGCTCTTGTAAGTTTACTCCAGGATTGAGATCTTTCAACAAAACTTCATCCATTCAAACTTATACATACACAATGTCTGCTAATGATAAATATTCCACCCCATTATCTTCCAGATATGCATCGGAAGAAATGTCCAAGATCTTTTCATTGAGAAATAGATTTTCAACTTGGAGAAAATTATGGTTGAATTTAGCCATTGCTGAAAAACAAGTTGGTTTGGATGTCATTACTGATTCTGCCATTGAACAAATGAAAAATCATTTGGAAATTACCGATGAAGAAATTGCAGCTGCTTCTAAAGAAGAAGCCATTGTTAGACATGATGTCATGGCTCATGTTCATGTTTTCGGAGAAACTTGTCCTGATGCCGCTGGTATCATTCATTTAGGTGCCACTTCTTGTTATGTTACCGATAATGCTGATTTAATTTTCTTAAGAGATGCTTATGATGTCATTATTCCCAAATTAGTTAATGTTATTGATAGATTATCTAAATTTGCTTTGGAATATAAAGATTTACCCGTTCTTGGTTGGACCCATTTCCAGCCAGCTCAATTGACCACGGTTGGTAAAAGAGCCACTTTATGGATTCAAGAATTATTATGGGATTTAAGAAATATGGTTAGAGCCAGAAATGATATTGGATTAAGAGGGGTTAAAGGTACCACCGGTACTCAAGGTTCTTTCTTATCTTTATTCCACGGAGACCATGATAAAGTTGAACTTTTGGATGAAACCGTGGTTAAGTTATTGGGTTTTGAACATGTTTACCCAGTTACCGGTCAAACTTATTCTAGAAAAATCGATATTGACGTTTTAAGTCCATTGGCCTCTTTAGGTGCTACTTGTCATAAATTTGCTACCGATATTAGATTATTGGCTAATTTGAAAGAAATTGAAGAACCTTTTGAAAAATCACAAATTGGCTCTTCCGCCATGGCTTATAAGAGAAACCCCATGAGATGTGAACGTGTTTGTTCTTTAGCAAGACATATGGGTGGTTTACTCAACGATGCCATTCAAACCGCTTCCGTTCAATGGTTCGAAAGAACTTTGGATGATTCTGCCATTAGAAGAATCACCCTTCCATCCGCTTTCTTGACCGCCGATATCTTATTATCCACTTTAACCAACATCACCAGTGGCTTGGTTGTTTATCCAAAAGTCATTGAAAGAAGAATCATGTCCGAGTTGCCCTTCATGGCCACCGAAAACATCATCATGGCCATGGTGGAAAAAGGGGGTTCCAGACAAGAATGCCACGAAGAAATTAGAGTGTTATCCCATCAAGCCAGTGCCGTGGTGAAACAAGAAGGTGGTGATAACGATTTGATCGAGCGTGTTAGAAACACCAAGTACTTCGAACCTATTTGGGATCAATTAGATAAATTATTGGATCCTTCCACTTTTGTCGGTAGAGCTCCTCAACAAACCGAAAAATTCATCAAGAATGATGTGGCCAATGCTTTGAAACCATTCCATGACAAAATCCACACCGAAAACGTTTCCTTGAATGTTTAAGCTCGTTTAACTTATCGCATACTATTCCACTACCGACCTTTATGCCAATCTACTATGGCTAAAAGAAATTTGCAAAAAATAAAAAATGAAAAAAAAAAACTCTAAAAAATATAACGTTGGTTATCGCGCACCTAAAAGTATGTAGGTACCCTTTTTTATTTTGGTTCTTTGTTTTCTCTCAGGTTGGATCGCTAAAAAAAATATTTTCTATGCAATTGGAGCCGCAAAAAAAAAAAAAAAAAAAAATAAATAAAAAAAAAAGTACCATTGGAAATTTCCAAATAAAAGAAGTGAAAAAAAAAAAAAATATGTTTTCTGTAATTTAGTTCTAGTTCTTGTTATTAACGTCTTTCAATTCATTATGCTTATTTATTATTTTCAAGGGAAAGTTCAATTGTAGAAACGCCGTTCTTTTTTTTTTTTTTCGATGTAACACCCCCAAGCAAACAGTTTATTGTTACATGGGATCCTGTGGTGGACTGGACTGGATCGGTACACAATGAAAGCAATTTAACCATTTTGAGCCATGCATCATTCCAACAGAAAAGAATACAAATAAGGGTAAATAGGACATATCAAATAGAATTTTTAGCCGAAGCTCTCTTTGTACTTTGGACCAGGGTGAACTTTTTTTACTTCCTTGCAATTATTTATATTTATATCTCATTGTCCCGGTACAATATATCTTATATACATATACGGCCTTGTATACAGCCCTATACTAGATATAGATGCGAATATGTATGTGGATAGGACCGATGATTATCTTATGAATTCGGAAGAATGTAGCAAGAGAAAAAACGGGCCTTAATCTTTCTTAGGAGGGGGCTTCTTGGTGGCTTCGTGGTTATTCCTGAGAGTTGGTTGTGCGGACCATACAAAAGCCCTTTCTCATTACCCCTCTTACGCTTAACATCCGCCTTAGATTACGTGCAATTTGTAAAACTAGATGAGCAAATCATAAGAAATGGATTAAATTGATGTGACATTAACAAGAATGAAAACTATTTAGCAAAAAAGTGAAAAAAAGAAAGAAAAAAAAAAAAAAAAAAAAAAAAAAAAAAAAAAAAAAAAAAAAAAAAAAAAAAAAAAAAAAAAAAAAAAAAAAAAAAAAAAAAAAAAAAAAAAAAAA
>JAJMSM010000015.1:0-36933 GCA_030578475.1 Hyphopichia wangnamkhiaoensis
CGTTATTTTATTTTATTTTTGTTTCTTTTTCTTTGTTTTTCTTTTTTTTTTTTTTTTTCTTTTTTTTTTCTTTTTTTAACCCGCTAGTTTATTTACTACTTCGTTTCAGTTCAAAGCATTATATAATTGTGCCTATATCATCATCTTTTTATTTATCCTTCCTTGTTACTATACCTCCACCACGCCTCCTTATAGACTAAATATCGGTGGGTTCATCAACTAGCATTTATTTCTTTCCTTCATCTCATCTCCGTTCAAAACTGGTTATGCTATAATCTCGATAAATCATTTCATACGTTCGTTCTTTCTTGTGTCTATTCATTTTTACCAGGATACTTTTCTACGTTCGTTCCCAATAAAAAAATTTCCCCCTTCCTCCTCACTCATTTCTGTTCTTTCGTTAACCTGTTATCATGGCAAAAGTTCTAGCTAAGGCTTCCACCATCAGTAGAAGAAAATCAGTCAAGAGTGAGAATAACATGCTCGAGAATAAACCGGACGAAGTGCTATCTCCTCCTCCTTCAGTGATCAAGGCAGATCCACATTCCTTGACTCCTCCCAGGCTTCAACCTCCTTCTTCTCGAAGATCCAGTCTTCTTTTATCTCCCGGTAAGCTCTCCAAAAATTATCATCATCAATCGTCCGGTAATATATCGGCCCTTTCCTCGCATTCTCTTCATCATAATTTTTCTCATCACCATAACAAAGCCACCAAAGAAAGTCATAAACAACAAGATCGTCTAATTAAATCTTTACTAAAACAATATAAAAAACTCGAGGTCGATCTTACCAAATTTAATTCGAAACACAATGGTGTCATCAAGACTAATATTCTAAGAACTACTTTATTACCCTTTTTAAGATCTTCTAAAACTTTGGAATCAACTTTCCTGTCAGACTCAAAAATTTATAGAAGTTTGATCAGTATTAGTACCACCAATTTACTCAAATGGTGGAAATCCTTATTATCCAGTTTAACGGCAAAACCAGGTAATAATACCGTTTCAGCCACCGATCGTAACGCTTATTTGGAATGTATTTCTCGTATTTTGGCTCGTTCGGAATGGAATTTCATCGATCAAGAAATTTATTGTCAATTTCAGTCCCTTCTCATGTCTACTTTGGAATTCGCCATTAATCGCCTTCAAACTCTTAAAATTGTTCCCATATCAATGAGTGCGTTTGTTGGGAAAGTATTTGCCTATAGTTTTTTCCATCTCCCTCACGTTAGTAATGCTCTCTTGTTTTTATTAAATGTTAAACAAGCTACATTCGAAATCAATGATCATTCCATCGTTCATTTCTCCAAAATTCCATCCCTGTCAGCATTAAATCATCTATACAAGGTTTTCCCCACCTCACTTCATTACCTCATCAATTTTACCGGAGTGCCCAATATCCCCAAAGATAAAAAACAATTCATCAATTGTGTTCCCCCTCCTAAACATCCAGTAGATGGTATTAGAGACCCAAATGGTTCTTGGGTGAGAAGATGGTGTAATAGTGACAGTGATGTATTCAATTCTTTCTTCAGACACTACATTAGCATTGTTCAACATAAATTATCCAATTCAAATCCGGGTATTTGTAATAGCTCCTCGGTAAATTCATTTGATTCGTTTACCACCACCACTTCAAATTCAAAATCTCATTCTCCTTATCTTATAGACTCAACATTACTATACAATTGTCCTGGGTTCAATGTCTTATTAAGCCATATTTCTCAAATTTTCCTCGTGTCCATAACGAGAATTTCGAAAAATACTTCCATATCTAAGCCCACTACTGCTCCCTCCAATATCCCGGTGTTATTTAATCAAAAGCCTCATCCTAAGCTTCCTCAGCAAAAGCCAAATACTCCACCAAATTCAGTTCCTCCAAGTGTTCAATTAAAACAAAATGATGTTTATTATAATTCAATCATCAAAATATTGAAAACAGTAAGAGATATCAATTTTGCTAATTCAATCTTTAGTGGTGAACTTACCAGACTTATTGATAATATCTTCATTAGTAATGCAAAATCAATCAGCATCTATGATTATACCAAAAGTGGCCTCATTCTTAATATTTTTTATGAATTTGCCAATCATGTCCCCGATAGTTCCAACATTTATTGGGAATTCTGGTTGGACTGTACTTACATGATGATGCAAAATACCGATCATATCCAAACTTTATTGAAGAATTTGGCATTCTTGTTTAATGTATGGGATATGATTCCTGAATCATTATCAATGCTTGATGGTCCCGATGATTCCCCTTATTTGAAAGGTTGGTTGAAAAATCCAGGACAAAGTTTTAAATTGAATTTTATCGATTGGTTGATTTCAAATCAAGTATGGAATAAATTCTTCACTCATTGGCATCCAATCGTCAGATCTTATTATATCAAATTGATTGTATGGAGAGTCGTTGGTATCAATAATTTTGAGTCATCAGTATCAATCCAAATTACGAAAAGAATTGAGAAGAAACTTAATTTATCATTTGAAAATTTGGCTGAATACACTCACAACTATAATCTTTCCAATCAAGGGGCTCATAAACCAATGTTGAATTTCATGCCCGATAACCCCTTGGTTAATCGTAAGTTTGGTATCTTACCCACCAATTTAAAGACAGAATTTCTCTTGATTAATGATCAGTCGCCGGAAGTATCACCAGCAACTTTAGGAAAACCAAGTGAACTAAGGAAAACGCATCCATTCGAAATCTTCGACGAAGCAATTTATAGCTGCTCCTCTTTACCCAGTGTTCCATCACCTAATTCTTATAACTCATCAAATAATGGTGACTCCCATCGTGATCATAATAACAACATAAATAACAATGGATCTGAAAAACCATCTTCCAGAAATAACTCCCTTGTTAGTTCTATTGGTAAGCTATTGAGAATATTATCTACCGATGATGAAGCCGGTGATAAAACTAACTCATCTGCGTCTCCTGCTGCTACTAACGGTGCCAATGATACCAATAAGAATGATGAATCAAATGGTCAAGAATTTAATCGTTTTGCCAATAGAAACTCCATCTATAGTAAAAGTAACGATGACATGAGTAAATTATACCCACCTCAAAAGGGTCAGAATGGTGGGTTCTCATTGAGAAGCAAGAGAAATTCGGTTTCTTTAACTTCTTTGTCTACGGCTTATTCAAGTAAGTCTCGGTCTTCGAGCCCTAGCATCATGTCTTATAGATCAACTCCGACTTCATTTACTGATTTTTCCACTGACTCTTCGTTAAGATCAGAATCGGATGCCTCTAGTTCGAAAAGTGATTCTTCGGATCACTTGAACACTTCGGGTACTTCATCAAGTGGTAACTCTGAAGTAACTACACAACCACCCGAATTATTCAAAATACCTCCTGAAATTGTGAGACCTCTTTATAAGTTTGAAATAATCGTTGATCATGAAAGCATGAATAATAAGTTTTCCATGATGCAGGTGACAAACAACTCGTTGAAGAAATTTTATCCGTTCTACCCGAACAATTCATCTTCGATGTCATTACCCTTAAGTTCCCATCACTCTCAGAATTTACCAAGTAGACCCAAAATTCCTGCCGTCACGATCTTTATAAATGCTGATTCGTATAATAAGTTTTACATCAGTACTGAAAATATCTTACTTTCTAATGATCAATTCAATGGAATGGAGTTTGAAGAAGTTGAAGAATTCATCAAGGATTTCAACTCCAATTTTAAAAGAACAGTACAATGGAATAACTTGGGGAAGAGTTTGAATGAGTGGAACTCAACTGTGGAAGAATTCGAAAAATACTTGATTCATAAAGTAGAAATGGATGAATTTAACTACATGCAAAGCGCTTCCGTGGATCAATCACTTACTGCTAAAGAAAACGTCGATGAAAGAGAATATTTCCGTAAAATCATTCCTTTCTTACCTGTTGATAGTACCAATGAATTCAAATTATTAAATGCTGGTTAATCTTGCTGATGATTTAAAGAATAATTTTGGTACCCCATCTCTTTTTTTTTTCCTTTTTACTTTTCATTTCTATTTTCTGTTATTACTACATTTGGCCGGTTAGCCATTGACTTTCCTTCTTTTTTTTTTCATTATATTTATTATTCTCTCATGGTTTATTCTCGTTTTGCTTTTTTTTTCTTTTTTTTTTTTTTTTTTTTTTTTTTTTTTTTTTTTTTTTTTTTTTTTTTTTTTTTTTTTTTTTTTTTTTTTTTTTTTTTTTTAGTTTTCTTTTTTTATCTATGTAATTTAACCTTACGTTTTATGATATACGTTATTGACATTACGAAACTTTTTGCATTAACTAAATTAAAACTAGTTGACTTTCTGTTTGTTACCTGAATCGGATGTGAATTTGTTCCAGACAATCAAAGTAGTTACAAAACAAACCGAGGCACTGGTCATCCAAAATAAACCAACACCAACCACTAGACATACGTAATAGTAGTTGAATAGGTAGAATCTTATACCATCCCATTGAATAATGAATTGTAAGTTTACCTTATCTTTGAACACGAGCAGATCTTTCAAAATAAGCTTGATATGAGCATCTGAGCCGGGCTCCCTATAGGGGAATGTAGTTGAGACTTGACCTCCCTTGATTTGGAAAAGACTATCGCCGACCGGGACATTTCTCTGATTATTGGTTAATATGGGCGGTACCCAGTATCGCAAATTGAACGGTACCAACCAGTTATGGATCGGGTAAATACTACGAATATCGCAATCAAAATACGAAGTATGATCGGCAAAGAGTTCCCAGTCAGAATTTTTGTTGTTTGTGGAGGCTTGCCTCCATACTTCGTAGTTTATACGGTAGATTTTATTTTGGCCTGGTTGACAAATGGCATTATAATTCAAAACGGCATCGTAATTGATATCGGGTTCTTTCGCGAAAAAGGGGAGATGAGGCTCTAGATTAATGTATAGCTCGGAGGGGAGTACGAACTCTGATCTCAATGGTTTCAACGGTATTGATATGATGGGGTCTGGAATCAACGCTTTGTAGAAATGGAGGTATGTTAGTACTGAAAGGGGTAGTAAAGCAATTGCCGCGGTAGAAAGAGTCACAAAGTATAACCAATTCCGGGTCAACGCTAACGGTATTTGAATGATCAAGTTCATATCGCAAGTTTCAACTGAATATCTCCAATTAGACTCCTGGGGAAGGTGTATGTTTTAAATCTAGGGCACTGTTTATTATGGACAATTTACCTCAATGAAAAAAAAAGGTCGTGTCCATCCTCGACTATTATTGTACTTGCAGCCTTACGTTTGGTTGTATTGAGGGAGAATATGAAGGGCGGAGAGTAGCTAACCGGGGTTTTGATATAAAACGAATAATTGAACGTTATTACATGAACAACCACATTCTCGTTTGTGGGGTGATTAGACTTATGAAGCTTAAAGTGAGAGACCAGTGAGAGACTGAAGTGAGAGACTAAAGCGTAGGTACGACAGAGTGAAATACAGCAAAGTTGACCGGGGTTGTATTTCACGAAATCAAGAAACACCCCTTTCGAATATATATATGATTTACCAGTTGTATTGGCAATCATAGCATTGTCACCGCAAGTTTCAACTATACAACAAATAGGCACCCTCTAGTCATAAGCCCAATTTAGGAATGGTTCAAGTAGCAGCAATTTATTCGATCTTGGGCACATTCACACGACCGATTTTATTCCCGGGTAAAATTCCCGCCTTGCCAGAAATAATCGATTAAGGAAAAAACAAAGATAACGCTCTTACGGGTGGATAAAGATAAGAAGGAGAATCATGTAGGGAAACTTATTGTACGGTTATATTTAGATGGAGAGAAGCATTAAATACAGCATTTTGTAAGACAAAACGGACAAGAAGGGAAGAAAGAAAAGAAACGATGAACGTTCATAAATAGAAACAAAAGTTGATGCAGTGGAAGAATAAGAGTACAAGAAGTCTCGTGCAAAAGTCCGATGACCCGTCATAGAGAGAATACAACAAAGAGAAACAAGAGCAGACGATTAAAGTAGAATAAAAATAAGTCGATAAGTAGAATAAAAATAAGTAGATAAGTAGAATAAAAATAAGCAGATAAGTAGAATAAAAACAAGTAGAGTAAAAATAAGTAGAGTAAAGTAAAAACAATTAAATAAGGAGCATAAAAAAATGGCCGATTAGAGGCTAGAAAGGCTGGCTAATGGTAAGACAATACGGGAAGTGGGGGTTGCAGAGACATCAACTGAATCAATGGGTGGTGTGACCTCTATGATACTTCAACCCATTTAAGTTCTTATATCTCTTCCCACAAACTTCACATCTATAAGGTTTATCTCTTTCTAATGCGGCCGTGTCCAAGTAAGGAGTATTTGATTCGGGATCAATGATGGAGATGGTACCATCGGGGTTTTCTTTCAACAATTGGTTTTGGTGCCCGTGTAGACGATGATACTTCAACCCATTTTGATTTTTATAATTCTTATCACACCCAATGACCGGACACCTGAATGGTTTATATTCGTCATTATCCATCACATACAAGTGACGAGCTGGGTCATCGATATACATGGCATCTTCTTCACCGTCGATTTGCATCGATACCGAGTTGGGACGCGATGATTGTAAGGATTGTGGAGACTCTTGTTGTTGGTGTTGTTGATGGTGTTGTTGATGGAGATGGGATTGTTGGTTGAGATTGGGGGCATCGGCGTGCTGAGAGTGAGGCAGGTGTAGTTGTTGATTGTGGTCATTATTTTGTTGTTGACGTTGGAGGTGTTGTAATTGATGATTCAGAAGAGCTGGGTTGTTATTATTGTTATTGGATGAGAATGATTTGGATCCATTTGGATTGCTAGGATGGCCACTGGCATTATTATGAGGTAGTTGTTGATGTTGTTGCTGTTGTTGCTGTTGTTGTTGTTGTTGGAGGGCATGATTCGACTGACTGTTCGGTATGGGGTTATTTTGAGCAATGGTGGAATTATTGAGAGATGCTTGATTGATGGTTTGTTGTTGAAGATTAAAGTGGGAAGTGGGTAAGTTCAAATTGGGGTGATTACTTGAATTATGGTTATTTTGGTTGGTATTTAAAAATACATCGTTAGTACTAACGGTTTCCATGATATTATGAATGTTGTTAAGATTGTTTCGGCTTCTACTGGTGGTGGCGGAGCCACCAGGACCAGCACCGCCCAAAAGATTGGCGTTACCAGTTGGCGGAGAAGGACTAATGTGAGCTTCTTCGTAGTGTCGTAATAAATCATGTAACGTGGGGAGAAGTTGACCACAACAACTATAATCTTTACAATAATCAGCCTCGAGATTAGGTAAATATGAGGTAGACAGGGTAGGAGGAGACATGGAAACAGAAGGAACGTTGATGGCATTTAAATTATTATTGTTATTGGAATTATTATTGAAATTGTTATTATAGTTATTATTATTCAATCGAAACGAACCTCGTCTAGGATTAATTAGACTGTTATTATTATGGAAATGCAGGTGATTATGACTATTAAGATTATTGTTATTGGTATTGGTATTGGTGTTGTTATTATTGCTGGCAGACATCATGACTTCGTCTTTCAACCACGATCCAATGGTGACAGACCCCCAAGAAACCCCACCCATCCCTTGAGAATGAGCAATTGATTCACGTCTAAATCGTTGATTGTTGAATATAGACGGACGTCTTTGATAAGTGATGTCGATGGGTTGAGGAATATTGAGGTGGTCGGATCCCGATCCAAGACCATTGCCACCACCAACACCACTGCTGGAGGGATTGGAGTTATTGGAGTTGGGTATGTTCATGGCTGTGGTGGTACCTGACGATGACGGGTTTACACCACCGCCACCGGTTGAACTTTCGAATATTTTGGTGTTAAACATGACGGATAGATTAAAGGAGGGGACGGAGGTTGTGTGGATCAGTATTGAAGGTATCAGTAATCTAGGTAAACACCGTATTAATCAGGTAAGTTTGGATTAATCTATTAGTTTATCAAGGATAAAGGATATAAAACAATACCACGCACTGAAACTGGTTTAAAAAAAGAAAAAAAAAATATAACAGAGAGAAAAAGTGTGAAAGCAGAAAAAAAAAGAACCCAACTGAGGATATATGGCAAATGGTAAATTGAGTCACGAGCTGGTTCCAGAGTGATAAATGGGGACTAGATAATCACACTAGACAGTGGCAAAAATCAAATTAAAGTCAGAGATTGATAAAGAAAGAGTAGTTGGCAAGAAAAAATAAAAAAAAAAGTAAGATTAGAAATGCAAGTAGAATAAAAAAAACAGAGAGAGAAAAAAACAGTATATTAGTCAGTGGCTGACAGATATTTCAGACGACAGCAAAAAATAAGGTCAGTACCCAGACAAACAAACAGAACACCCAAGAGCAGTACGGGGATAATGGATAATAAGAAAGGAGTGTAGTAGGATTGAAAGCACGGTGCAAAACGAACGACCGTATATTTTTCAAGTATAGAAGGATATTTCAACTATGGAAGGAAAATAGGCGAGAATAGAGAGACTTCGTAATAAATAAAATAAATAAGCAGACACAGGCTGGGGGCAATTGTAGATTGAAGCCTGATGATGGGATACGTCGACTTAACGAATTCCCAGTTGATTAACCTGAACGAAAGGAAGTATACAAGATTAGAATGAAAGGAGGAAAGAAGAGTGAAAAGTTGGAAAATTGAAAAATACCAAAATACCAAAAAAACAAAGTATACAAAAAAAAATTACAATAAAATAACAGAAAAAAGAAAAGAGACCCAGAAACAGAAGGAAGGGGTTGAGATTATTAAATCTGGCTGGCAACAAAATCTAGCATCTTAACCCTACACTACGGGATCTCTATCCAATGGTTCATTTCTGGGTGGTTTTCTTGTTCTTTACATGTTCTTAGCCATGTTCTTCGTCATGCTCTTTAGTTGTGTTTTTTAGTTATGTTCGTAAGTCATGTTCTTTAGTTCTGTTCTTGTGTCTCCGTATGATTGACAATGGAATTTAGAGTAGTGTGATGCGAGTTCCCTTTCATGGAACCAACACCAGTATCGCCAATACAGCCGCTAAACAGGCCTCTAATGAAGTCACCCATGAAATTACCGTAACCTGCCTAATGTCGGCAGATTGAGGAATAACCTCAGTATACCTGGTTTGTTCATTTCCCGTACTGGCGGCCGTCCGCCCACCCCGATGCTGTCAATCCCAGCCGGGATCGATGGTACCACGCTTGCGTTTCTTTTTATTCCTTCTTTATTTTCTACTTTTATTTTCTACTTTATTTTCTTCTCTATTCGATGGACTTGTTACCATCAATACTATTTTTATTATTATTACTACTATTTCATTCATATTGTTACTTTAATAATTTTATTTTGGCATTTTTGGTTTCTTTTTCCTACCTTTTTTTTTCTTATTTGTTAGCGATTCCCAGTTCAGCTTTGTGTCTGGATTCTGAAATATTAAGCCTGATCCATTTGTGTAATATTGGGAGAGGGACACGACCCTGCTTTTGCTTTCCATTTCCATTTCCATTTCCATCCACAGATGGGTGGTGCTTTGGTTAATGGCCACAGGTGAAGACATGGGGGAGCACCCCGGCAGCGGCACTAGTTTATAGGTGTAACGCTAGTCAGTCTGTGACTAGTCATTGACTAGTCTTTGACTAGTCATGTTGGTTACTGGTTCAACTAATTGAAATCGCATGCATCAATATGTATAAGCAGAATTAGCGACACTTTATTGGGCCAAATCGCCAAAAATAAAGGAAAAAAAATAAAATGGCTGCTAGGCAAGAATTTCCAACCTTGTATGCTCTTTATTTGCTTTTTCGTTATTTGCGGTGGGTCTTTCCAAGTTCTTTTAGTTATGGTGGGTTTTCTTTAGGTTATGGTCGGTCGGTTGGGTCTAATCCATAGGCTGCATGCATCGCTGCGAAATTGGGTGGATATGGTGGTGTAAAATGTCGACAAAAATATGTAAAAAAGAAATTAATCAACGTATTCTCATAACACAAATGGATTTAGAATGCAAAGCAGAAGAAGAGTCCCATCATCCTACTAGTATTGCGTTTTCTTTGTTTTCTATTTAGCTACGTTGGTATTCTATTATTTTTTGTTTGGACATTATTGTGCTTGTTCAACGGTGTAATTACCGGCCGTGCTTATTCGTTTTCAGCTGGTTCTTCTCGAGTGGTGCGTAGACCCGGCAGATCTCCGAATACCATCACCGCCGTCTCAGCAACCAAATACAAAGTATGTATCTTGCCCATTTGTCAGATGACGGGAACGGGACCGTTGTGAAAAAGAAACAACCGAAGTAGAAAAAGAAACAAAATGGATCTTACATACTGAATACCAAGACTATAATTATAAGAAGCATGTTCAACCTCGATGTGTTTGTACCGACGTGCTTACTATAACCAAGTATCACAATACTGATCGCCTCAACAATAGCCGTGTCTTATGACAAGCATGTCCAAACGAGATTAGTGGTCTTCAATATTAACAAACAGACAGTTGATACACTGGATGCACGGGTGCACGGGTGTGCCTGGCGTAATTTCAGGCGCATCGGCTAATCGAGTCCGGTGCCTACGCAGCCTCTACCTCGGTACACCACGCTCTCAACCAAACCTAAAAACGAGTCGCACGTGATCGGTCCGACTATCACGTGTTTGGTGTGTCTGTACCGATTGTTTTTTCGCAGGATCCACCCTTCTTTAAAAATGTACGGGTGTTTGGCAAGCGCCCCATAGATCCGATCAGATAACTTGGGATTTGTGTCAATAGATTATTTCTTTTTTTTCGTTTTCCAGTTTGGTCTGTGCTTTTCCGGTCAAATTTTCCCCCAGCTTTATGGTTGGAGCGTAAACCTCTCCGATTTACGGAACAAGTGTGTATACAGTGATTGTGGTCTTTACAAAAACACCAATAATATCCATGAAGCAGCCTTTCTTGGGCTCCTTGTTTCTTGTTTCTTTTTTTCGTCTTCTTTGTTTACTTCCGATTCTGAGTCTCTCTTGATTCAATACTCTGGTGGTGGCTCGCGTTCTTTGTCTCGAGGCCTGTTTCGGAGCTGCGTCTTCATATGTCATTTTTACTCATCTATATATATATATTATTTAGTATTTCCTTCCAGTTTCTTTGCATGATATCCAAACTTCATCATTTCTGACCTTATGATCCCATATCCTTAGCATCTAGTCCATACCAAAAGTTTCACTTCCAGTTATTTCATTCAGTTCTTCGGCATTTTTCATTCTTTGGCTTCTCTTTTTTATTCGGTTCCCTTTTTCATTTCGTTTTTTCATTTTTTTTTTTTTTTTCACGCCATGATTCAACATCTACCTTTAGAAATCCTCAACAAGATCACGTATTCTCTCGCTCCAGCAGATGCCCTTCATCTAGCATATACCAACAAACAGCTCTACCGTGCCACGCTCCCCCGTCTCTACTGTGCCATCACCATCGATGCCGGTAAAAAACATTATGATCATGAAACCCTTATCCTGCATGCCTACATCACCAACATCCCTCACGTTTATGCGTCACCGGCTGATGCTCCGATTCAAATCAAATCAACCGTAATCAAATCCTTATACGCATTACGTCGTATTTGCAAGAATCTAATCACCCATCCTGAATACTGCTCCTACGTTCAAGTATTGAATGTCGATAACGAAATCCCCGATATTTCTGAATTGGAATTATACGGATTATTGAACCAATTTTTCCCCCATTTGTCCAATTTGAAATACTTAAATTGGTTGGCCATTACCAACTATCTTTCTCTTGAATTGGTACTTAGATTGCCCCATTTACAAAAATTGGTTCGATTAACCGGGAATTTTAAACATTTCTACCAATTGGTGAATTTGGAAGCGGGAGTTCTTGATCGATTACAGATATTTAACGTATCTGGATTCAACACCGCCTCTAATTTACAATACTTGCCATTATCTCATTTACGTAATTTACAAAAATTGATCATTTCCAAAAATGCCTCCTGGAATAATGATGTGGTCTCGTGTCATTCTCTTAACAGTGAGCAGGCCGAGAAACTCACATCATTATCGGATTTGATTGAGATCCAGGAAAGTCCCGGATCAATGATGATTGAAGATAGCTATCATTATTTAGCAACCGTTTTCTCTAAATTCAATGGACCAAAATTAAATTTGACCAGTTTAAGTTTACGAGATATAATGATTGGTGGTGATGACGTGGACCGATTAAGTGCCAATATTAATTTGAACCAACTACAAGAATTGGCCATTTATGATTGTTCTGAAGTTTTGTTTAATTCTGACGGGGCTAATTCTTATGGTGGGTTAAGAAGAACCCCACCCCAGCAGTTGTTTCTTGATAGACTAACACCTCAACTAACTCAACTTGAAAATTTGAGTCTCAATCTAAGCAATGAAGTGTTTCATAATGAATCAATCTATAACATGTTGAGTCTGTTGTCCAACCCATTGGTGAAACTTGCCGTTAAGCTAAATTTCCACCAATTTGAAAATGTTAATTTTAATTTGACTAAATTTTTCCACCACTTGGCGAAACATGCTAATCGGTTAAAATACCTTGATTTCCAATTTGACATCATCAACAACGTTAATTTTACCAATGAGGGCAAATTGGCCACGTTTGATTATTCCCTTGATTCGATTCAAATGTTATCAAGATTCGTCCACTTATCATATTTACGTATGCCCATCAACCAGTTTCAAATCCCCGACTTTTTCAACGTGGTCAAACCTCTCAGCCTGTTATCCTGCCTACAGCTCTCGTTGGTGAATTCTGCTTGTGAAACCCCAAGTCCTAGTCTTATCACCAACCTGTTGATTTGCCAGGATTATTTTAATTACCCAAACACGGTCACGTGCAGCTACAACCAGAATAAAGTTGAGCAGTATCGTAATTATGTGGCTGATTTCAAGCATTGGTTGACCGAGTTGAAATTTCTTACGTTTGAAAAAAACGGCGATTCATTCGTGTTCGATTGCCGAGATGAAAACACCATCTGTTTGAAAGAAAGATTATTTGCCCATTTCGATCAAATTGTAGACATGTATATATAGAAATAGCAATTTGTGTACTAATGAATAATCCTTTCGAGATGGGCTTTTTTCCCGTAAATTAATAATTTTGTACTAATTTTCTCAATTATTGCAAAAAAAAAAAAATAAATAGAAACAGCAAAGTATGCAAGCGCAAACAATATCTTTTTCTTTTCTTTTTTTGGACTGTTTATCTCTACTGCTTTGAGACTAACTCCTCGTTAACCTGTTCTCGATGTCTTACTCCCATTGACATATCTCAGTCGATGGAACAATGTTGATAGCATGGGTCTGTTCCTCCGCGCGGGGCCCCACCTGCTGCGCTGTGTGCAGGCTGTCCGTGGGACCCGCAACCAAAGTCGTTCCATAAGTGTTGTACGACAACAACGATGCAATTATCCCATTACTCTCCAAAGTATAGGTAATTCTCAATTATCAACGAGGCGTTGGCATCACATGGACAAAAAAATGGATGAATTTATGTGGTGGTTTCCTAATTGACATTCTCTCATCGAATGCACTCCGAGTAAACCCTTTTTTTTTCTCTCGTTCTTTTTTTGCGGTTTGTCCCCCTCTCCTTTTCATTGTACTCGAATTTATTTTATTTTTCTAATCGCACCTAAATTTAAATTTATCAAGTTTGCTTTCTCAACAATTGGTGATTTTTCATCCATCCCTTTTAAAAGAAATTTGATCAAGCCTGATTTGAATTTGATTTAAAACTCGTTGCCCCCCCTTTTTTTCTTTTATAATTACAATCAATTCTTTTTATTTAAAGTTTCTGTTCTCTTTATTTTTGTTCATTTTTCACTTTAATCCTTCTCAATTGCGTCCTCTGTCGTGATACTCAATTGACTCTCAATAGACAATGGCCAGTTTTGATTTCAGCGGGTCCGGGTCCAACTTGACCGCAGAAGAAAGACGGTTGTACGAAAATAAAACCAGAGAACGCTACCATCAGAGATGGGGGAGTTACTTGTCTGAAAGACAATGGGCGACTGTTCGTGAGGATTACTCGGCCTCTGGGTCGGCCTGGGACGATTTTAGTTTTGAACATTCCAAGTCTAGAACCTACCGTTGGGGTGAAGATGGGTTGGCTGGGTGCTGTGATACCAAACAATTGATCAATTTGTCGGTGGGGCTTTGGAATGGCCAGGATGAAATCTTGAAAGAAAAGTTGTTCGGGGTGACCAATTCTCAGGGGAATCACGGTGAAGACGTGAAGGAATTATACTACTATCTTGATAACACTCCTACCCATTCCTACATGAAATTCTTGTATAAGTACCCTCAATCCAAGTTCCCTTATCAACAATTGGTGGAAAAAAATGGCCAAAGATCTCGTTTGGAACAAGAATACGAAATCACCGATACTGGCATTTTCGATGAAAATAAGTACTTTGACGTGGTGTACGAAATGGCCAAGAGTGATGACGATCCTGAAGAATTGTTATTTCGTGTTACTGCTTATAACAGAAGTGATCAACCGGCTCCGTTACACATTCTTCCTCAATTGGTGTTGAGAAACACCTGGTCTTGGGGTCATGAAGAATCAAAATTACCCAAGCCTCATTTACAAGCAGTCGATGACTATGTAGTTAAAGTTGATCATAAGAAGTTTGGTGAACGGTACTTGGTCTTCGCTCCTGCCCCCGGTATCAATGAAGATTCCCCCGATGTAGAACCAAAATTGTTGTTCACCGAAAATGTCACCAATCAAAAACGGTTGTATGATCAACCCAATGAGCTGGAGTACGTCAAGGATGCTTTCCATGACTACATCGTTGATGGGGTTGAAAAAGCAGTCAATCCTGCTAAAGAAGGTACCAAGTCGGCCGCATTATTCTCATTTGATCAGGATGGTGGGGTACCAGGACACGACTACGTCACCATTCGTTATAAGCTTTCTCGCCATCACTCAGATATTGATGAAGTTGAATTTGATGAGGTTTTCGCCCGCCGTCAGGATGAGGCTGACGCCTTTTATTGGAAAGTGTCTCCTTTACCCATTAGTGATGAATTGAGACAAGTTCAAAGACAGGCGTTTGCCGGGTTATTATGGACCAAACAATTTTATCATTTTGTCCATAATTATTGGTCTCACGGTGATCCAAATACTCCTGCTCCTCCTGAAAATAGAGCCAATGGTAGAAACAAGGATTGGAAGCATTTGTATATCGATGATATCTTATCCCTTCCTGATAAATGGGAATACCCCTTTTTCGCAGCTTGGGATACCGCATTCCACTGTATTCCCTTTGCTATGATTGATCCTGAATTTGCCAAAAAACAATTGGACTTGATGACTCGTGAATGGTATATGCATCCAAATGGTCAATTGCCGGCTTATGAATGGAATTTCAGTGACGTTAACCCCCCTGTTCACGCTTGGGCAACCTATCGTGTATTTAAAATTGAACGTAAAATGTACGGTACCGAGGATCTTGATTTCTTAGAACGTGTTTTCCAAAAATTATTAATTAACTTTACTTGGTGGGTCAATAGAAAGGATTCTGATGGTAATAATATTTTTGCTGGTGGTTTCTTGGGTTTGGATAATATTGGGGTTTTCAACAGATCAGAACCTTTACCCACTGGTGGAAATTTGGAACAAGCAGATTCTACCGGTTGGATGGCTTTCTTCTCATTACAAATGTTGAACATTGCGTTAGAATTGGCAAAATCAAGACCTGTTTATGAAAATATTGCTTCCAAGTTCTTCGAACACTTTTTATTGATTGCTGATGCCATGTCTTATAGAGGTGCTAAAAAGGGTGAATCAGAAGCCACTGAACAATCATTATGGGATGAAAATGATCAATTCTATTATGATGCCATCAGTTATGGGGATCATAATAGTCATTCTTTACCCATTAGATCATTGGTTGGTTTGATTCCATTATATGCTTCCTTAACTTTGGAACCAGAATTGTTGGAGAAATTTCCCTCTTTCAAGAAGCGGTTGGAGTGGTTTATTGGTAATCGGAAAGGTGTGGCTGAAAGAAACATTGCCTCAATGTCCGCTCGTGGTGTTGGGGAGCGTTTATTGTTATCATTGGTTAATAAGGAACGTTTGATTGCCATTTTAGAAAGAATGTTGGATGAAGATGAGTTTTTATCCAATTACGGGATCAGATCATTATCCAAATATCATGAAAAACATCCATTTGAAATGGAAGTACATGGTCAAAATTATTATGTCGGTTACTTACCTGGTGAGTCGGATTCCGGTATGTTTGGTGGTAATTCCAATTGGAGAGGTCCTATTTGGTTCCCGGTTAATTTCCTTCTCGTGGAATCATTACAAAGATTTTATTTATACTACGGGCTGGATTTGAAAGTTGAATGTCCTAAAGGCTCGGGTGAATACTTAAATTTGGCCCAATGTGCTCAAGAAATTCAACATCGTTTGATGCATTTGTTTGTACCTGATGAAAATGGTGTGAGAGCCTGTAATGGTGATAATGATTTGGTCAATAAAGATCCCTTGTTTAGAGATTACGTTCCTTTCTACGAATACTTTGATGGCGATACTGGTAGAGGGTTAGGGGCTTCCCATCAATGTGGTTGGACCGCATTGGTTGCCAAGTGGATCCACGATAATGGGGTCAGTTGTAGACTCCCCAAGACTCCAAGGTCATCATCCAAGAGATCTTCGGTATTTTTACAAAGTGAACCTGCCGACAACGATAATGATGGTTCTGGTGAAAAACAGAGTGATGATGACGTTATCAAGAAGTTCTTACCTAAAGCTGGTCCATTCCCTGGTAAGTTGATGAGAAGAAGATCCGGTAAATCATTATTGAACTTGACTGTTAATGCTCTTGATTTGAATGACGAAGAACAAGAAAACCAGGAGAAAGTGGCCATTCCCAACTTGGTCTCAAATGAACGTAATACTCAGGAATTATTAAATGACGACATGAATGAATTAACTCCTTCTTTATCAAGAAGTTCCATTGACTCTTATGATGACAACTTGGTTAGCCAAATCAAGGCTGCATTTAGAAAATATAAGTCTAGAAATGAAGATGAGGTCTCTGGTGATGAATTTGAAACAAGAAAGTGAAGAGGCTGTTTTCTGTATCGTTTGATTTCTTTTTCTTTTTCTTTGTTTTTGCCTCCTAATATGATTATTTCTATATACATATATCAATTTGCTCTGACTGTATTCATATATACATCAATATAAAATTTTATAAAACGTATAAACTATGGTGTTGCTGCAAATCATTGAATTTGGTTGCTATTGTAGTTTTGTTCTTTAATCTTGTGCTTACGTAATCAATGGGGGAGGAGGGAAAAAAATGCTACTCGCAGAATTTATTGATCACGCTGTGGAACTAAAAAAGATAAATTAGAACCAGCATAAGAGAACGATTGAATATATATATATATATATCCATATCGATACATATAAGAATATCAATAAAACCAAGAATGGCTGAGTTATTTGAGACTTATGAGTCCGATCTTCAATTGGCTTTACAAGAAGCCAAGTCCAAATTATCACAAATATCGTCTGCAGACCCAGGTATGTATGAACTGATTAGTCTATGAAAGAGTATATGTACTGACCGGCTTATTTAGAACAACGTCAAAGTTCGTTAAAGGCAATCGAAAATGCCACTGATGAAGCATTGGAAGTGTTGGATCAGATGAACATTGAGGTTCAGAATTTACCCTCCAATCAAAGATCAAGTTATAATAGTAAAATACGTCAATACAAGACACAGATAGAACAAAGTAAAAGTCAATTAAAACGATTATTGGACGATCAGGATAGAAGTGAACTATTCGGAAGCAGATACCGGGATTCTGAAGAACTGGGTGGGGACGATTTACACGGTTCACAAAGAAAACAATTATTGAATAATAATGCTTCATTGGAGAGATCTTCTGAACGCTTAAGAGAAAGTCAAAGAATTGCTCTAGAGACCGAGAATATCGGGGGCAACATTTTGGATGATTTAAGAGCCCAAAGGGAACAAATTTCCTACTCCAGAAACACATTGTCCAATGCCGATAATTACGTCGACAAATCGATACAAACTTTGAAGTCAATGACAAGAAGAATCACTGCCAATAAGTTTATAAGTTACGCTATCATCGGGGTATTGATTCTTTTGATCTTCTTGGTTCTCGCCAGTAAGTTCTGGTAAATACTTGATCCCGGGCCGTTAAACTCCAATTTTATTTCTTCTTCTTCTTGTTCTTCCCTTGTTCTTCCTTTTTCCCCTTTCCTCTTATTTACTTCATTTCTTCAGTATCTTAGTTTTCCCTCGATTCTCGTGACTAGGCTTTGTTTATGGAGCTTCAGTATATAATTCCACGCTTAGATTATGATTATACTAGCCTATCAATAACGTAGCCATACACTTTAAAATGCCCATGCGGTCCTCGTCTGGTCCTACACATGTCCCAATCTGTGTCACAACCAGATAAGAAAGACAAAGCCTTGTATGTACCGATAAATAAGAGGTTCACCATTACGAAAGGGTTTTGTAATTCAGAGTTTCTTATAGGATGCGCATTTAGCTTTGAACTAAAAAAAAAAAAAAAAAAAGTAAAAAAAAATAGAAAAAAAAAAAAAAATTTGAACACCCAAATCAATCGCTTATCGGAAATTTTTCACTATCCCTGTTGTTTCTTTATCTATTTATTGGAAGAGTGGTCTTCATTACTTACATCCGTTGCTTTATCATAGCATACCCATTTGCATACATCCACCATGTTTAAGAGTATAGTTGGTGGTTATCGTTCTATTGCCAGGTCTGCAGCTGTGAGCTCCCAGATTTCATCTCAATATACCATCTCCAGTACACAAGCAGCATTACGATCCTTAAGTCCACACCAGGCACTCAATATACATAAAAGACTGTTCCACCAGTCTTTCATAAACCTACACGGTCATATTCACAAGCCCAAACCGGGGGAAGAACTCCATGTTACTTTCATAACCAAGGATGGCAAACAACATGAATTCGAGGTGGCCGAAGGTGATAATATCCTAGACATCGCTCAGGCCTATAATCTTGATATGGAGGGTGCTTGTGGTGGGTCTTGTGCTTGTTCGACGTGCCACGTTATAATTGACCCCGAGTTTTATGACGAAATCCCAGAACCAGACGACGATGAAAATGATATGTTGGATTTAGCATTTGGTTTAACAGAAACTTCAAGATTAGGATGTCAAATTATCATGACCAAGGAGTTGGACGGGGTGAGAATCGCCTTACCTGCCATGACTCGTAACTTACAATCCAAGGACTTCAATTAAGTCTGATTCCACATAATTTATTTAATACGGGTGAGCCGAACCTCTAACCGAATAATATCAAAAATGAAAAAAAAAAAACAATTTATAAAACCAAAAAAAAGAAATAACAAAAAGAGTAATACCGAAAGTTTCGAATTTCGAGAACTACTGACACTCTTACAAAGACAATGGTATGATTCTGTGTCGTTTGTCCCCAATACACCCTGTACCATATGACTACTTGTACATATATTTCTATCTAGTCATTTATTTCATTAATGTATTCACTCATCGAAAGTTTTGACTCATTAATCATCGAGAATAGGCCCGTACCACTCGACTCATTGTAAAAACATCAACCAATGACTCAATACCAGGCTCATGCACATTTGTTTATAATCTGTAATTGGTCTAAACCATTGGTTCTATTCACAGTAACCCTCATATCTAGAGACTCGAGCTCACAGCTGTAGATATACTTTTAAATGAGTCTCTGAAAAGACAAAAGTAGACGGTGTACGGGTGTCGTGGTGGATTTACACAAAAAACCTCATTAGGTCGAGTTGTTTTTGTTTACTTTTCAATGTTTGCATTTTGTCCTTGAAGCCCATTCAAGTCTGCTCAATCATCGTACTTCATTCTACAACTCCTGACTGAGTGAAATTGCATCATCCTGAGTCTGTGTATGGTCTGAACCATTTCTTATATCCCATTTTATTTCTAAATACGGCCCCTTGGGTATTAGTTAGCGCGTTGTTACAGGCTTGTGTCAGAATCATCAGTATAGCCATTCCGACTTCCATACCATGTCTGAGCTTACAAATGAAGCTCCTCTTCCGAGCACAGGCCATCTAGAGAAGAAGAGAAAGGTTCTTGGTGATATCAAGAATATCAGGTCGCCCGTTTTTGCCAAACCAATGAATCAAGGACGAAAATCGCTGGGGTTTGACCTCACTCGAGTAGACATTACATCTCCAAAAAGAAACACTTCTCGTCCAAGCAGCATTCCAGAACCAGCCTCGTCCGTATCTTCGAGTCTTGATAAAGTTGCTTCGGAATCAAACCGAAGAGTTAGTCGTATTCCAGCGCCAAAATCGAATTCCAATAATAGAATAGATGACTTACATACTAATTTGGCCCTGTTAAAGAATCGTTTGGAGAAAAGAAGTCGAATTATCACTCTGGGTGAAAATACAATATATGACCACTCATCTCATTTAAACCAACGGAAAGATGATATATCTACTAAAGTTTCTCTCAATCAGGAACTTGATATTCAAATTAAGGATTTACAAGATAATTTGTACGATTTGGAACATGATAATGATGAATTGAGACGCACTCATAAGAAGCTCCAACACCGAATCGATGAGGCAATGGCCGAAATCGATATTGTGAACCGTAAGTTTGAGTTCAGAGGTGATTCAATCATGAAAAATGTGGCCAATAAAGAAATGTTGGTTGATATGAACCTTCGAGAACTTTCGCAAAAATACGATGATGAATATAATGAAGCTAAATTTCAACTAGAGGAAGAAGTTAAACAATCAATAACTTATAAGGATGAAACCCTAACAAAAGAAATAGCAGAACTAAATGAAAGAAAACAACAACTACTTGCAAAACTTGAACATGCTAAATCTGAAAAGAATGCAAAAATCGAGGAAGAAAGTGCTGATTTACTGAAAGAACTTGACGAACATATTGAGCTGAAGACTAGTGAAGTTGAAAAATTTGCTTCTAACTATGAATCCAAAAGTAACGAACTAGAAAAGCTTTTACAAAAGCTATCCCATATTCAAGATCAAGTCAAGGCTAAGCATAAAGAAAATGACGATCTACAGGACCAGATAAACACATTAGAATATAATTTTGCAAACTTCCGAGAACTAAAAGAAGAACTCTCTCACAAATTGAAAGAATCTGAGAAAGAATTACAACTAGCTGTCCAAACAGACAATGAATGGCAATCCAAATATAACAAATACAAAGAAATACATGATTCCACTCTAGATAAACTTCTAAAACACAATACTCAAAAACGCATATTAGAAAACTCGATCATGGATCATGAAGGAAAACTAAGAGTATACATAAAGATACCAAGTCATATGGAGATACTGAATGGATATGAATTTGAATCTAATAATCGCACTTTTCACTTTAATAAAGTATTCCATAATGACTTACCAGAATCAGATTTAATCCAGGAATACATGTGCCTCATTAAAAACACTATCTCCAATACCAATGTTTCTTTGATACTACTGGGCGAAACAAAAACCGATTCGAAATCACTTATCGTGAAGACTCTCACATCAAGTTATACGATATTTAAGGATAGAATTAAACATCATAATGATCCGTCATGGGCTTTTGATTTCCATTTACAAGCCGTGAGTATACAGAATGACAATTGTCATGATCTTATCAATTCAGCATCAAGTATGGATCCGGGCAGTTTTAAAACAAGTCTATCCCAATTACAAGGTCATAAAACACAGATAAAGGACTCAAATCATATCATACATATGGTTAATGACATTTATGAACAAAATCAAATAATAGCTTACTGGATCACCATTGAAGCAAATAATACTGCTTCTTTGAAAAATTTTGAAAGCAATTTGATGATTCTTGATATAACTAATGAAGCCTTGTCAAAACAAAGCCAAATCCTATCCGAAGATACCATTATCGTGGGACCATTGGCAAAATTTGTCAACTATGCCTATTGTCATAGCAAATGTCTACATGTTAGTAATCTACAGTCAATGGATCATGACACCCAAAAATTATTAACGGTATTTGAAGTAATTAATGCTACTGAATCTCCATATAAAAAAAAATAAATTTACGAGTAACGTTTATGATTGTTTATAACTATCTTCACCGAGTTTATAGAGACGTTTAGTTTAACTATGATAATCATAGCTTTTTACATAGTAGATATAAGATCGTGTAATACCCACTTCAATTCATCAGTGTTCCCAATATGGGAAGTATCGGGGCCCAGTTTTTGTGGAGGTGTAGGGCGAGCGGTGACAGGTGAAGCTGTCGTAATTGATTTTTGAGAAGGATCCAGTTTAGTATCATTACTGGTAGTAGTGTCTGATTGCTCCTTCTTGACAGGATCTTTATCAGCAGATTCTTTCTCGTTGACTGATAATTCAGGTTTCTTCGAAATACCATTCGAAGTGGTACTTGGGTTTATAGGTGATGTAGATGGTGCAGTTATGCTTGCATTAGAAGTGGGTATTGTTGAATCAATCAATGATTCGATTTTAGGGGGTAATTCATAAGGGAACCCATCATTAGACGTTGATACATCATCATTCTGAAGCATGACGTTGGATAATCTAAGTTTGGGACCACAAGGTTCTATGAGATGAGGGAACATCTCAAAAGTGTTGTATAAATCTTCTATATTTAAGGTAGTTTCCTTTTTAGTTGGTATTTCATTCAACTTCCTCTTTTTCGGACTTCGTGGAGTCTCTGAATCAACATCCATATTATCATCGTTAGTTTCATCATTATCATCATTATTATTGGGGGAAGTTCCATCACTATTTGGTGAATTTCTTTTCTTACTATTCTCTTCTTTCATGATGGAACTGGCTGTAGAAAGAAAATCATTACTGGCATATTTATTGCCTCTAAATTTTGCCACATCAATTGCACTTTCAAAAATGTTAGAAAGATGGGCTTCTAGTCCTAATGATATCACTTCCAAAACTTGGGCATTAAGTCCACCAGTTAATCCATATTCTCTCATAATCATAAGAATACGTCTAGATAAATTATCATAATCAGGTAATTCGTAGTTATCGGTACATATTTGTGTATTTATACCATTAACCACGTCTTGTTGCCATTGAACCAAATTATTTACTTGCAATTGTTGTTGTTCTTTATCTTGGATCATAGGAATTTTAGGAAGTAAAGAATGTCTGGTGAGTGTGATTGATGCACTTAATTTACCCTTTTTACCACCTTCTTTGGTTATACTTTTGATTCTTCTTCTTTCACGAATGGGTAAGCCCATGATATTTTGTTTGAATTTTTCGTATTGACTTGATTTAACATTCTTTGGTTTAATGGCTTTTTTATTCCAAAAAGATGCAAATTCATTTTGATAATCCAAGGGACCATCTTTTAAAGAGTTGGCAAAGTTTAACAATAACAACCTATTATGATACTTAAGTAGACCATTTTTCAAAATGGGTGTTATTGTTTTCACCAATTCTGCTCTTGATAATTTCCCAATCAAGAACAAACTCAACGACTCATGATATTTATCCCAGTTATTTCCCAATTTAGTCTGAAACTCTCGTATAAGTTTTTCAAGTTCCAGGCGTTTGCTGGCCTTTGATTGTGGTTGTTGTGCAGCAGCTTGTTTTGGAGTCGATTGGGTTACCTGTGTTTGTTGTTGTGGATGGGTTATAGTAGTGCTAGTGGACATGGTGGGATTTTATCAATAATACATATGTACAGAACTGAAAGGAGGCCTTTAATGGCAATAAAAAGTTAAAAATACAGAGGGTTCTTGTTTTCTATTGTGGTCTTTTTTTTTTTTCTTTTTGCAATACTAAACCAATAGCTGCAACAAAGTTTGTGGGGTATTCCGTGACGTGAGTGAGTGAAATATTAAGGTATAATGAATAACCGGGAAAAGACGAAAAAAATAATGAAACGAACTGAAAAAAAAAAAAAGAAATAAGTAAAAAAAAAAATGTTCACTATGATTGAAAATGCAAATTAGCAGTGAGGTTTTTTTTTTTCTTTTTGTATGGGAGATAATTCTGTTAATGGTAACGGATTCAACGCACAACCGCTTCAAGGAATGGTGGGTACGGGATGGATCAGAGGGTCCCGAGTAGTACGGAGATGTAAAGATGGCCTCAATCTAGGGAGTATGGAAGAACAGCGATAGACTGATTGATTGATTGATTGATCGATTGTTGGATGGTTTGTTGAAAGCAGTGGTTTTCAGGAAGAAAGAATGTTGGTGTCTGTTGTTTTTCTCTCTCACTGTGAGCCATTCGCGGAACATCATAAAAAGAACAAAAAAACTAACCAAAAAACAAAAAAAAAAATGAAAGAGAGAGAAACAGAGAAAAAGTCGGGCGAAACTCAAACCCGTACATCTCCTGTTTTTGTTGGCGTGCTTACTTTGCAGCAATAGGAAATTATAGGAGGATTAGACATCAGTATATGATCCTAGGCCTGACAAGATCAGTTCTACAAGTGAGGGAGTGTAGTGAATATGGCGATGCAAAAATGACATTAAATTTTCTACTGTACAGTCAAATAAATAATTGAGAGGGTGGGTAAGAAAATGACGATGCTAGTTAAGAGAGGAGGTGGTGGAATCTTTAGCTGGGGCCTTTTCAACATCAGATGCCGATGACGTGTAGTTGTTGTCTGTCACAAAAGTACCTGAGCCATCTTTGGTGACATGCTGGGTGACAATGAATATACAGGCTGAAACAACGGCCAAGCCGGCAACTCCAATACCTAGATGGGTTGCAGCACGATAACTTGTAAGTTCATTGTTAACTTTCTTCTTCACCTCAATTTCAACCGTGCTCCCCATTCCAAGGAATAGGGAAACGGAATAGTTGATCACGGTAGAAACCAAGCTGCCCGCCATTCCTTGTTGATGGTAAGGGAGATAATCAGATAAAATCAACGATGCAGCCGGGAAACTCAAATCCATCCCCCAGGCAAGAAGAATCATTTGCCCTAATGAGATACGGAAGTACGATTGATCAACCGGCATCACTGACAACATGATACAGCCGCACATGAATGCTATTGAAGCAGCTAACATGATATAGGAAGGTCTTGTCTTTGAAATGATGATTGAACATGAAAATGCAGCAATAACCCCTAATATCAAGAAGGGAATATAAGTCAACCCACCTTCAATGGCAGTGTAGTGTCTTAAATTCAAAATAATGTTCCAATAATAATATTGCCATATTCCAAATGACCCCCAACCAAAACTAAGTGAGGCCAACACGAGACCAATTCGATAGTTGAAAATGGCTTTGGGCAATAAAGGCTCTGGAGCCATGGTCAATTCGTAAATGAAAAATGCAGTTATCAAGATAACCGATACAATCAAAAGAGCAATCACATAAGGAGTATCCCAACCAACAATAGGTCCCTGATTCCAAATGAAATTCATTAATACCAATCCACAAACTCCTAGAATCGATCCAATGAAATCAAATTTGGCAAGCGATTTACACGATGATTCAGGAACTGCTTCCTCACCCGGAATGAGTTTGGGTATACTAAGACTATCAGGGACGCATATAATGGCGGCAATCCCAAAGATGAATAGCACAATGCTTAATAGCCAAAATTCCCATGGCCACCATGCTAATTGACCCACCACGGCGGCCAAAAGACATATAACGGCTGCTCCACTGGGTCCACTTGCTCCTACACATCCAAATGCCAAATTTTTTCTAGAACCGGGAGTATATAATGAACCCAAAATACCCATTGCACATGGTAATAATAACGCAAACCCGATACCTTGGAAAGCACGACATATTATAAAGAAAATGACCGATTTGGAATAGTAGGAAATACCCGTGATCAAAGACCAAAAACAACTCCAGAACCATCCAACAATGAATATTTTTTTCAACCCAAAAATATCTCCAAGTTTACCCGAGATTAAAATAAACGTACCGACAGTTAGGGCGAAGGACCCCATGAACCAGACTTGCTCTGAAGATTCAATGGGAGTATGTGACTCGGAAGCAAAGGAGTCAAGAATTATATTCATGGTACTAAGAGACATGGTAATACTACCTTGAGTGAGAAACTGAGCCATGCATACTATAAACACAAGGGCAACCTCATGGAAGCCTGATTTAAAGTGGGCTGGACGTGGGTCCATGATCTCGTATTATCTTTTTTATTGTTCTTTTTTATTGTGGTGAAGGAATATAAATGTGTTTCACTCTAAAAGCTCTAATTGTATTATTGTTGCAACTAATGCTGAGGTAAACCAGTTGAAGTGAGCACTTTGGATAAAATGAAAAGACAAGGTCTATTAGAAATAACCTAGAAAAGACTGGGAAAGCAAAAACCACATGGTGAGAAACAAGCAGGTATTTAAATATTTGGTTCTATAAGTTTTCAAGGTAGAATTCAGTCGAAGAAATTCGATGCTGTGAAAAAAAAAAGAAAAAATAATAAAAGACAAGCATCAGACGGCCCGAAATGGTATTAACCCGTACACCAGGAGTAGTTTGAACGGCGATAAAACATCATTAGCCTGTCAAATTGCACATCGGAAAGCCGACCCGTACACCACGCCGCCCAATAACGCAATTGTTTCTTTTTCGGTGTTGCGCTTAAAAGGGAAACTTAACCCAAAAGAAATCCAGCCGTTGGAGCAACATCGGGATTTGGTCGGGGCACCGATTGTCCAAGCGTTTATTGCTTACCACTTGGCCGATGAATTTTAGATTTACTGCAAATAGGTGATAAATAATGAATTTACTAATCTACTTAATAACGTATGCAATTTAGATGGTGCAGATGGTGGGACCCCGAGGATGATCCAGATTAAATAATGACTGGCTTCCGAAGGAGAGGCTCCGGTCAGTTGAAGCTTTGAGGGTTCAGAGAGAGACGCTTAGGACAACACATGCTTATTTCCACGGAGTAGGTATGCTGAGAGACTACTCATTTGCCTGTGTTGTAATTTTTTTATTTATTCTTGCATTTCAAGAAAATGAATGAAAAGGAATAACCACTAGGCGAAGACTGGTAATGATTTGATGAAGGCGTCAGTTTCATTAATGAAGTTACTGTTATTAATTTTTTCCTCCTCTGTTTTGAAATCCACTTGGTTAAGATAATTAAGTGATATGTGCTTCACGTAATAGTTGGAATATAGTTCCCATAATATATTCTGCATATTATCAATGGTATTATCAGATATTATTATAAACTTCAAATTCGTCATTGATTCGTAATAATGGATTCTGAATTGGTTAGTGGAAAAAGATTTCAAGAAATTTCCAATAGGTGGTTCATCACCCGTGGCACCGCCTGCCAACCTGGAAGAGATATTCTTTAAAGAATAGACAATCCCAAATAAAAGTTTCGATGAATCGCTGTTATTATTTTTATTGATGGTCCCATTATCTGATGGTGAATATTCTCGGTTGTAGATACAATTGCAGTGTCTATCAAAGATTGAAAATGAATAAATCGTCATGATTAACAATTGGATAATGCAAAGCAGATAAATAATCAGCAATCGTGTAAAAAAAAAAATAAAAAAGAACAGGAAGAAGACCGCAAGTAAAAGTCTATTCAATCAATAATTCAGGAAAAATTCCCTCAGTCATAAAACTTATAATAATGGAGCTAATATTGTAAAGATGAAAAGACGAAATAAGCAATCGTGTCTACTCGTTTGTTTAACTGAACTTGTTGATATTGAGAAATATTTCATCGTGGCGTAAACTGCAAATAGTGAGATAAAATCTGTAAATACTCTCTCTGGCTTTAAATCCGTACCTATTCCTTATCTCTGAGTCCGTACACCACTTTTTTTTTTTTTTTCCTTCGTTCTTTTTTATATCTATCTGAATAAGCCAATGATTTCCGATTTCACAAGAGAATTTTTAGAAGCATCTGAGAGTCTTAGGAGGAGAGTGGGTGATTTATTGCAACAATAGCATTGATAATGATTTGGCTTCAAAGTAATAATAATAAAAAAGATTGTAAAAATAATAATGATATTAATAATGTATTGTGTACGTATAGTGATGTGATGTGCGGTGCTGCGGGTGGCTGCTATATAGCGGGCTATTATTGAGAGGTGGATATTGTTCTGCAAGTGTTGTGGGCTACTGTATGCTCCTAAGTTACTACGATGCAACCTTATCACTCGAGCGCTTGTCTGTCTTGTCCTTTTATTCGCATGTAATTTCTGGTTTATGGTGAAGCTCTCAGTGGGAGTGTGGATGTATTGCACTTACAGCAGGATACGTAGACCATGCTGAGACTTGAATCCATATCGGATGAGAGCCCATCCACATATTTATCAAGCTACATTCGTTGTTAGAGAGATAATCGTGTTACTCTGTAGGTACCTGGCCGGTTGTTAGTTTAGTTCTTATTAACAACCAGTTTTGCATTAGGCTCTTGCTAGCATCTTTTAATATTAAAGTTTTTTTTCTAGCTTTTCACCTTTTATTTTTCAATTTTCATTGATTTCAGGTGAATGGACTGCCGATAGAAGCCCATTTTATTTGTGCTTTAAGCCAATTACATATACTTTGAGGATTTAAGTGATTCGTGCCCATATATACACTAGCGTACTTAGGAGGAACAAACGAATCAACCGGACAAGGTCTCCAATCAATAGAAAATACAAGACAAAATGCGAGTACAATGAATGTCAATCTCTTTATGATTTGATATAGGCTGTATACCGGAAGGATGGCGGCTCTTTTGTTCCCGGGTATGTTGTTGTTACTATGTTATCATTAAAAATATTATTATTATTATGTTCTGTTAGATGATGCTATGAGCTGTACGTTATAGGAACCAACCAGAGATATTGGCGCAGAATTCCGGTGGGTATTCTTATTCTCCCCTCTCCCCCCCCTTCTCTTTATCATCTCCTCCATTAGAGCCAATTTCCTGATGGAGTATCTGTCTACGCACGTACTGTGGTTAAGCTGAACCTGTTGGGGATGATCCCCAACTTTATCTGATTGTACTTGGCCTCGATGTAGGGCCTCAAAGTAGCAAAAATATGTTTCTTCGTAAAGCATTAACTACTACTAAATACATGAGTAACAAAAGAAACGAACAGCCAGTCACGTTGTAGAGAAGAAATGAACACGAATGAGAGTTGAGATGAGCAGAATAGGACCATTACCTATTGACAGTTCTAATTCGACCCTGTTCTTGGGTAGTTGCAGGTGATCTTGTACCATGTTGCAAGGTTATGGCATAGAAAATCGAGAATCTTCTTTGACTAATCAGGCAAGTCTGGCAATAGTGGTTAAAACTTTAACCACAACCAAAATGACTAACAGTCTAACAATCAGTTATGTCTTAGGTTATAGTCGTTAACCACACCAAACCGTGGTGGTTCTCTTACAAAAAGAAAAAAAAAAAAAAAAAAAAAAAAAAGAAATGAGAAATGAGACTATTGTGGTGGTGGTGGTGGTGGCTTTCCAAGTTTGACTTCTCCATTTTCGGTTGGACTCACCCTGTTGTTGGTCTTTGTTTGGCTAAATAACACCATTCTTTTCTTTTGTTTAAGAGCCATGTTTCTGTTGCTCCGGTGGGTATTCTGTTGTCAATTGGTCAACACCCTGTAAAAACGTTTTCTATTATTATAGTTAACTATCGACTGTGGTTTGATCTGTGGTCTATTTTCTTTATACTCTTTTTTCATTCATTTATATATACTCTAAGTCTCCCTTGAATTATTTGAATTTTTCTACTTTTGAATACTTTCAATTTTTTGATTTCATTTTGTTATTCCTAATTTTGATTAAATAAAGCTTCTTCGTTATCATTTTTGCACTCTAATAACTTTTTATTTTTTTGCAAACAGTTTGTCTATAAAGCTACAATGTTTCAAGATTACTGTATTACTCATGGCCGTCCTACCAATACGAACACCCTTTATTGCAGTGAAGAGTGTCGTGAATTGGAAATACAGGCAGACTACCAATTATTTCATCACGTTCAACCTCAAAAACAATTTAACTACGATTATGACTTTAATGTTGATGAAGAATTAGGTTATAGCGATGAGACTTTCCAATTTGATGATGCTCCTTTTAGTCCATTGGAGTCCATGATTGAAGATTTGGATACTCCAAGCCTGCTGCGTTCTTCTTCACTTTCATCACCTTCTTCTGGAGATGAACCATTCTTATATGAATGCTCTTTCTGCAATGCCACCCATCTGCCGGGTATATCTTGCAACGAGGCTAACTCCAATCATGATCATTACACTTACAACAATTCTAAATCAGAACCATTACCAATTCAACATATCACTAATAATGGTTCAAAATCCAGATTTGGTATCTACTCATCTGCCAGTCTGGATGATTACAACAATTCTATCAAGAATAACCATCAGTTGATCTTATCGAATTATAGAAAATGGCTCGTTAACATAAGTCCTCGTTAAATCAATGATTTCCTTTTCTTTCCATTCTATCCAGCATTTCCAACTTCATTCATCGTTTAATTCGTATTTCATCTTACAGTCTAGAGCTGGTCTCTACTTAGTCATTTAGTTCTTTTATTTTTGTTTCTTTTTTGTTCATTCGTCAATACGAGTCAGTCATAGTCAAGCATTGTTACTAGTCAATTTGGTTTGACTTTACTTTCCTTTCCTTTCCGTTTCCGTTATTTTTAACAACTATTTTGGATTTCACTTCTTGCTTTTAAGTTTTTGCCATTTTTTTTTATCGTTTTGTATTTTGTTTACCTTGGTGTTGGTGTTGTTCTCATTCCTTTTAGTATTGCTTTTCAAACTTCGTATCTCTTTTTCATTGTTTGAGTTGACTTCAATTCAATTCATTATTCATTTCTTCATTGTGCTTTTTCATTTTCCCCTATACTTTTCAACTCGTGAACCCCCCATTTCTCTTTATCATAATCACACTCTGCTAGCTTTTCATTTTGCTCCTTATACATAGCTTCACAATAGATAATATTATTACATTATTAATTTCTGTATTATTTTCATGTAATAGAAATGATTAGATAACTTGTGCCTCCTCCATAGTAATAAAATTTTGCCGTAAAGCCAAAAACAGGCCTTGTTTCACGAGTGCACCTGACAACCAACCGATAACAATAGGCTACTCCTTACTTTGTTGTTTATTTTCGTTTTTTTCTTTTTTTTCTTGTTTTTCAATGATAAACTCGGCCCAGTTACTCTTACCAATGCGACTCTACAATAAGGCGTTGAGGGTAAATTCGGTACGAATTGAGTGCAAGCTGTTGCCGAATACGTAACTACAATCAGTCATTGACTTATAGAGGATGAATTAAATCGATATGTTGTCCCGCACCAAATACTGGCTGCAAGATACGCAAAAAAAGAAAAGAAAAGAAAAAATCAAGAAGTCCTAGGCAATGAGCATTGGGTTAAAAAGATCCCAGCAAATTTGGAGTTGTGACAAGAGGGCCAGCCTTGAATGTTCTATTGTAGCCATCATCCTACATGGAGATACATATCAAGTACTTCAGGCATCCAGATCAGATTTACATCAACCAAGAATGCACTCAGTTCACATATCGGTGCTAGTACCCAGTGCATAAATGCTGCAGCAGGTTCAATCTACTTTATGGTACGGATATAGTACTTTTTTATCAGCCAGGAATGGATAAGCACGGCACAGAAACCAGTAGCTTGACAAGGTGGGTGAACGAGGTATAATAACAGGAGATGCAGCAGAGTAGTCATGTGGCTCTGACTTTCCTATTAAAATGCCAGGCCCTAACATCGGAATGGAACTGATTCTCACGTGTCGATTGTTGTTTAGGCCACGCATTGAGCAGGATGCATAAGTATAAGATAATAGATTACAAGTTACCCCTTGATGTTAGTTGATATACTCTCTTCTTAACCCTTAGTAGTAAACAATTACCGAAGGCTGCCTCCAATGCAGCAGACATACTAGCTCATGCAAATCTTAAATCATACCTTACAAAACCATATTCACAAGCTCCACAATTGGAACATTAACCAAATCCTAGTTCCTTTGCAAATGGGCTAACTCCAGAACACGAAAGTTAATTTTTTTCGTTGTTGATGTTGTTGTTTTTTCCATATTTTTCATTTTGTTTGATAACCAAAAAGGGGCATGGTTTAGGTACTCTTCAAAGTCCAAACTTGGTAGGATCCCCATAGGCACGGCTTCAAACCCGAGTTTGGAACAATGCATAATCCTCTAGTTATATTGAGAAACGGAGCCGTACCCAAGCTGCCATTGTATTTTAATCTTTACATAAGAATTAACTATCACCCGTAGTGGTACCGGGCTTCCTGTAAGGTCAACATTCTTCTAAATGTTAGTCCTGCGTCAGTAGACAAGTCCCCACCCTTGTACACTAGCATATCTATCGGCACGGACTAAAAATTTAGACGTGGTGGCCAATTTTATTAACGGAATGTGTACAAAGAAGTCATGCAACAATAATCTCTTATCTTTTGGTTTTTCTTCATTCTTATGTTTACTTCGTAATTGACTACAAGAGAGACCTACAAGGGAAACCAAAAACATAAATAAAGAGCAATAACCAAAAGAAATAAAGAATCCTTGATACAATAAAAGCCTAACTACAAAAAGCACTTTTTTTGCAGTTTTGGTCTAGCAGCAGTCGGAATTATGACAGTTTTCACCCAATCATTGAATTCAAGTGTTGCATCTCCAAATTGGACTAGACCAATTTCATCCTCTAAGTTTAAGTTTAGATTGGGCCCCTGGTAAGGGACTTCAGTCAGTGCCTAGTAAAGAAAAAAACTGGCCATATTTGGCAATCAAATGCGCTTTTAACTGCTCTTTTCTTGTTCTTCCCTTTTGGCTTTTAGTGTTTTCTTTCCAAAGGTGTCTCTTGCAAATTCTATTGATGTCTTTAAGTCGCAACCTATGTCTTCGTCACCAGAATCATTGTAACGAATTGACGTATTCGTCAACTTCTGAAAATAGAAAGCTCGACTAATGAAGTGAGCTTTCTTTTTTTACCTACTTGTAGCTCCCGTCTACAAACCCGTTAGATCTTTCTGTTTCGAGCAGAAAAATTGAAGCTAATGCATCCAGGGCATTTTCACTTTCTTTTTTCTAACTAATTTAGTGTTTACACTACCTCATTTTTTTCACGTCAAACTGAAAAGTGCAAAAAGTGCAAAAAAAAAAGTGCATCAAAATGGAAGTAAGTGAATCTAGCAGCCTAATTTGGCTAAGTGCGACCACTTCGAGGCAAGCAACACCGATTTTCTTTTCCAGGTTTGTTACTTCAAGGCATATAGTAACGTGTTTACCATAGTACCATAATTTGCCGTTTGTTGTAGCAAAAAGAACGACCATGCTTGTTTGTTGACCAATTAACTGGAAGATTCACTAAATTATCATATAATCTAGTAGGAGTGTCAGGAGTGAAAAAATTTTGACTACTTTTCTTCTTCTTCCTCTTCAAGTTGTTATCTTTTATCTTTCAGTTCTTATCTTTTATCTTTATCCATCAGGAAGTCATTTCTCTTTCTGGTATGCATGGGATTAGTGATTAACAATATATGACATGTTGAGTTTATGCATGGTCTACGATTAAGTAGTCCAAGAGGGACAAATATTTTTTACCTACTCTAAGTGAAATTACAGTTAGGCGATGCATTCTCAGATGAGTTCAGATGCTGCTAATGTTCTTGTGTGGTTCCAGATATTGCTAATGTTCTTGTATTTCAGGTAGTTGTGAATTCTGTGGTTGGGGTGGTTCAAGTTACGTTGAGACTTACAATGTTGTTTCAAATAAAAAAGAAAATGATTTAACTAGTATACAGCTTGAATTCAGAAGAAACTAAAGGAGCATTCAAATAGAGAAATACGGAAGTATGGGTATAATCACAGGATATATCACGAAAGAAAAGAAAAAATAAAAAACGAAGAGAATATTAAAAAAAAATAAAAATAAAATGGAAAAAGGTTCAGCCAACTAGACTGGCTAGTATAGGAAATAATGCAAGGAGAAATAAAAATGACATGAAAAAAGAAAAGAAGGAAAAGTGAAAAAGAGATGGTCAGATATAAGGAAGAAGAGGCAGTAAGAAAGGAGATGTTTAACAGAAGAATTTCCAGATTCTGACAAAAAAGTTTCTTTGTTTAAGAGCCAATCTTTCTTCGGCCATTTCTTGTTTGATAACTTCCAAATCGATATCTCTTCTACCAGCATCGACATTAATTTCTTCATTGGTCAAATAAATTTTGGTTAAAGGAATATTCATAACCCACCAAGCGTACAATTTATGGGCCACATAGAATAAGAAAATTACAATACCACCCAAATAATTTTTGAAAAAACTTTCCAAGTCAGCTTTCCCACCATTTCCAGGAGGATATAATGAAGCCCAAAATTGTAAACCCATAATAATGGGGATGGCAATAAGTCCGTAATAAGATCCAAGAACACTGGCACAGTAAACCAATTCATCCTTGGCTTCACGGGCTCTTGATCTTAAAGCACTTCTAAAACGAACATGACATAAACAGATGGAAAAATAAGTTAATAAGGATCCAAGACCCGAAATACTTAACATCCATTGGAAAACATCAACCGCCTTGTTTTTATTGGGCATGGCCACCAAGAAACATAATAAACCAAATACGAATTGAACTCCCAATGCAACCAAAGGTCTACCATTACGATCGATATAGGCCAAGGAACGAGGACCTTGACGTAAGGCACCCAAAGCGGCCAAAGCACGAGAACTACCGTAAACAGAGGAGTTACCAATGGATAAACAGGTGATGATGATAACCACATTCATGATTGAAGGTAAAGCGGGGATTTTAGCACGACGAATAGCAATGACGAAAGGAGACACGTTGATATCAACCCCGGCTGCCAGAGCACCACCAGAACTACCAATTAATTCGGGTGATTTATAACTAACTAAGAGACCAACCATCAATACGGCCAAGATATAAAACACGAGAACGTAATAGACCAAGTTTTTCTTTGATTTATGAATACTTTTCAAAGGATTCTTAGTTTCTGCCGATGCTAAACCATAAAGTTCAACCCCGGCGTACGAGAAAGCGGCGGTGAAAATGGTAGAACACATATTTTTGAAAGGTGATTTTTCATTAAACATACCACCTTGAGGTTCATGCCAATTACGACCTCCGATAAAATCATGAGTTGGACCACCTCCAGCCACAAGTACGACAGAAAGAATAAGGAATCCAATGACGGCGGCAATTTTAATGACACTGAATACTGATTCAACTTCACCATAACCTTTGACACCGAATAAATTGATTACGATAATGACAAAATAGAAGATTGCCACAAATACGGCCGGGTTAACGTTGGGATTCCAATAATCAATGGTGATTGAGGCAGCAACAAGTTCCAAGGGTAAAGTGACAAGCCATTGTAATGCATAATTCCAAGCCATGGCAAAATTATAGGAAGAATCAACGAAAAGGGTATTATAAGTAACGAAAGAACCAGACACGGGGAACGTGGCGGCCAATTCAGCTAAAGTTGACATTGTTACATAAATAATGGAACTAACAAACAACCAAACAATTAATAAACCGAGAGGACCTGCTGAACTTAAAGCACTCCCGGTCCCTACCCATAAACCAAGACCGACCGATGAACTAACTGAAATCATACTTAAATGACGAGCTTTCAATGAACGAGTAAGAGGAGCGGTTGAAGTCACGATGGCGGCTCTTTCCAATTCGGTCAAACGAGAATAATCAAATTGAGGATGATAAGGATGATCTTCGGGTCTACTTCTTAAGGGACGATGAACAATGTCATCGCCGTTCAACATGGTAGCATTACGGCCTTCTGACGCGGTGGTACCACCGCTAACGGTTGGATTTAAGATATCGGGCAAGATGGAATAATCATAAGGTTTGAAAGAATTATAGAAACGTTTGAAAATATTACGTTCTACTTCATACTCAGAATAATATGAATACTCATCATCAGAGCCGGTCCCAAACGTGGAAAATGTATGGGGTTGAGAATCAAGGGGTTCGATATCGGCTTCATTGGTGTTATGTTGGGATTTTTTTTCGTTGGGAGTACTCATGGTGGAATGAGTATTCATATTGGGAAGAAGTTTTTTAATCAGAAAAAACACTTTGGAAAAAACAAATTAACAAGACGAAGAACACAAACGAAAATACGGGAGATTTAAGTAATTGACAAGTTGAGGCTTGATATGATCATGTAACGGGGACGATAAGATTAACCCAGGCGGGTAAAAAAAAAAAAAAAAAGATTATGATATACGGGCGATTGCTTTGTATGTATATATATATATATGATCAAATATATATATTATTGGGAGGGGGACAATGAATGAATGACGGGGACAAGAGAAATATAAATGAAATACAGGATAATAATATATGATACAAGAAGATAAAAATGAAAGAGGAAAAATAATCAAAGGAGTGAAATAATGGGAACAACAAGATAAACAGAGGAAGTGATCATATATATACATTGGATGTTACGAGCATAATAATATTTTATTATGTGAATACCAAGGAGAAGAAAAAAAAAAAAAATAAAGGTGAAAAGAGTGGAAAAAGAAATGGGTGTTGAAAAGGGAAAAATTTTTGCAGGAAACAAAGACAAATAATAATGAACAAAGACGATTAAACAATATGAGGCAAGCGGTTCAGCGACAAAGCGAACCAAATAAAGTATCGAATTATTCACTTAATTGGTTTAATTGGACCTGATGCATTGACTCGTAATGCTAATGCTAATGCCATACCCATTCTACATCGCGTCAACGCGATAACCAGTTGACTACTACAACTACTCATTTCATCCATGTTCCTACATTT
>JAJMSM010000015.1:37033-226593 GCA_030578475.1 Hyphopichia wangnamkhiaoensis
TTTTTTTTTTTTCTTTTTCCCCTCCGGTTGTCGATGGGCGGTTTCGGGGGCATTTCAACTAAAGTGAGGCAGTTTTTCCTTTTGTGCACGCAATTTACTTAGCTTAAACAAGACCCACACACGGGCAGACTGTGTACAGGCACAATCTCTTTACTCATTTGCACTGCTATCTTATTGACACTACAATATGAATAAAGGTTATTGACGCTACAATCTGAATAAAGGTTCAACAAGAAGAGAAAGAAAAAAAGAAATGCCTCCATCCAGTCAATGTTACACTGCAAATCAACAGAATTGTATATAGACATGGCATCAGGGAAACTAACAATCCATGGTGGTCCCGGGATGCAGTACCGCCTATTGTACCACCGAGTGATTACTACCTTAAAAAATTATTCATGATTGATAGGTGGGATCGACCATTGGAATTAGTCCATTTGACTTGAGTGTGGTTGAGTTGTTTCAGCAAATTCTTCTGCGTATTTCGAGGCGCCATCGCCATTCATCCACGCGGAAGATTTCGAATCGACCACATTCCAGTTTCATAGAAAAGTTTGTTGATCCAGTGGCATGTCACCTCGGTAAAGATCAAGTCTTGTACTTCCCAAAGGCTAGCCTTTGGCTAGCCAAAAGCTAGCCAAAAGCTAGTCCTTATCCTAGTGTTGATGCATGTCATTTCGGTAAAGGTTAAGTCTTGTACTTCCCAAATGGTGCGTTCCCATATTCGACTCAATCGAGTTCATGCGTTAACGGTTAAACTTTATTCTCAGGTCGAATTTTTCATATCGGGCACTATGAAAATTAAACTTCACGTCTCAATAAACTAACTTTAACACAATGCCTTATGTACTTCTCTCTAGTCATAATATATCCTACATGTTCCATTCAAGATAAGAGTGGGATTGGAAACGTAAAATCCTTGTGATTCAACGGATGCCACCTAAAATAGTGCCATGTAAATACTAAAATGAGGCTAATTGGAGCTTTTTTTCTTATGTCGCTCTTCTCCATTCTTTTCACATCAGTTGTCATGACATCATGAAAGTACTCCTTCGTCAATGTCGGAGCCGTCCTTTATTATTATTATTATTCGTTTTTTCTTTCTTTTTTTTTTCGTACTTTTTTTTTTTTTTTTTAGTCTTTTCACACCAATAGCGCCTAGTCTCTTTTCTCTTCCAGTATAAGACTGGTCTTTGACTCATTGACAGCTGGTTATGAGTAGATTGATCACTCAATGAATCCATGGTCCTGGCGTGTTATGCGAGGCTTAACTCCAGAATAGAGTGATGTCTCATGGATAAGCCAATCGGGTCTGGTAACATTCACCTCAAACACTGATCTCAACCGTAATTATGGATTTCCCGCAACCTTATTTATGCTGCGTAACTTTTTATTTATTTATTTAATCACTTATTTTTTTTGCACTCAAACATGAGCTCAGTACGTCAAATCGAGTTCTAGCCTGGTAGATGGGCAACGGTTGACCTCCTTTTCTTTGCTGGGCGGGTGTGTCCGATAGCGCCAAATAACCCCGTAAAATATTTAATAGAGGCTGGTACTCCACAGATTTCAGGAGTTCAGTTACTAACTACTGTCCAAAATTACAGTCCACATGGTACTTCATCGATAGCAAACAAGTCCTAGATAAACCTCTAGTTGAATTGTATACCCCCATCAATCGGTAATCAAGCAATGCACATTTACGAGGTTCATAGGTGCCGAGGAAGACTCTATCTTTCTTCAGTTGATGTCTCGCTCTTAATTGGATTTGAAAGTTATATAAATCACACAAGACCATACCAAGGGGTCCAAATATGATCTACTTCACAATATGTGGTATGAATATTCCGCTTTGGTTTAGTGAAAACTTTCCAAATGAAAAATCAATAAGACCGATCTAATCAACAGATCTGATTTAATCAATAAAACTGATTTGATCAATAGATCTGATTTGATCAATAAAACTGATTTGATCAATAAAACTGATTTGATCAATAAAACTGATTTGATCAATAAAACTGATTTGATCAATAAAACTGACTTACGTGAAGGTTAAAAAAAGAATATTGTCATTGACTAAATACGAATATATGACCTTTCAGTAAACTAAAAGGATAGGTTTTTTTTTATTTTGATGTTATATCAAACATAAACATAAATCATTTCAATTGAAGAAATATCAGGTGTATACACCTAATTTGCAATGCTTTCTATTTTAATATTTTTTTTATTTTTGTTTGTCGTTGTTAACATATATATTCATTATATATGGATTTTCTAAACAATTTCATGATACGATGAGAATACATTTATTCTCTTTTTTCTAAATCAATGAATTTACCACCAGCGGCAAATCTTGGGTGTCTTGGATCATTGATGAATTCATCAGAGTTCATAGAAGCAATACTGAACTTGTAGATCAAGTAGAAACTGATGGAAGCTATAAAAATAAAAAGTTAGTATTTTGGTCATCATAAATTACAAAGAATTCAATTGAACTATCAATTTCACTTGGACCAAGGGTGGATGTAGCAAAAAATATGTTCAACTCAGTATATTCAACTAGGCGTGTCATTGGATCTTCTCTTTATTATAATCAAGGGATTGGCACACGTCTTTCAATCGTTTGGAATTTGACCATTCGACGGTAATTGTTAAATCGATATTACTCATAAATATATTGGTTCATGCAATCAAGTTCAATTTATCAAACTCAAGCTTCTAAAGTCCTTCTTTGTATGCGATCCATTCAATGGATTAGGATAAGTGGTTCAATACATACCACCAGCTGCAAATGGCCAGGCGTGTTTGAAAACTGGAGTGGAGAATCTTGGAACAGCCATTATGTAATTTGTGGTATAGGAATGTTACGACTAATATAACAAGTATTAACTATATCAATTTGTTATATTTTCAAAAAAATCAGTTATGTGAGAAAAGAAGGAAGAAAAAAAAATTGTTGACCGCACACGCACTCCTCTTAGTAGTAGTATAAAAAATTGTATGGGAAAAACTGGTTCCTCACTATTAGTCGGTGGTCGGAAACTACGTCAGACATCCAATTAAATCAACGCATTGAATGAGAGAAGAATACTTGGTATGTGCACTACAAAAACTACTTTTCACATAACACTGTAACTCTGGTGTATGGGCTTTCTCTATTTGAAACCTACTGCAAAAAAATACTATACACGTTGATGGGGGCAGTATCCCTTTTAAACCAACAATTACCACTAAGTTCATTAGGAAAATCACAGCGGTTGATTATTTGCCATCTTTCCCCGGTGAACCATTGGTCCAAGTTCAGTTCCCAGCACTTGATGGTGTCTTCATTACGGACGGTGGCAGCAATGATCACTTGTTGAGTACCCCCGTACTGGAAAAAATCATGTATGGTGGAGCATAGTTGGGGCAATATACTGGAGTCATAAGTCACATCGGCAGCAATCACTATATCTGCTTCAGGAACCGGTTGTAAGAAACTGTCCGAGTCATGGGGGTTGGTCGTACCCCAGAGTAATTGTTGTGTTTTAACGGTATCATCAAAGTTGATGTTATTTAATTTGAAAGTATCATTTAAGTTATGGATAAGAGTGGCGTCTCCGTCAGTTAAAATTGTTTGAGATGGCAGGTGTCCACCGGCATGTTTCAAAATCGATAATGAAACCAATCCAGTACCAGTACCCAATTCACATATTTTCTTGTTGGTAAGGTTTATAGGTGAAGCTGACGAGTTTAAGTAATTGCTTAAATACAATGCGGCTTCCCACGTTCGCAAGCCAGTGGTACCATGTCCTGATATAAGTTTAGGGGTCTCCTTGATTTTAACGGTAGAATCAAGTGATTCAGAATCAAACCCACCAACCCAATATTGAATTATCTCACTTTGATCAGCACTATTTTCAACTGCCCCCAATATTTTATCATCACAGTATAACTCGTATAACTCATCCAGGACCTCTTCTTCTCCGCTTGTCTCAACTAGATGGATAAACTGCTTCAAAAATAGTCTTACGTAATATGCATTGGACGGAATAATTTGATTTAAAATGGAGAATATTGTTTCTTGGGATTGTAAAGAAAGTGATTGCGGTGGGATGGTATTGAATTTGGGATTGAAAAAATCATTTATCGGTATACGTTGTTTCAAGCATGATATAAGTAATGGAGTTGTTATTGTCTTACATGACATATTTAGTGATATTTAGTGATGATCATCGGAGTTTGATTTCAATTTTTCACTTATTTAAAAAAAAAAAATATGCTTTCGAGTTGCGCTTTTTCTTTATTTTTTTTTTTTTTTTTTCTTGTGGACTTGTCGCAAAATCTTCTACACTTCACTGCTATATGAATAAATATTTTATTTACCTATACACATGCTTTTTACTGGATACATGCTTACTTTGGAACAATGTTACCAAAGACTCTGACACGCTTGACACCACCATCTGGAATAATGGTAACTAATACGTGAGAATATACGGATTCTGGCTTATCGATTTTATAGCTATGTTCTTTATCAGGACCAGTTTTAGAATCACCAACTAATACTTGCCATTTATCGGAGTCATGAGCGGGGACTTGAGAGTCGGAATCAACTTTGATACCTTTGATATTAACTTTTTGAGGGAAATTACCTCTGAAATGAGCAGTATCAATGACGATTTCTTTAACGTTGGTCAAAGTACCCAATCTAATCACTACCCAATCAACATGACCTGGTTCTCTCGATCTTTTGGTTTCCCAACCATCAGACATATCATGACCTCTACCGGGTAACAATAAGTTATCGGCAGAACCAAAGTGTTGATCAGAGTAGCTAATGGCCACACCCCCATTATTAACGGATGCTAAATCCAACACGGTGGTTAAGTCAGAAGGATGAATGGCAATAACAGTCCCGTATAATCTGAAACGAGCAATACCCCCATCTGGGTACATTCTTAATCTGATATGAGTATAATTATTGGTGGTGATGGAATCTCTTACGAAAAAATGTTTTTGCAGAGGCCCACATTCAATTTTATCAATAATTGACTCCCACTTGGTGGTTTCGTTATCCACATCAGCATCATTGGTTAAATTGACCCCTTCTACTGAAATATGAGGAGCATGATTACCATTAAAGAATGCAGTATCAACTTCACAACCGATGATTTTAGCTGATGAAACCCCAGTTTTAAATATAACCCAATCTGCTTCTTCCACATTATGTCTTCTAGTTTCCCATCCATCATACCATGCACCGGCATGAGTAAATCTAGTGGCATCTCTGATAGGAGGTTTAGGTTTAATCAAGTTTTCGGCGGCAGCAAACCATTCATCTGAAAATTTGAGTACTTTACCCCCCAATTTTTCACCAATAACATCGGTATATTTACACACGATTTGATCGTGGAATTCTTGCTCTGATAATGCTTTAACCATTTTAATAAGTTATTCAAGAAAAGATATTAATGAATCTGTCGATCAAAAAAAAAAAAAAAAAAAAAAAAGAACCTTGAAAAATACTCTATACAAGATACTTACATATATATATATATATATATAAATATAAAAATTCCTATGACTCCATAGTTTTGAGATCAAAGTTTTCAATGCATGGTTCAGGGCCGGTGATCGAGTTTTCGGGCCTTTCCGTTATCGACCTGCACACATCGCTAGTAGTGCCGGACTCCACACCCAAGTGATAAGCGCTATTCTGGCAATGGGTTGGTTGGTTGTCGACTACCCGATAAGGAAGTCTCTCGCACCCTAGTATTCCATACATTGTTAGCAGTTCTGATTATGTAATTGACCTCGTTTTGATGCTAAACTGTAATGCGCCCAACTTGTAAAAATGCAACCTATTTGTGACCCGTACCTTTTTTGTTTGATTACTGATATTTTGGCTCTATTTGTTGATTTGGCTCTTCGTGCAAATTCTCAAACGGGAAATGCCAAAACAATTCAAAACAAAAACAAACAAATACAAAAAAAAACATTTTTGTTTTCAAGAATACAGATCCAAAACTTACATTGAAATTGAATGCCCAGCTAGTGCAACCACTAACAAACTGTCAACCATTGCAGGGGCCTCAATCCATACCAAATTTCAAGGATTCAATTGTTACTTTGTTTCCGGATTTCATTCTGATCATCTATTATTATTAACCCAACTTGTGCCCCACGCTTTGTCCTTAACTGCGAAGTATTAATTAGAGACAAGTTTTGACAAACAGGAAAAGCCCGGCATATTTGGAAAAGTAAATAAATATCTAAATAAAGCAAGAGCAAATCCTCATAGACTTCTCGAATTCAATACATTCCAAGCCCGTCAGATATCCATTAATAACAAATCAAAAAACGGTTGTTTTTTCGGGTCCCTTGTTCTTTTTCCCTTTAATTCACGTTTTTCTTTTTCTTCTTATTATTTTATACTCTTTTGTTTATCCTTCCATATTACGGTTTCTTCTTTCAATCCTTAGATTTCTCGTTTCCTTTTTAAGTTTACTTTTTATAAACTTGTGGTTCTGTCTTCTCTATTTTTTTCTCCAAATTTTTTATCTGACCTTCTTTCTTCTTGAAGTGGATCTTTTCTTCCAACTACTAGTCCTTCTTTTCTACCCACGTCGTATCAAGACTTGACGCTCCTTCATTCAATTCTTGCAAAAAGAAAGAAAGAAAGAAAATCGTCCTGTTGTTTGTTTCCTTCGCGATACCTGTTAACATCACAACCATCTTTAATCTTTGTCCTTGAGCTCCTTGTATACAAGTTCTCTTTTACAACCTGTTCTTTTCCATTTACAGGTTCCAATCTCGGTTGTTACCTATTTTCCAAAGCATCACATCGTTACCTCAATCAGAAAAAGGTACTTGAACCAAAACGATTCAAAAATAAATAGAAGCTGGCTAACAAAGACAAGAGAAAATTAATAGAACAAAACCACCAAAGAAAAAAAAAAAAATATCAACAAGTTACATTCACAGTCGTCTCATTTAGAGAAAAAATCTATTCACAACACATATATACCACCTTCAAAGTCATTCTACTCTTACCTGGCAACCCATCATCCATTTTTTGTTTATTTTTTAAGTACCTGTCGCTTGAATAAAACCCTTCAAAATAATACTCCAGTCTGAACTTGGTGTTTTTCTCAAATTTCATTCGATCAAACCTGTCTTTGTTTCGTGGTTTCTTTTTTTTATTCTACATAATTTTTTTTTGCCTGTTTGTTTTTGGTTTTGTCAGTTTTAGTGGTATAACTCTCACTCTGTTTGCCATATATTCACCCAAATCAGCACAAAACTATGGATGTTATAGATCAAGAGAATGATTTCAACGCATCTTTAGCATATTCCAAATCTCAATCTCCTAAGCATTCACAAAAACCATCTCAATATCCATCTTCTCCTGCAGCATCTCCAACCGTATTACCGCTTAATAACAACAAGTCAATGAATTCGCTAAATTCTGGTCAATCTCCATTGGCCTCGCCGGCAAAATTATCGCATGGTTCTCCATTGAGAAAGAAGACGGTTCATAATAGAACATCGAGTTCTTCATCGATACCGGGGACTCCATCCGCCTCTTCCAATCTTCTACATTCATTGCAAAAAGATTATGCCAAGTTAGAAAGGCAATATACTGAGCTACTAATGAAACAAAATAATTTGAATTGTGATTATCAACAAATTGAACATGAGTTATCCAACAAGAATCAACTCATACAAGATCAAAGTGATAAAATTTCTAATTATGAAAAAATACTAAAGAATATGGAACTCGATCATACCAAGAATAAAGAATTATACGAACAAGAAATACTTTATTACAAAGAACTTATCAAGGATTTACAGGATAAAATAGATAAGTTGAATAATGAGAAACAAACTATTCTACTAAGAAATGATCAGCTGAATCTTAACATGGCAAATAATGGCCCGTCCCATGATAATAAGGAACAAGATGAATTATTGGCCAAGCATAATAAATTATTAAAGGATTATAAAATATTACAAAGAAATTTTGAAGTTGAACAAAATTCAAAATTGGTACTTATAGATCAGATTGAATTTTTAACTAAAGAATACGAATCAAGGACATCTCAATCGAATTCACCCATTGATGAATTGAACTACAATAATAAACTCCCCCATTCTCATAATCTTAATAATAATATCGATGAAGAAGATGAAGATGATGATTTCCATCAGTATTTCAACACTAATGATACCAATACTAATAATAAAGATATATCAACTTCCGATGATCAAGATAATAGTATCATTCATAATATCCATCATATGAATAACATCATACATGATAGTGATAGTGATAGCGAAGGAGATTCTAGAATACATCAATCGCATATGTTAAGTTATTTAGTCGATGATTTGCAGAAAAACAAATTAGAAAGTTCATCTCCTATCAAAGCATCCAATTATGTTACTGATGAATCACTCGAGATTTCCAATAATTTCCAATTTCCTCCTCCAACCACAGCAACCATTCCCGATTTGACCAATGTAACCGAATCCAAACAACCACAATTTCCACCATCGCCTGATCCTCAAAGTAAGAATAAAAAACGTCAATCTCTACCTCTGAAATTAAAGTCAACCCATACTTCACCACTTACTGACAATGGAGATTTTGTATTATCACCATTAAAATTGACTAACGCTAATACCACGTCATTCTTCGACATTGATACTTCGATTACCCAAAAAAGATATTCTAGTTCCAAACCTAATCATTCCAGATATAATTCGCATGATATCGTCCCTATTCGGGTTGAATTTGAACCGGTAGATCTGGGGGTAAGAAGTACATCAGTACCTGAAAAAGCACATCAACTGAAAAAATTTGATATCATTAGTGAGGAAAATCAACCCTATCAAGGTGATGAAAACAATGATGATGCTGATGATGAGGCAAGTCGACAAATCATGACGGAAGAACCGAAAAGAACGGTTCGTAATTCTGCCTTTTTCACGTTAAATGGAGGATTTTTCGATAATACTCCCTCGAATCGAAACTCGACCATCACTTCCAATACCAATAATTCATCGAAAAGATCCAGTATTATTATGGACCATGGGGATCCTAATGGACACACGAATGTAATTCATCAAGTTGGTAATAGTGATATTACCAAACAAGAAATCATGAAGTTGAAATTTGAGTTACAATCACTTCGTTTACATAATGAGAAACTATTATCGTACATTGGGTTTGAATTACAGAAACAAAAGAAGAATATCAAGAAATTATCCAATAAGCAATCCATGAATGATCTCCGAGCATCGAGCAGTGCCACCCCTGGTTTGAAAAGTCCTCAATCGACCACCGCTGCTAATAAAAATAGTAAGAATAAGAAAATTGAATATTCAGATGCCAAATTGATTGAGAAATCTCGTGATATGTTAATACATAAGAAGCGGGTATTGAGATCGGTGTCCATCAATCCTATCATGTCGAAAAGATATCATCAACTTGTTGATAATCGAGGTGTCAGTGGTGGTAATGGTCAAGTGGGTGTTAGACGAAGTATTACACCTAATGGTAGGATGATTGGGATTGGAATGGTACCATTTGGAGGCGAGTTGTATTTGACTCGGTCTAATTCGAGTAGTGATGATAGATTCTCATTTACGAGTGAGTTTATTAATAATATTGATTTGGATCTGAATAATGATAATGATAACGACGAAGATGAATACGGGTTTATGAAACATAATCCTCGATTCAAACAACGGATTTTCTCGAGCGGGACCAATGATTATTTGAGCTACGCCGTGGAGTTTGATGAAAACGGAGAATTCGCCGGATACGATAATGAATCGGACCACGACGTTAGTAAAGTACCTAAAAAATTCAAATCGCAGGTGTTCCATCAAAGATGCAATGATGGATTTGGCGATAGTGTCATTATTTCGAGTGAGGAAGACGAAGAGGATGATGACGACGAGGATGGCGATTGGGAAGATGTCGATGAAAAATCGGAAATTAACGCCTCATCCAGTGAAAGTGACGATGGCATGCTCTATCGTATTAAGTCGATTTGTTTTGGTAAGTCCAAAGAGGCCAGCAAACAACGCGCCAGCAAGAAAAAACCCCCGGTGGGAGGAGTCGACGACAATTTGAAGTATAAGTTTTTGTCGATTGCCTTTGGAATCATGTTGATTGGGATCCGGTGCTCCAGTTATCAAAGTAGCCAACGATTGCTAACCAATTGATCGATTCCCTTATTTATTTATTCTTTCATTTTTAATTCAAACTATTCATGCTTGCTCCTCTGGGCTACTTCTATTACTATATATATATGACTATACTGATGTACTATTATTATGATTGCATTGTGATTATCCTCCTGTGATATGGTTGCAACCGTGTAGCGTGGCCCTTGACTCGCCCGTACGCCCGTACACCTCCCCCATGATTTCATCGCCCTTCGTTTCCGAATGCGGTTGTCCGATTTGAGACAATTACGCAGCATTGACCATTTTTGCAGCGAATGACAACCGAGTCCATCCAACAAAAAAAAAAAAAAAAAAGAAATAAAGGAAGAAAAAGTAAAAATGGCATGATTTAACAAATGGTTCCACTTTTTTTTTTATTTTTGCGACTTTCTTATTGCATTCTTTTTTTTTTCTTTCTTTTTTTCTTTTTTTTATGCTGCTATTGTGAGTTCACCGTTAATTATAGCCAATCGTACGACGTTTCATCAAGATAATAATTGGAATAAGTTGGGGTACTGTAATTCGGAGAGGAAGGAGGGGCAGAGTGGGAAGGATCGATTGTTTTATATTTAATGTAGATGATCAATATATATATGTAGTTATCGTTTTTTCTTAAATATATGCCAGATTATAGAACATCCCATCGTTTGTCGTATTGTACCCTATCGTATCGTATCGTATTGTATCGTCGTTTGACTGGATAAGGTTTTAGATACGCTTTATTTATACCAGTCCAAGTATCACTGAACTTGCTCATTTGTTGTTATTCATGTACATATAGTCATCATGGCATTAAGAAACTATCTATACGCCAAACATGCTGGTGATCCATACACCGCCAGTCTCATCAATAAGTGTCCATCTGGCGAATCTGCCAATGATCTTCCCAAACCCATGGTCCGTCGTACCCCGATAAATAAACACAAGCACTCCAGTAAACGAACCCATCGTCATATCCCCAACACCAGCACCTTGGAGGATCCACCGGTCACTGTCGCTGAACATCCTGAACACGAGCATGGCCAGGATGCCTGTGGTAGTGGGAGAGAAATTGTGCTTGCTAATGGAGAGAAAAAATGTGCCAACTGTGCCGATTGTCCCAAAAAATTGGCCAACGCCAATGATCCTTCATCAACCCAGATCGACACCAATCCAGTAGGGGTCCCCAAAGTGGAAGTGATGGTGACGGCAGATGATATGGTCGAGTCTCCCTCCATTACCGAAGTTGGGGACTCAGTGCTGCATTTGTATCTCAACGATACTCCTGCTGTCCCTGCCTCTAATATACCCCAGGAGATTGATTTTACCAACGTTCTCTAATTCATGCATCCTTTCCCGTCCTTTGCATTGCGTATCTCGATACGACTTATCTTCTTTCTAATTTTGTCTTATTGTCTCTCATTTCACTTCATTTGGTGGATCATTATTTATTTACCTTCTCTTATTGTATCTTTTTGGATTTACCACTATTTATTTATTTCTCCCACTCATTAGGTTTCACTTTGGTTAATTAAAATACATCTTTTTTATTGTATTCACACATGTAGTCCTTGTAGAATTCAAAAATATTGCTGCAAACTACAATAAGTGGCGAAATAGTATTTTCTTGCGTATTCGTATAATACATACATCTACAAATCTCCAAGATTGACCAAGAAAGAAAGGAATGAAAAAAATAAATAAATAAATATAGTATCATAATTAAATGAAATAAAGAAAAAGAAAGAAAGAAATGTGTAGCGAAAGAAAGTAAAAGATAATACTGAGTCAGTTATGAAGAATAGTTGAAGAAGATGCGTATGTTAACAGTGCCAAAATCATGATGGGCAGTATGCTAGATTTCGTGAGCAGATATTCTTGACTGGTGTCAGCCTTTTATGACTGATTCATCTGTTGCATATAGATTTTTTGTTTTTTTTATTGCTGTTCATCATTCCAATTTGGGGACCGACAGTGATACCGATCCATCCCCAACTGCATTCACCCCGTTGGTTAAAACAGCCGTGTTTCTCAGCGAACGACTATTGACAATATTATCCCCTCGTGCCGTAGCACCGCTAGCGGGCCCACTGGCAGAAGATGCACCAGCTCCTCCAGTAGCAGACATCGTACTAACATTTCTACTGAGTGTACTTCGAGGATCAACTTCCAGTGGTGTCACTCCTGCTGCCCTCAAAAAAAACTCATCAATGCCCGATATTTGTTGTTGCACCAGTTGTGCTTGCTGGACTTGCTGCAAATGCTGTGCCTGTTGTTGTTGATGTTGCTGGTGCTGATGCTGATGCTGTTGTTGTTGTTGTAGCAGTTGCAGTTGCAGTTGTGATTGATGCGATGGCTGCCTACTTGGAACTGGATTTTGTTGATACATTTGTTGCTGCATGGATCTGATACTAATAATACGTTCGTTGAAGAAAGAATTCTTAAACTCCTGGAAAATCTTCACCGTTTGAGGATATTGATATTCATGATCTCGGAAAAATTTGTCGGCAAACATATATATGAATCTCTCAATATCTGAAGCACTGATACTCAGGCCTGTTTCTAAGCTTTGCAGAACACTTGGCGTATTATTGGTTTGTGATGAAGCAGACGCAGATGGTGATGTGGTGTTGGCGGCACGGGCCATGTTATTTCTCGTACTGGATCTTGTAAGTCGTTGAGGATGATGACGCAGTGGTGGTTGTGGTTGCTGTTGTTGTTGTTGCTGCTGTTGTTCGTTTTGTTGTTGTTGAGCCAATGCCTGTCGTTGTTGGGTTTGGGCCTGTGCTTGTGCTTGCGCTTGTGCTTGTGCTTGCGCTTGCGCCTGGGCTTGCGCTTGAGCTTGCGCTTGCGCTTGGGCCTGGGCCTGGGCCTGGGCCTGTGCTTGCACCTGTGCGACCTGTTGAGCCTGAACATGCGCCTGTGCTTGCGCCTGGGCCTGCTCCACCTGTTTCTGTTGAGCCTGTTGTTGTTCATATTGTTGTTTTTGTTTTTCATAATGAGCTCTGAGTTGTTGCTGATAATTATATGAATCTTTGGAAGTCAGAGAGGTGGCACTAGTTACATCAGTAGTTGCGAAAGGACTTTGTTGAGATTGCAGCGACAGGTTTGGAGGTTGACTAGGAGATCTTTGAGGCAGTTGTTGGTATAATGCATAATTGGAAAAATTTAAGTGAGATGGACCATTTGAAAAACTAAGACCTTCTTGAGGGCGAAATTGATTACCAGAATTATTCTGTCCATTAGGGCCAGAACTCGAAGAAGTGGAAGCATTAGAATTGGGAGGCCCATTGGTGCTAGCGTTTGATTGTTGAGGATTCATTAAATCAAATGTATTGGCGGTTGGATTATTAATATTTGCAGTGGAAAAATCATTAACATGAGAACGAGAATGACGAAGGCTGGCATCATTATTAGTGGCGGTATTTTTGGAACTAGTGCCAGATCTGGTGATTCTATGAGGTAAATGTTTATCAGTAGGGACGTTGTTATCATTAGAAGTATTGGGATTAGCGCTATTATTATTGGGGTTGGCATTGGCATTATTATGGTTGGCATTGTTACTAGTGGTAGCGTTACCGGTACTCGAGCTTCCATTGGTAAAACGAGGATCAAACGCATTTTCGGTGGATGGGTCTCTTGATGAACGAGCAGAATTGGTCGTAGGGGGGGTGGTACCATCCATTACATTGACACCGGCAATATTAACCCCAACTAAGCTGGTGTTAGGGCTTCCTTCATTTGAAAGAACAAGACTGGTTGATGAGCCAGGAGGTGTGGGAGAACTTGTACCATTCAAATTGGTACCACCTACCAATCGTTTCTTATTTAAACCATGTCTTTTCTTAAATTGAGATAACCAACCATGACTAAATCCAACAAGACGCTTTGGATCTTCCACCCCAAATTGATGAGCATAAATTGACCAATGTTCTCTTAATATGGGTTCATTAATGGGTTCATGTCTCTCGAGTTTTTGTTTCACCAATAAGTCCATGGCATGATTGATTTTTTCATATTTGAATTTAACTTTTCTTCGGCTATTTTTCGAAAATGATGAAGCTCCAGCTTGATTTAATCGTTCCCTTAATTCATCTTCATTTTTGAGCCACTCACTAAAGGAAGAAGTTGAAATGGAAACCTCATCTTTGAATCTTTCCACTGTTTCCAGCTGGGGTCTATTTGAACGATGATAGTGATCTAGTATTTGGATTTTCTGCTCTAGAGTAGCTCTAGGTAGCTTTATTGGTGCCATTATATATGAATTGTAGTACTTTCTTTTTTTTGTTTTTTTTTCTTCAGTTATCCTATCTTGATGCACAATCACTATCGATAATAATTGAAAGAAGGGGTGAATGATGAAGCTCACTTAAAACGATCTCGTTTAACGTGGGAAAGTTGTTGTTTGATTTTTTTTCTTTTTTCCTTTATATTTTCAAGTAGTCATAGAACAAAGAAACTCTGCGCCGTACCCACAATTCTTTTCAAAGACTGATAAACAGGCAAATGCCACAAAAAATAGAGGAACAATGATCTTGCGTCCGAGAGGGAAGATCAATTGGAGAAAGTAATGGAGAATTGCCTTTACACTTCAAAGAACAAAATTTCAGTGTATTCCGAAGGTGAAAAAAAAAAAAAAAAAAAGGAAGGAGAAAAAAATAATTAGAAAAAAAAAAACAGTCGGGAAACCAGAGAAAAAAAAAAGTAAGCTGAAAGTCAGAAAATCAATGAAGAGGCGGAGAACAAGCTGATTCGATGGGATAGAACCAAGTTATTTGTAAGTATGAGCACACTCAAGGTATCAGAATCAACAAACTCGAAACGACGACTGGTGTTGTAGATATAATAGGAAAGAATTGAAGTCGAATTCAGCCGATCTTGAACACTAACGTAACGTAAGCGGGCAGCAGAAGAGGAGTAATTCAATAACGATGTTCCTATGATCACCTAACAGGGTCTTCTCTTTTTGACAAAGAAAAAAAAGGGAGAGAGCACTTTATGATGGGAAGGAATCAAGTGGTACTATCAAGATACATAAATAATGAACAAGGATTGAAATGATTAAACGATGTGTTATCGTGTGGTGGTATTCAGCTATAAATCATTGAGGAACAAAAAAAAAATTTAGAAAAAAAAGTAAAAATTTTTGAAATATTACAAAGGCTAACAAAACAAAAAAAAAATTCAGAAAAAATTATATAGACATAAAAAAAAGGAAAAAGGAAAGGAAAACAAATAAAGGCTGATCAAAATTTATTCTGGTATATTGCCTTGTCTATTTAGTTAAGGTCGACTACCGGTGGTGAAAAAAGTAACCTGGACTCGTAACAGATATGCGGTTCAGGTGATATTCTACGCTTACAATGCCAAAATAGACCAATTGTGGTGGAAAATGTCACTACAAATAAATCAATTCTAGATCAAAAAAATCAATCGATAAAAGCACAGATGTAATACATGTAATGATTATTTTTGTTTTCGTAAGATCAGGGGTAAAAAGAAAAAAAAAATATATAAGAGACATAAGACTATTCGATTATATGGGTATCTCATGAACGTCAATCAACCAACGGAAGATAGTAACTAAGATGGATCAAATAATCGGCTGCCAAAGAGTGGTGCAAGAGACAATCATTAACCAAACTACTTAAAATAGTTTAATGAGAACCTGGACCTTTGCTGACTCTTTCCAAGACAGATTCATAAGCAACTTCCGAGAAGTCGGTACCTTGGATGTCGGTAGAAACACCATTAAGGGCTCTTCTTAAAGCATCTTTAGAAGAAGCGTAAACCATCTTGGATCTAACTGGAGCGGTATCTGGAGACCAAGTGTAGAAAACAATCTTGGATCTTTTACCTTCACCACCACCAATTTCGTATTCAAAATCGTAAATGGCGTATTTACATTCGTTTTCTGGTAATTTTTCTAAAAAGGCATCGTAATCGGCGTTGGTGGAGGTTTCTTCAACGACAATTTCGGTTTTGCTGTCATTTAAGGAGAAAATAACGAATTTAAATTTTTTACCTAATTTCAAATCGTTGAAAGCAGTTAAAGACTCGTCAGCGACGGCAACACTAAAAAACGTCTGTTAGTATAATCCATTGTTATAAATAAATATATAGATATATTATGAGTTGGTTTATGTTTAACATACCCAGACCTAGACTGTTGGAGCGTGGTTAGTAAAGATTGTCAACAATAGTAGAAGGGAAAAAAGAAAAACAAATAACAATGCAATTAAGCAAACTTTATAAATAGAACCAAACGTCACAATTGATGGGAACATCGGTGGATTAAAGGTTAAAAACGTCAAAGGTGAATACACGAAAACATGAGTTCCAGGGAGTAAGGATCAACAAAACGGGAATAGCTATCGTGTTGAATACTCCCATCAATCCATCATTGGTTCTTCATTGGAACATACCATTGTGTAATTGATATATATATACTAAAAAAAAATATAGAAATAACTTTCTAGTAATTGATAGCAAAAGAAAAGAAATTGTGGTGATAGTCGTGATTCTTTTGATTTTTGTAGAAATTATTTGTTATCGTGTTGTTTTCGGTGCTTTTTTTCTTTTGTTCTTGCTAATGTAGTGTCTGACTCGCCTTTCTGCTGTTCCACTATTGGTTTACGGGTGTTGTGTCCTTGTTACCTTACTCCTTTTTATATTTTGATTCGGACACACCCCTGTCTCTTTTTTTAGCTCACGCGTATTGATTTGGCCAGTTACCCGGATCACTGTGCATTATTGCTGCTTTTACTTAGCTTTTTTGCAATCTCTACAAGAAAAATAGTGGTAGGAAACTACTTCATTTCAATAGACATTACACACGTAGAGATTGAGTTTGCATCACTCACAAACAGACACACAGATTATAAACGGTCAAGAAGATAAGAGGCAGAACTCTTTTCGGTGGTGGCACCATTATCTTCGGCAGCCAAGTACTTAACATGGCCATCTTCAAGATAAGCAACATAACGATTGGTTCTTTCACCCAATCCGTTGTCACTCATATCAGCAACGAAATTGTCGCCCAATTCATGGGATAATTGAGCTTCAGGGTCCTGAGCGAAAACAATAAAATCGTCTTTGGCCCCCAATGATTTACCCCAGGCATTATTCACAAATGGATCATTGATATTAACCGAAATGATCTTATCAATACCCTTTTGCTTAAACTTAGCGGCATTATCGACAAATTTGTTAATATGTTGGTTCAGACAAGGTGGAGTGAAGGATCCCACATTGCCCACAATAACCACTTTTTTGCCAGGAAGTTCCTTCTTTAAGCTTAGTTTGGTGGGGCCATTATCTTCATTATCAATGGAAAGATAAGGCAAGTCAACATCGACGGGGAATTGGTCGTTAGCATAAGACATTTTGTAGTATATGTTTTGTTTAGTAGATTTATTAAGCTAGTAGATTAGTTGGAGTCCTTTACACTATTTATACCCCTAGAAGTACTTGACTAATACAAGATAAAATTGCTCCAGAAATTAGTGTACTTTCTAGGCTTAGGTAATTTACTCCACTCTTCGGACTTTGTAGATCTCTCAATCTATTCATTTCCTTAAGACTCCATGCGATTATTGGTTGCGGCCATTCATGCTTTCTTTTTTTGCTTTTGCTCCCTCTTTTCGTTTCTTTTTTTTTTTTTTTTTTTGCGAGTGCACCTGTCACACACGTTTATAGATTTCTAAGGGCCCGTATACAATCTATCAAGAAACCCCCTATTCTTCAACGGTAATTTGCTAAGCAAAAAGCAAAATAAAATAAAAAGGCAATTGTTCATATTACAGTATCAGGAATACAGGTTATGACCCCCTAGATCGATAATCTTGTTTATCGGTCCGAAGTTTTGATGTCATAGGTTTGACGGACACTAAATTCTTTCATTGGCTGCGGTTTTGGTGAACAAGTGCATACCAACGATCAAGAACCCACCGGCTAGAATTGATGTTCCAATGCTATCATTTATGTAATCTAAATAGTGTTCTTGTGTTCGGGGAACGTTTTCCGGACTTTTCTACATTTTTGCAAAAAAAAAATTATTAAGGCTTATTTGGGCATGATTTTGGAAAATATTCTGCAAAAATCCAACAAAAATTTGACAAAAGTCGTTTTTCATCAATATGCAAAACTTCACCGAATACAGCCTTTCCAGTAAAATACTATATATATTTCTCAGATAAAAGTTGAAAAGAACATGAATTCGGCTTTTCTTGTAAGAAGCAGATATCGTAGCCTGTTCTGAATATGATCGACGAATTGAACAAGTAATCACACAGAAAGAACTTTATTGAGAGCACTGAAATAATTTAGCAACTATATCAAGTATTTTTATAAATACCTTCCTTTTATGGTAGCCTCATCTCAAGTATGTAGCAAAAGAAATAGTAAATAACTCAATTTTCTGGAGACGAAAAGAATGTAATATGAAATATTTCTGTAAAACAGTTCACGGAAAGAGTGCAATGAGGAACATGTCTAGTGTAGCGGGTAGTGACTAATGGGCCATTGGGCTTCCAATAGCAATAGCTTATACAATTGGTCTTGAAATGTTCTAAAGGAGGTATTTTTCATGTGTGGCAATTAAATTTTTTTAGTAAGTGTCGCCAACTCTTTTGCCCTAAGCAGTATAAATCCCTACTTCGTATCGTAAATATGCTGCTGTGGCCCAATGACTTCAAACGAGACACAGGCTGGCAACTTTATAGGAGGTGAGAGACCAGCCCAAGAGACTATCCAAATGATAGAAACACGAAACCTTCAATTTATCTTCCAAAAATTGTCTGTCAGATCAAGAATAGCTCTAAAAATAAGGCTTTAATGAAAGTATCAGGGACAAGTGAAGCTGAATGAATGAATTCAAATGGAGGATGACTCTTACTTTTTATTTTTTTTTTAACGCAAAACGGGTTTATATCATTCTGAAGATCAATTAAAAGTCAGAAGCTCAAAAAAACCCCAAGATGCGGGTTTATACACAATTAAATGAAGGAAAAACTGACTTCTTGCATTCCTCTTTCAAAAATATATCTGTATAGTGTAAAAATATATGGCCCATCTGATAGTTTTGTTGTAGTGGCCGAGTGGTTAAGGCGTTGGATGCAGGTTCCAATGGGTTTCACCCTCGCAGGTTCGAATCCTGTCTACGACGTCATTGTTTTTTTTTGCAATTTTTTTTAATCCTGTTCAATATCTTTGCAACCCCATCTCGAATGGGCAAACCAAACTTTCGTATAGGCTCATAGAATAAGATCACTTAGATGAAGTAAGTGATTAGCAACCCCGAACCCTATATTTTGCCAGTGAGTCCAGCTGAATTTTTGGTGGCAAAAGAGTCTGTTCAGAGCCGTGATCTCTTACAAAACGAAATAGACACATCACAGATCATCGGTAAGAATTATAGGCACTCCACACGTAGAACTATTACTCTGTCACTTTAACTCTGTTGAACTTTAGATTCCATGATGTACATGAGGTTAAACTGAAACCACCTTACTCTCCAGCAAATCCTGGGAATACTATTGTTAAGCGAGATTTTTTTTTTTTTTTTTTTTTCTTCATAATCCAACTGAGCACAGGTAACCAAGAGAGACTATTCACAAAATATAGAGGAAAAAAAAAAAGAAAAAAAAAAAATAAAAATAAGACTTACATCGCCAGTTTTGTTGCCAACGGAAATACTCCAATTTATTTTGATCTGGGAACAACCCAAAACCCTTTAACCTAGAGCTATTGTCTATTGTGAAGAGAAAACCCAATTCCTCTCTTCCATAGACTATATAACACGCTTTTTTTTTTCTTCGATTATAAATGGAAAAAAATATGCCTGATTTATATGAAATATTGCAGGTGGAAAGTAGTGCCACTGCTGCTGAAATCAAGAAAGCATACCGGAAACTAGCATTAAAATATCATCCAGATAAAGTATCTGAGGACGACCGAGAGGATGCCGAAATCAAATTCAAAGAAATATCAAGTGCTTATGAGGTCTTGATGGATGAAGGAAGACGAGAAGAATATGATACTTATGGGACTACCGACGGAACTGGTGGAGTACCCAATTTTTCGAGCGATCCATTTGATGGATTTTATGATGGAGGTCAAGAGTTTGGGGCCAATGATTTTTTCAATTTTTTCGACGGAATGAATAATAGAAGTAATAGACCTCGTAATAGAACCGAAGATGCGGAACTAGAAGTTAAAGTGAACTTGGAAGATTTGTATAACGGGAAGACAATTAGAATCACATCTACTAGAAATATCATATGTACTCATTGTCAAGGTACTGGAGCCAAGAAGAAGGCCGTTACCAAAAAATGTGGAACTTGTGAAGGGGAAGGTACGGTAAGGAAGATTCGCAGAGTGGGGCCTGGATTAGTTGCACAAGATTATGTCGAATGTACATCTTGTAAAGGTTCTGGGAAAATTTATCGTTCTAAAGATAAGTGTAAAAAATGTGATGGAGATAAGACTATTGAAGAGACTAAAATACTCGAATTTGAAATATTACGAGGTTCACCTAATAGTGATACAATTGTTTTAGAACATGAATCAGATCAATATCCTGGTAAAGAAACGGGTGATGTTAGATTAACCTATAATTATCAAAAACATCCCATTTTTGAACGGAAAGGTAATGATTTATATGCCAAGTATAAAATTCCATTAGTTGATGCATTATGTGGATTTTCCAAAAATATTATTAAACATTTGGATGGTCGTATTATCAATATACCTATTCCCAAGGGTAAAGTGGTGAGACCTGGGGACTTCATCAAAATTAAGAATGAAGGGATGCCAATTAAGGAAAATAAACGTAGTTGGTTTAGTTCAGCTGTTCAAAATGGTGATTTATACATTGAAATTGAAATTGAATTCCCCAATGATAATTGGTACTTAGAGAAGAATGATATTTTCAAGATTAAGAACTTATTCCCAAATGATTTATTAAATAAGAATGATATTGAAAAGCAAAAGATTGATGAAGATTCATTAACGGAAGCCAATATTGATGTAGTGACTGATTTTACCATAGTGAAACAAGCTGATTTGCCTGATTATTCCGAAACTACCGCAAATAATGATAATGAATATGATGATGATACTTATAGATATGGTCATGGAGCAGATGCCGGTCCACAAGCAGAATGTGCCACTCAATAAACTTGTACATAACAAACCACAAAAATAACCAAATATAAATAAAGCAAATCAGTCAAAAAAAGTCGTAGAGGGAGACGTATATAAGTCTATAACTACATAATGCATACTTAATAATACTAGAGAAGTACATTTCTTTTTCACGTAAGTTCTAAAGTTGAAAATAAATAACAATATACAATGTTAGAAAAGAGAAGACGTTAGACATTGTGTATAAGAAAAAGAGAAAAAAAAGTAAAAAAGCAGAACAAAAGACAAAACATTAGAAGTAAAAAGAGAAGACAAAAACCAAACATAAGCGAGCGGTGGTATCCATATCATGAGTTAAGATTTAATTAATTAGGTGTGGGCAGCCAAAGGGATAAATGGGGCAAAAGAACAATAAAACAAAAACGAAGGTATTATGGTATCAAAATTAGACAAGCGAATGACTTTATGGAAATGAAAGGGGGGAAAGAAGAAACAAGGCAAAAATAACAAAAGGTGGAGTTGGAAGGGAGAGGAAAGGTCATTAAAAATCTAACAAATCATTTAATTCATCAACGGTCAAACCCACATTATCAGGTTGAGGTTGATCATTCAAATCGATATTCCGGGGAGCGGATGATTCGTTGTCATCTTCGTTATTGAACATCAATTCTTTATCAAGATCAATTTCTTGAAATTTCAATTTAATTTCATTTTGTTTAATATCAGGGTGTTCATAAGTATTTTCACTCGTCAAATTGGAGTAACCACGACGAAAGAGTTGTAAATCATCATCAGTCAAGCGAGGTACACCAAGTGGCTGATAAGGCAATGGGGGTTCTTTAGCAGGAGTTATTTCAATACTTGATTCATCATCAATTAAATGTTGAGGAATGGTGAAGTTTTTTTTTTTGATGAGGGGCCTGGGAACTTTCACAGGGTCAACATTATTTTGATGAATATCGCGGTTGACAATGTTACTGGAATGAAGACGCTGAGTATTATAGGTAAAAGTTGAGCGAAGGGAAGGGATTTTTGGTAATGGGATATTTGGATTCAATTTTTTAACCAAGGAATCCGAAGATTTAAATTGAGATGATTCTTCTGGTTTGAATAAGTTATTCTGTAAAGGATTAGCCTTCTTAATTTGTAAGCGTCTTTCATTAAGAGCAGTATTTTGATTATGAGCAAAACCAAGAGATGAGTTTGCTTTACGTAATAGAGGAACTTTTTGAAGTAAAGGCGCTCTAGTAGGCTTCTGCTGCTGTTGCTGTTGCTGTTGTTGTTGTTGAGAAATATGAGATTGTTGATTACTGGACTTGGATACAATCTTTGTAGTTACATTGGTATTTTTCGATTGAAGTGGACGACTAATACTGGATTGAGATCTACTTAAGGTTGGGAATGCCTTATTTTGATCTTTCCCACCCAAGGGGATTCTGGTACGTTTAAACTGAGGATTGGCTTGTTTTGATTGCTGTTGCAGCTTAGAAACTTTGAAAGTGTTTTCATTAATGATATTATTTGATTTTGATGACAAGTCGAGTTTTCTAGAAGTGGTGGTTGATTGTTTCAACACATTTTCCTTGTCAGAAAAATGGACTGGATTGTATGACATGGTGTGCTACTAGTTTGCATTAATTAATTGGGATAACTGGTAAGTATGTAAATACTCAGGTATATTTATATGAACGGTTGAATGAAAACGGTTTTTCTTTATTTTTTTTTTTATAATGACCAACGTTGATTTAACAGATATTGAAGATTGACGTCAATTAATTGCTCAGAAACAAGATAAAGAGTATGATATGAACTAACGAGGCAATGTTATGGTTCAATGGAGCAATTTAAAAAGAACAAAAAGCCAAAAAGAAAAAAAAAAAAAAAAAAAAAAAAAAAAAAAAAAAAAAAAAAAAAAAAAAAAAAAAAAAAAAAAAAAAAAAAAAAAAAAAAAAAAAGTCAAAAGAAAAAGGGAAAGAAAAATAATAAAGTAACAAATAAAGTAATGTGAAAATAAAAGAACAGGAATGGATATGACTAGTATACGACGTTATATGTTTGTGGTAACTATCCTTATTTTGTAATGACAGGGGGAGGAAAGACCTGAAAAAAAACAAAAAAAAAAAAAAAGAAAAACAACAAAAAACAGTAACGAAAACAGCAGTTAATGATGCACAGACAACATTTTTTAAGTAATAAATACAAATACAAATAGTAAAATCAAAACATCCTGCCTAATTGGGAATGACGGGTACTGCACACAGCCCAGTATGCAAATTTGCACTAAAAAAACACGATCACTCACAAATCTTAAAAGAGAGAGACTATTGTAGATTTAGTTAGTAGATTTATTTAGTAGCGTGAGCTACGCACCGTTATTACCACAAAGCAAAAAAGCAAAAAAGAAGAGGTGTACGGATGTATGGTTCTGCTTATTATTATGGTGGGCTCAAAAATAGTAGCGCTTATGGAATGGGTGATAAGAAGAGTGATGATGTTAACTTAACTTTGTCAACAGAGTAATCATCACCCCACCTACTCCATGGCGTTTAGATCCAACTTCATATCGGTAGCATCCAGCTCCACCCAAGATAACTCGAGTTGGGTTTATTTGGTGGATTGGATCTTGGCTCTTATATTGGGAGTTGCATTTGTGTTTTATTTTAACCGCTTGATTGGTTATATTTGTTCAACTCTTTGCAAATTTATACTATGGAAAAAATCCAAAATACGAGTTAATGCTGAATCAGTAAGATTCAATCCTCTTGGGGGTCTTATAGCGGTTAAAAATTTGACCATCTCCACGGAAAATCAAACTGTTTCTATACTACGATTGAATCTAACTTGGAGATTCTGGATTTCTGGATTAACCAGACTTTCCGAATACTACTTCAATTCTGATGGTGTGATTGAATCAAACGGAATGTCCAAAGATGATAACAATAAGCTTCCATGTCGTTTGCTTCTACTTATCGATGGGTTAGAAGTATTCATGTATAATAGAACCGTGGCCTATGATAACATGATTAATATTCTTAATGAACGAGCTAAAGAATCTAATGGCGGTGCTTTTACCAGTTCCAATAGCAGCACTCATTCCAATAACAATAATACGCAAGAGAAAAACACCAATCTTCGTTATTGTAATCAAAATCGTAATACATCCGAATCAACAACGTCAGGTTCTTTAAAAGAATCAAATAGTTCAACTAACCCAATCGATACCGGTACCGGTATCGATAGCACCTTGTCATTTCTTCTTAAATTATTCCCACTCCGAGTTAGGATTAAAAAGGGTGCATTTGTTATGGGGAATGCAACCACTCCGTCGATTCTTGTGGCTTCTTATAAATCCGCCAACTCAATCGTTGATGTGGCTAAAAGTTCAAGTCATTTAGATAATTATCGATTATTCTTTGATTTTGATTTTGAAAAATTCCAAATTTCCATGAAATCAAACATTACCCATGATCCTCAAAAATATACTAACGTCGATCAACTTCATGATCCTAATTTCGTCACCAAAAATTTGGCCCATCATAAAATGTATAAATTTTATTATCGTTTTCAACATGCCACTCAACATCTTTCTAAATTGTTTCGTAAATTAACCAAAAATAATCAACATGACAATGAACCTTTCCAACAATGGAGAGGTCTAAAACGTTATGTGGGTGAACAAGAAGATGATAAATTCTTAATGAATTATGTTAGTACCGTTCAACAATACGCCAAGTATAGTTTGATCCTTGATACAGTATCTACAAGGATGGTTTATTATTATGATTCACCCGGGGTTTTCCCCCATGATCAAATCTCTTCGGAAGATCAAGCTTCACACCCGGAATTTGGCGTCAATATGGAATTTTCAATGGCTACCATTCATTATGGTCCTTGGGCTGATAAGCAAAGAATCCCTTTACAATCAATGTTTTTCCCTGCAGCTTCACGAGATTCGGTCCCTACCAAAGTTCCCACTACCCCGGGGTCCACCAGAATGTATGCGGGATTCAAAGTTCTTCTTACTGTCAAAGATGAAGTTATTTTCAGAGTCCCAACCAGAGAGGGTAGTAAGGATAAAGACCTTTTGAAAAACATGAATGTTGACAGTCATAATGTATCACAGAAAATATCAAGACCCTTTGGTTGGATAGAATTAAAAATCGAGCGCGGATCTACCATCTCAAGTTTCAATTCCTTCATTGCTACTCCCACTGGTTGGGATAATAGATTGAATTGTCATTTCAATGGACCTGAATTAAGATCTTCTGTCAATCATGACATTTTATTCTCCGCCGATTCCCATAGCATTAAATGTGATATTGGTTTCCCCTTAGAATGGAATGGTAAATGTAAGTGGACTTTCAACAATAGTAGTGTTAACGCTAGAATGTTTTTCTTAAGAGAACATACCATGCTTATGTCCGATGTCTTCAGTGATTTTGCATCGGGAGACCCAACCCCTTATGAATATTTCAGACCCTTTGAGTATGTATTGAATTGGAAAATGGACAATTATAAAATTTATTTGAATGTCAATGATAATAATATCATCAATAATCCACTTGATTTCAACAGTAATAAATATATTTCATTTCAAGGTGATTCTTTAAATATTGAATTATTCATTCCCTTAAATGGTTCATTTTCAAAATCATCCACCATCGACTACAAAATTTTTTCGCCTGATTTTAGCTTAATTCTTGATACCCCACCATGGCATACTGCCAATGCATTCCTCAAAGATAATAAAATAATGGGCCAAGGTCACAATTTCTTAATTGAAGGTTCATATACTTATTTTGGGGGTGTCGAAGTGAACACATCTGATTTTATCGTCGTTAGAGCTATAGGTGATAATGTCACTTTGAAATTCCATGGGTTTTTAATTAAATACCTCTTCATAATCAAAGAAAATTATATGGGCGATCATAAACATTTTCAAACATTCGAAGAATATACAAATGGAACTAATTCTGCAGGTTCAGAAAACTCAATCAATGATGGCTCTACCTCGTCTACCTTTGACAGAAGCTCGAATGAATCAGATGTTGATTTTTGGAAAATCATAAAAACTGAAAATGACGTGGACATTTTATTCACGTTCCAAGTTAGAGGGGGTTTAATAGTTTTACCGTATCATATCTATGACTGTTCGTCTCATCTCGGTTTATCATTCGATTCTTTAGATGTCGATATGCGTTTTGCAAACTACTATTGTGATATACAGGCAGATTTTGGTGAAATGCTTGGTGTTTTTGTTCGAGACGAAGAAAGAAAGTATAATGAAGCTGACACAATTTTCAATATTCCTCATTATCGTGAATTATTCTTATCATCAAAACCACAAGTCATTGTTGATGATTTCAGCGTGCATGCTCATAGAATGTTTGGCCTCCCCCCTGATGAAAATACTTATTATTGTAAATGGGACTTCACTTGTAATGAATTGCTTATCGATTCCGATGCATTTTTATTAAGAGGCCTTGCTACCGGGCTTAAAAACTTTGGTTTGGGTTTCAAAGACTTGGAGAATAGTTTGATTTATGAAATACCCATCATATATGATGCTGCAAATTTCTCCTTCAGATGTCCTCATATCCAAATCAAACTTGATGCTAGACTGATGGATTCCTATCTTGTCATAGATTTGGATTCCATTCTTGTTAATTTCAATGACATTGTCAATTCGAGATACTCCCTCAAAATTGATGTATCGATTCCTCTGATCACTCTAAGAGTTGTTGAAAAACTACCCGAAGCGAAAGTGACGGGCTCGATGAAAACTTCTTTAACATTAACTAATTTTTGTCGGAAGGCGAAATTTCTAGAACATAGTAGAAATCAACAACACCATGTTAGAGTGAGTGATGCACCCACCCATAGAGTCCCATTTATCATTTTCCCGGAAAATAGAGATGCTAATTATCAAGATGCTCTCGGTTGTTTCATGACCTCCTTGAGCCTACCCGACGCTTCAGTTCCTCTTAACGATGAAACCATAAATATCGTCAAAGAAAGTGATAAATTCTCATATTTTGACGCTTCGGATTATTCTTCGAGCTCCTCTAGCTCACAATCTACTGTTGATGAGTGTGAACTGGACATGAAACCTACACCCACAACTCGCTATCAAGAAGATGACTTTTGTCCTCAACATGAAATCAATTCAAAGTATAAATACGATAGTTTCATACTCGACATGGATGAGGTTCATGCATTCTTGAGCCCCCAATCATTAATAAGTATCGCCTGTATACTTAAGTGTGCTAAGGACACTTCTCCAGACACATTGATTGATATCTTACACTATGAGGCCATAAAATACCTCAAGGAAGTGATCTTCCCACCTGCGATGGTCGACAACGTAAGGTTTGTCAGTTCTCAAATAAATATTAGATTTGCTGAATTTTTTGGTTTTGACTATGATACCTGTTTTGATAACTTGCCTAAAGTTCCTTATATTAATGCTGTCTTGTACGAACCGTCTATTGCCATTACAAGCAAAAAAACAGTAGAGAAATTTGACTTCAAATTAGAGCTGACCAAGGAGTTCTCAGCTGCTTTTCACTTAAGGGAACTTCTTGTTTCTGTTTCTGACCCAAGCTCATTTAGGCTACCAATTTTGCTTAGTATAAAAGATATGGAGACATGGGCTTCAGAGGCATTAACTGAAGATATCGCTGCATCATTGAATATTGGAAGCATTGATATCGATATTCACCAGCATCAAGTACAATGGCTAATCCATTATCTTATGCACATGAGTGAAGTTATCAAACCTATAAAGGAAGCTTTTAAGGGTGATGATGAGTGTACCAATTGGAGAGCTAAATTTATCTATCAAATCACCATTGCTGCAGATAGATATAGAGTAGACTACGACCCTGGTGTACTAACAAAGCCCGCATACATTCTTCGTGCTTGTCAGGACCACGTCAGGTTTTATGATAGATGGAAATTAGCCACCAGGTTGCGCCACTCATTAGAAAACTTACCCAAACAATGGCGAACAGAAGAGTTTGACTCAGACCACAGTGAAATACCCCCTACTTCTTATGAAGAAGTCTTACAGTTTCTCTGCAATTGGAGAAATTGGGAAGCAAATCAAGATGAACGGAAACTTTTTTGTGAAGAAGTGTTTGACAAAGTGGAATCCAAGCCAGTTGAAAGTGATAGCAAGCGACTGATGTTTCGGGTCAACTCCACGCTTATAAGGCTTCTTGGAAATGATGATCTGTTCGATTTCATCAGCTTGGAAGATGCTTCTGTTTCTGCTAATATTGCAAGTGAGAGATTCAGAGACTTGATCAACTTGAATCTTGGGCTCGTTGACCTGATTGATAATATAGACATTTTGTTGAATTTGCTATCTTACGAAAGTAAGCTATCTCGGTTCTCATTTGATTTACTACCCATCGTACAAAGCAACATCACCAAAGAGGACAAAACAACCAAAGAACCTGCCAATTTTGAAGCGCCTTCCAAAGATCCGGTTAATATTGATATTTCTTCAAAGGAACCTAAAAATTTCTCTATTACAGTTGTAACGAACGTCTCTTCAATGCGTCAACATGTGATGCTCCCATTTTCAACAATAAATATGGGTTGTGAGAATTTAACAAGTTCATTTCAGGCTCTCTTGATCAACGGTTATGAAACGAATAGACCGCTTAATTTTTCGACCAGATCTCAAAGTTGTGATATAAGCTTATGGGCGACCGATAAAAAACTTATTGCTACGGAAATTCATGGTGCGAGTATGATTATGGCCAGCGTCGAAGACCTCTTACTTGGATCGAAAACAATCAGCATTGAAAGCGAGAAAGGTCATATTGAAGTGCTTGATAACAATGGAAAGTTGGCAGATAATTTGGTGTCAATCGTAGAGAAAGACGTTGCCTACATGAAGGGCCTAATTACTCACCCCAAGACTAATAAAGCACCGCCAGTTGATCCAGAACCGAAAAAGGGTTTCGATTTAGAAAAGTTACTTAATGATATGGGTGAAATTAGTGTTGAATTTCGTATGGGCCAATTTTCTTGGTTCATTGAGGTTATGGCTCCTTTAAAAATAAGCGGGGCAATTTATAATACCAAGATGGGCGCCATTTACAGCCATAAAGTTGGGTCACTCGAAACATTCGTTGAAAAATTAGATCTTGATGTCAATCTTAATAAGGTACTTGTCCTCCAGTTAGAAAATTCACAGATCCTTTCTGATATTAAGATCAGTTATCCCGAAGACCTTCTTTTGATCTACGCGAACTCAAGTTTAGGTTATACCAAATTGTTTATTCCCCAGGTTATCCGGACCTTGGACGTTCTGCTCTCTAGTAAAAAACAAATACTTGAAAAAGTTAATAACATCAGTAAAGTTAGAAAAGCTTTGAATAAAGATGGCCCGAAGGCTGGCACAGTATCTAACAAATATTTGGAACCTTCGGATAAGAAAGAAAAGTCATTGCTTGACAATATCGCGTTTAAATTTAACTTCACTAATGACTATATTGGCTTGTCAACATTCTTAAACAAAAGCAGATACTCTTTCGAGCTTGAGGGAATGTCCCTTATATCTTCAAACATTACGAAACTACTGAATGAATTCAGCCTGTATGAATTCGTTCCTGTTTACGGCGAGTTCTCGCTTCCAACAGCGAGAATCACGGTTCTTGATAAGTCAATTCCCGTCGGTCTTTCCAACCTTCTAGATGTCAATATTGGCATAAAGGTAATTCCTGATTTAGAGGAGCTGCCAGACGGCAAGACTGATGCAAAGACGCAGTCATTGCAAGTGGAATCACAACATTGCAGAATTTGCGTGAGCCCGCAAGTTCTATTTATGATTATTAATTTGGCTGATAAAGTTTCTCGCACAATTGAAAGATACCCAATAGGTACCAGCAATAAGCATAAAGATGCTGTGGTCTCGCCCGGTTTAAAATCTAAGCAGAAAACCTTCAATTTCTCCTCGATTCATGTTTTGGCCTATAATTTCTGCTTAGGATGGCTTTTCGGGGACAAGCAGAAGGATTATCCAGGTATCATTTTAGGTGCCGAAAGGTTTTTCGCTGTCACAAGGGAAGGAATGGGGAAATTGACATTGATGGAAGGCTATTTATCTGTCGCCAATGGATCAACGTCATCTAACTTTTTTAGTAGTCTGTCCGAAAAGAACAGCTTGAATCGTGCTTATCTACCAACTGTCCAACTAATATACATAATTGATGACCAGGGATCAGGGAAAAACTTGAAAGTCACTATACAAGGTGATGAATTGGATGTGAAGTTTTTATCCAATTCAATAATTATATTGGAACATGCAGTTAACTCAGTTACCAAAGTTCAAGATTTTTTGGACAAAGTGCCCAAGTCGCCGTCGGTCCCGAGCAAACCTAAGTCCAAAAAGGAAGATCAAGACTCGCATACAGGTTATTTAGATGCTCTTGGGTCCTTCAGTTGTTTTGAATTCATTGCAACATTTGCAGGTTCCAACGTTCTATTCTATCGGTTGAATAACGATGAAAGTGATAACCCTCCCTCTCTTTTCTTACATTCACCAGCAGTAAGAATTGCTACTATGTATAAGTATGATAAAAATGCTGAGAAGACCCATACTATTAAGAGTGAAGTTCTTACATCATCATCTGATAACACCATATATTCCTCATGTGTCCCAGTTATTGCTGACATTGTCGATGGAGTCAAAGACATGATGAAAAAATCAAACTCTACCAACAATTCTAGCGATATTGGCGAGAAGTCAGATCCGGCTACACCAGAGGAGAGTGATTTGAAATTGGGGACATTGCTCAATGATGTGGACTTCCATTTGGGTTTAAAGATCGAATCTCAGAAGTTATCCTTGAGCTGTGAACCTACGGCAAAAGTGGCAGCAATTGTTGGTCTTGATGGTATCTATTTCCAGCTCAACTCCGGCGGAGATACTGTACCTTCCGTTATTGCTGCTGTTCAATTTGAATCTGTATCAGCCTCTTTGCAGCACATCTATTCAAGGGAAGTCAGTGGCTCGGTTGGTATAAATAGTATATTATTGACCAGCTCCATATCTTTCGATAAGGTTACTAATGTACTATCTTCAGGGTCATTCTCCCAAGTTAACGGATATGTGAATATCAAACAATACCAGGATTTGGATTTGTTTAAAGATATTTGGTTTCCCAAAAAGAGCCTGGTAGAAACACACGATAGGGAACTTGATATTGGACAAGAGAGTTCTGGTCGTGGATTAGCATCAAATAAGAATATATCATCCAGATTTAGAGAAGTCTCAACAACTTACGCTTTACCTTGGGTTTTGTCCTTTATGGTTTTAGACATCTCACTACAAGTTGATTTTGGGCAGTCATTAGGTAACTTCATGTTAAAAACAGACAGGCTATGGGCTGTATCGAAGAAATCAACCGATTGGGCCCAGGATTTGAAAATAGGGATAAATGCAGTGAGCTTGGTATCAGAAGGGCGCTTAGGGGGTCACATTGTAATGGATAGTGCTCATCTCCATACCGCCATCAGCTGGAAAATAGACGCTGATACTACCTTAGATGTTCCTTTGATCTTAGTTTCTGGAGGTATCGATAAGCTACAACTGAAGATATCATTTGACTATCACGTGTTCGCAATTGCTAACATTGAAGGATACTCCATTGACATTTTCAATCAAAAAAATGAAGTCAGTTTATCTAAGGACCATTTGTTTGTGACAACAAAGTTTGATACTTCTGAAGTGTATATCACTTCTTTGGCCGCATCAAATTTTTTTGACATATATAATACAGTATCTCGTATGGTCCAGGAAAACCAAAAGTCTTACAAAGAGACCTTGAGGGATTCAAATAAGGATACAAATGGAAAGGATGAGAGTGCCACGGCAAACCATGATATTTTGGAAACCGTTAAAAAGCTCGAAACAAAGATCGAGGTTGTTGCTGGCAAAGTACTTATCCAAGTTTACCCTTCGTCTTTTGACGATTCTAAGGTATTGGTAGTAAAAATGGACGAGTCCAAAGCTAATTTCCAACAAAATGAATATGTTAATGGGATTTCGAATGAACTTGAGTTGCAGTTCAACGACATGAACGTGTCATTATCCATGACCTCCACCGTTCTGTCTGATTTTATCCAACAATGTAACGTTGATGAATTTGTTGATTATGCTCATAAGGCAAGAGGTGGTAATATTTTTGTCTTCCCAAGGTTTATGATTTCTATGAGAACATTCCAGAAGTATCAATCTAATACCATAGAATATTTATATCAGTCGTCGTTCGGAGGGACCGTGGATATCAGATGGAATTTGGGATCCATCAATTTTATTCGTGAGATGTATTTCATTCATAAGAAAGCATTGACCTCACGTACAGATTATAGAAAGCAGGCATTGGCTCTTGGACCTGAAAATGCTCAAGAGAGAGGCTCCCTTCAAGAAGAGGCGAAGAAGCATAAGAAAGGTGATCCGTCACCAATATTGAAGAAACAGCTTGAAGAAGAAGATACAACAGGCGATATTGATGAGGCTATTAATAATACGATGACCAAAGTCTCAAGTGAGTCAAAGTATGATTATTCTCCAATTGCTCCTCCCATTATCGAGGCACCTCAACTTAAGGAACTAGGTAATGCTACCCCTCCATTAGAATGGTTTGGGCTTCATCGAAATAAACTTCCCAATGCTACACACCAATTAGGGATTGTCAGTTTACAGAAATTGATTCATGAGGTTGAATCACAATACTCAAAAATTTTGGGTAAGGCTTGAATTTCACCAGGGGTAAGGTGATTTCACGTCTATAGCAAAAATAACGTTATCTATAGTTCAGTTCTTTAGCCAGAGCTTATAGTGAGCTCCATGGCTTTTCTTGTACAGTATATTTTTTTTCTCTTAATATTAGTTTTAGGTTTATTTGGGAATTCATGAGTATAATTTATATTTATGCATATTTACAAGTAAAACGTAGAGACCTTTCTCAACAGAACGGCTAGCTATTTATAAAGTTTCTAGTGGGTAAGGTACCATCTGCCTTTGCTTCTTCTTCTAGCTAACACTTTTTTACCATTTCTCGATCTTAATCTAGCTAAGAATCCGAAAGTTCTCTTTCTCTTTAAAGTCGAAGGTTGATATGTGTTACCTCTAGATTTGAATCTTCTCTGTATCAAACCGGAGAAGAACTGCAAAGGTGAAAAAGTGGTTTGAATGCTATCTGGATTAGGGTATATGTTTCTATTAATGATCTGATTGGTTCTTGATGATAGTAATGGAGTGGAGGTCTTGGTCAAAGAGGAGAAACAACGAGTATTCACGTTACGTAATGCAGGGGATACCCTACTTATACTATTTGTAAGTGCCCACATTATTTGATCTGAATGTTAGAAGGGATTGTTTCGTCTAACAAATCTTGTTATCTACTATTAACTGCTAAACACACTGTGAATAAATTTTCATTGAGATTTTATCGAGAGTTCAAAATTCTCGCATTTACACAGTGCGACATATCTTCCGGGTAAAAGCAGGCACTAATAAAACAAAAATAAAAAATCAAGAAAAAAAAAAAAAAAGAAAAAAGAAAATTATTTGCGGCTTTGGAGATGCGATGTGAAAAATATAAACCTGATGATAACGCTTTGCAAGTCAAATAACGACAACGATTGCACCCATTATCCGCTTCAAAATCATGTCAGGAACCTTCCGTCCAAGAAGAGCTGTTCAATCAGCTGTCAATACTCCTACTGCAATCCATGTCAGTGCCACCAGTATCATAGAAAAATCAGAGGCCGAACGCATTCTAAGTGATTTCATCTCAACTAGTGAAGTCATTGCTACCACCTTACCAGGTTCTACAACCGACGACGTGTCTTTTTCAACTACAGGGTTGTCAAATAGCAGCGGAAGCAATGCTGTTTTAAGCCAGTTGAAGAGAATTCAAAGAGACTTGAGAGGATTACCACCACTCCTGGCTGATTTTGGTAACTCTAACGAGAGCCAAGGTAAAAAAACAAAGTTTGACGATGCTGATGACGACACAAGTTCTCAGCCTGCAAATAAAAAGATTAAATTCGACAGCGAGGAAGATGAAGGAGTGGAAGAGATCGAACAAAACGAAGAAATAGATGAGAGCCAGAAGGACGAAAGCATAGATCAAGAAATCCCAGAGGTGCAAAACGAAGGCGAGGACAAAGACCAAAAGAAACAAGAAGAAGAAGAAGAAGAAGAAGAAGAAGAAGAAGAAGAAGAAGAAGAAGAAGCAACTGCCGTTGACGAGAAAAAGAAGGAGAAGAAAGAGAAGAAGGAAAAGAAAGAAAAGAAAGAGAAGAAAGAGAAGAAGGATAAAAAACTGAAAAAGGAAAAGAAACATAAGTCTAAGACCGAAGAAAACTAATCTTCATTGCATACATCTTCAATTCGTTCGCCCATTCTAGCAATTATATAGCCCCACATTACTAGACTCTCTTATTCCAAAATGTACATATAAATTAACAAAACCCATACACCCTATAATTGCGGTTGTGTATACAATCCTGTATATATTCTCTTGATACATATTTTTTTCTATTAAATTTCTTTGTTAGAGCGAGAAGATTTGTTTACTTTTGTTTGTTATTCTGATTTGAGCGTGTCACATCATTACTACAATCAACAAGCATCCTTTGCACTTTTCATACTTCCTATTATTCAGAACTTGATTGAATTACGTATAGCAGACGTTTTTTATTCCCATATAATACTAGCACCCTTGCTTACTACATGTCGACAGGAAGAAAGAGATCTCATAAGGGTAGGATCATCTCTAGTGATGAAGATGATGATGCTAGTTTTGTCAATAATAGCGACTATATAACCCCAGAAAGTAAGGGAAACAGTGGCGATGATAATTCAAGCTTTCATGAGGCTCTGCCGTTCAATTCGAACGGAAAGGCCCCTGACTCGCCTTCACAAGAAGCTAGTAATATCAGTATCAAATCCTCTCCCTCCGTTATAAACTCAAATAATAACGCGCCTATAAACCCAGACCTGTCAATCAAGGAACTTGATGATTTTGAAGATGCCAAATCGGACCTCAAGAGTGAAAGTGATCAGGCAGCACCATCAGACCAGGACGTACCTGATAAAACAAAATTACAGTTACCTAAACTCGAGGAAAATGCTATTCTCAAGCCACCTGCCTCTGAATCTACTGGATCACGATCAACTAGCCAAGACATGAAAAGCACCCTAAGCTATTCTCAGCAACAATCGGAAATTAATTTACAATCGCCTAGTAAGAGACGGGAAGCTGCCGCTTCTCAACTTCCTCCAAAGAAGAACGAACCAAGATTGGTAATCGATAAGCTTGTTCTTACCAATTTCAAATCATACGCGGGCCGTCAAGAAATTGGACCTTTCAATGCATCATTTTCAGCGGTGGTTGGTCCTAACGGTAGTGGTAAATCCAACGTCATTGATTCCATGTTGTTTGTATTTGGTTTCAGAGCTCTGAAAATGAGACAAGGTAAACTTTCTGAATTGATTCATAACTCAGCTGGTGGTGAAAAATTAGATTTTTGTCAGGTTGACATTCATTTCATGCATGTGATAGACGACGAAGAGGATGATTTAAAAGCACATAAAGTTGCTGATTCGGACTTGGTTATTAGCCGAAGAGCGACCAAGAATAATTCCTCTCAATACTTTGTTAATGGGAAAGCAAGTAATTATACTGATGTAACCCAATATTTGAGAGGACAAGGTATTGATTTGGATCATAAAAGATTCTTAATTTTGCAGGGTGAAGTGGAATCCATTGCTCAAATGAAAGCCAAAGCTGAACGTGAAAATGATGATGGGTTGCTTGAGTATTTAGAGGATATCATTGGTACCACAAAATACAAACAGTTGATTGAAAATAACCTCACAAAAGTTGATGAGCTTAATGAAGTTTGCCTTGAGAAAGAAAATAGATTTGTTTTGGTGGAAAAAGACAAGGACCTGTTAGAAGATAAAAAAGTCGAAGCACTTCGATTCTTGGAAATGGAAAAGAAGCTTGTTAACAAACAATCAGTCCAGTACCAAGTCAGTATACATCAAAATACCAAGGATCTTGATAAACACCAAGGAGTTGTTGATGATTTGAACAATCAATTAAATGCAGAAAAGGAAAAGAATAAGGAGCTTAGTAAAGATATTGATGAATACAATGAAAAGCAAGCAGATGTCAAGCAATTGATTGCCGAGTTGGACGAAGAACTTCGAAGCATATCCAAAAAACAAAAGTCGGTGAACAAAGTGAATGTTGCCCTAGAAGAGAAAATAAAGAATTTGTCTAGTAAGACCAAAAAGATTGAGAAAAACAAACAACAGCTGGAACATGCATTATCAACATCAAAACAGAAGCTCGAAAATAGTAGCTCTGCTAACCTTCAATACAAAACAGAATTGGAAGAATATACTGCGAATCTAGAAGTTGAGAAACAAAAGTTAGATGAAATGAGAAGAAAGTTGACCGATAAGACTGCTGTCTTCACTAAGAAAATTCAGGAGCTTCAGACTAAGCTTGAACCATGGAATGATAAGCTCAAAGAGAAAGAAAGTGCAATTCAATTAATTGACGCATCTGTCGAAATGCTTGAAAACCAAAAGTCTAGTATAACCAATCAATTGGTAGAAGCCAGAAAGAGGTTAATTGATATCAAGACCGAAGGTAAAGAACGCGAAGCTGAATACAAGTCATCCGAAGCAAAGTTATCCCACGTTATAGACCAAATTCAATTGGGAGAAGAACAATGTGCTCACGAAAGACAACAATTGGAAGCTAAAAGATCTCAATTGTCAGCTGCTAGGCAAAAGACGCAGGATGCCATCAATTCCCTCTCAAATCTACAAAATAAGAATAAGGTTTTATCCAGTTTACTTAGATTAGCAAAATCAGGTCGTATTGACGGTTTTTACGGAAGGCTAGGTGATCTAGGACAGATCGATGATAAGTACGATGTGGCTATTTCAACTGCTTGTCCAGCTCTAGACTCAATGGTGGTAGAAACCGTGGAAACCGCTCAAACCTGTATTGACTACTTACGTAAAAACAGATTAGGTTATGCTAATTTTATCTGTTTGAACAAATTAAGGAAGTTTAACTTGGGTCCTATTCAAACACCCGGTAATCCAGCCACCGTGAGAAGACTTTTCGATCTCATTACCCCACAGGATACCAAATTTTTACCTGCATTCTACAACAAATTATATGACACATTAGTGGCATCAAACTTACAAGAAGCCAGAAGTGTGGCATATGGTTCTGCCAGACGTTTTAGAGTTGTTACTTTAGATGGTAAAGTCGTTGATACTTCCGGTACAATGTCTGGTGGTGGTAATTATAGTGCTCGAGGCGGGATGAAACTCTCGTCTAATGCTGTATCCGAAGAGTCCATATACTCAGAGGAAGAAGTGCAAAGAATGAAGGATGAACTAAACCATCTAGAATCCAAATTTGAACTCCTCAACGGCGAATACCAAGAGAAGGAACTGAATTTGCGTAAATTGAAGGACTTGAAACCTGAAATTGAATTCACCATCTCAAGATTAAAACTTGATATTGAGGCTTTGGCATCGGAGAAGAAGGAAGTTTCAAAGACTTGTAAAGCACTTATAGCCGAGGGAGAAAACTCAAATGTCACTCAAAAATTAGATGAAGAAATTGAAAGCAAAAACTCCGAAAAGGAAACCTTGGTTAAACAGAAACAAGACTTAAAAACCGAAATGATTGATCTAGAATCACAAATCAAAGACCTTGAAGAGAAAATTATGGAAGCTGGTGGTGTTGAATTGAGAATCCAAAATTCCAGAGTTGATTCAATCAAGCAAAAAATTGAGATCATCAACGAGAAGACTTCGAACGATGTTATGGCAATCCGAAAGCTTGAAAATGATATTAAGCGCCACACCAGAATTATTAACGAGGCCGAGGAAGAGTTGAAAGCGGCTGAAAGTGAACTAGCTAGTATTCAAGGCGTTCAAGAAGACAAAAATAAAGAGTTAGAAGAGCTAAATAAAAAATTGAAGAATATAGAGGATGAAAAAGAAGAAAAAGAAGACCAGCTTGAGAGCATCAAAACTGAATTGGCAGAAAGAGCCCAAAAGATCAATGAATTCAAATCCGTTGAAATTGAAATTGAAAACAAGCTTGAAAAATATAATGCCGTGGTAAAACGCTGCAAGCGTCAAATTGATGAGGATAGAGAAAGCCTAGAAGGGCTTGTTATTCGTGACGTTACTCCATATATCGATTGGCTCGAAGAGGGGGAACAGCAAAAGTATAATGGGGCTATTATTGAACAATTAGACGAAGAAGGACTCAAGAGTGTGAACCAAGACGAGATTGAAGCAGATATTCAAGATATCGAAAGCTATATGAATAATGTTAAAGTTGATATAGAGGTATTGAAAGAATATGGTTCCAAGAAAGTGGAATTTGAGTCTCGTCGTAGCGATTTGAATACTGCTGTCGAACAGAGAGATGAGATCAAGAACTACTGTGAAGAGCTTAAACGTAAAAGGTTGGATGAATTTATGGAAGGTTTCAACACTATTTCCATGTCGTTGAAAGAAATGTATCAAATGATTACTATGGGTGGTAATGCAGAATTGGAATTAGTGGATAGTTTAGATCCATTCTCGGAAGGTATTCTATTTAGTGTTATGCCTCCAAAGAAGTCCTGGAAGAACATTTCTAACTTATCAGGGGGTGAAAAAACTTTGAGTTCTTTAGCGTTAGTTTTCGCCCTTCATAAATACAAACCAACTCCCTTATATGTTATGGATGAAATTGATGCAGCTTTAGATTTCAGGAATGTGTCTATTGTTGCAAATTACATAAAGGAAAGAACAAAGAACGCTCAGTTTGTGGTTATTTCCTTGAGAAATAATATGTTCGAATTGGCCCAACAATTGGTGGGTATTTATAAAGTCAATAACATGACTAAGAGTATCTCATTACAGAATAAGGATTTCTTGAACGTGGTATCTGACGAACCCAAATAATGAAGTAATGCTTTAGATATTGTGTACAATAAATAACTTATAAATATTAAAATATTAAAGATCTATAAATCTGAGTAAAAGACTAAAAAAAGGAAAAAAGCAAAAAAAAAAAAAATAGAATCAAAAAAAAAGGATGCAAAATGGAAGCTGATATGCAAGTTTTTATAGTCGAAGAGTTTATATGTGGGCAACTTGTTCTCTACTTTTCTTCCAAGTAGGTTCAAGAGCAGTTGCAAAACTTTCATCGCCAGGTCTTCTTAAAATGAAGTTCGAGTCAAACCAATCAATCATATCTATAAGAGAAGAAGTTTCATTCATTTCTTTTAAATATTTTCTCGGTATTATTTTCTCTAACATCTGAGATAAATGATGTTGAGTAATTCTGAAAGGTAAGCCATAACTAGTAGCTAAATCCCAAAAGATTTCGACTGCTGACCAAGGAGTTTTGTCAAAACCCGAGAAAAGTGCAGGGTTGGCTAATATACCTCTAACGGCCATAACCCCATCAACACCAGTGTATTCGGCGATTTCAAAAGCATCTTTCAAGGAGAAACAATCCCCATTAGCAACGACGGGCACGTTTACTGTTTGTTTGATTAATTTAATGGCGTCAAAGTTGGCTGGTTGAGAAGATCTAGTATTTTTAGTTCTACCATGAACTGTGATGAAATCAACCCCATTTTCTTCAACCATCTTGACAAACTTAACGGTTTCACTTAAATCAGGATGAATTCTGATTTTGGTTTCAATACAGACAGAATCACCATATTTATCCTTAACTGCTTTGACCATGGAGGAGACAAGTTCGGGCTCTGACATCAAAGCAGCACCAATACCTTCTCTGACTTGCTCTTTGATGGGACACCCACAGTTTAACCCGATCCCATCAACATAAGGATGGATCATATCCACGAATTTCAAAAGATCTTCGACGTTACTAGCGCCAACTTGGACGATAACAGAACGATCTTTATCATTCGTGGTGAAGTCCGATAATCTAGCCACGTCGTTTCGGACAAACTCTCTAGCTAAAATCATGGGGGTATAGACAATATCGGTATTAAAGTTTCTGACCAACTCACGAAAGGGCAATTTGGAGTATCTAACCATAGGACCAGCGATGAACGCAGGTCGTCCATGATCCCTCTTCATTGATCGAAGTATATGGAGTGGGTTATGATCTTGGTTTCGTTTAGGTAAGGTGGACACGTTTGGCCTTACCTCCGAAGTGTCAAGCGACAACTTGGCTATTTGGCTCTCTATTTCAGACATGGTAAAACTATGGATTAAGACAGACTTTAGAATTTGGTACGAGGAATAGGAATAGATTAAATGAATTTGAATAGGAAAAGTGTAAATAGAGCGAAAAGGGACAGAGCCCAAATTTATATATAAGTTTGAGATCAAGCTGCCGCCTTTATATACTTATCGATACGAAGTGAAAAGTCCCGATTAGATAAAAGATTCTCGAGGTTATATTCCGCTGAGATGCACCTTAAAAAAAAAAAAAATAGAAAAAAAACAAAAAAAAAAAAAGAGCGAAGAGGATAAGGAAGTACTTACTACTTTAGGAAGGTAGATACGCAACGCCCAATTATCCACCAATCTAGGTTAAGGCCCTTGCTTTATCAACTACGACGGTAATTTTGCATTCATTTGGAGAAATTGATTCTTACTTTTTTTCCTTTTCTTTTGAGTAGAATATTATCGATTAGTATATACATAGTGTTACATAAATTTAAGCCATTATAATGTGCTTTTTAACTTTTTGATTTCCCTATATCCATAAAAGCAAGATATATAAAAAAGCAAAAAAAAAAAAAAAAAGAAAGGAAAGGAGCAAAGAGAATGAGGAGGAAGAGGAGGGTAGAGAATTAATATACAAATATATATAGTGGAAAAAGTATAAAAGGAAAGCTATAGTACACTGATGAAGAGCAAAGGAACTGCTGGAAGGAAGGGATAGCCAGGTAAGCCATTAGATGATAGGGAAATATTGCAAGAACTCGAGTGAGTGAGATTAGAGAAGGTATTAAGGGAGAAGTAGACTTATTCTTCTTCTGAAGATTCGGAACTGATATCGTCATCGGAAGATTCTTGTTGAGCAGCACCGATATTGAAATTATTGATGGCAGCGTTGGAAGCGGCACCACTATCGGCGTCTTCAAATAATAATAATTGTGATTTCAATTGTTCTAATTGATCGATATTATCAAGATTCTTCTTTTTCTTCTTCATGGCGGAGGAGGCAGCTTTCTTGCCAAATAAGAAATTATATAATTTCAACACGGTACCATCGGCCAATTGATCCATATCTAATTCTACTTCATCTTCGTTACTCAAATCGATATCATCACGAATGATTTTAATTAATGATTGCAATTTTTTATCCGATAAAGTTGGAACTGCTTCACTAACTTGTTTTTTCATTTCATAAGTAACCACCGGTTGATTAGCATTAACATTTGAAGAGGAAGCACCCGACACTGAACCTGATTTGGATTTTTTGGATTTCTTGGATCTCTTCTTCTTACGTCTTGCTTCACGTTGTTCTTTTAATTGATCCAAATGTTGTTTTTTCAATTGATCCAATTCAAGTTTCATTCTGGTGATTTGATTTTCCATGAATTTAATGGCGGGTACTTCGGATAACATGGCCTCATTAATTTCTGGTTCATCATCTTCTTCTTCACTTGAATCATCCAATTCTGATTGAGGAGGGGTTGGGGCTGGAATGGGGCGATTGGCCCATTTTTTATTGAAAACTGATTCCAAACGATGACCCATCATATTAACGTCGGTACCTTCTGGGTTAAAACTATAACAATTTTGAAACACCAACCGAACATCTCTTTCGAATTCATCCCCATTTTCATATTGATTATTGGCCAATTTTGTTTGAATGGTGCCTAAATCCATGGGTTGTTTAACGACCTCATTATAATTGGGAATATTTAAGGCCACGGTATCAACGGGGGCCAAAAAGGGGAAATTATAATTGTAGTGTTTTTTCGAGGTTAATTCTTTAATGGTTTGATTACAGTATCTTAATTCGGCGGCGTATTTCTTCTTTCTTGGTCTAACGTCATAAGGCAATTCTTTTGATTTGGGAGGATGAATGGTACGTTTTGGACGTTGAGCCGCCACCGATTCCTTCTTGGCTTCACTATCAACCACCACGGCTCTTCTTCTTGAATTCGAAGGAACACTTGATTTGACATTACCATTATTGGGTAAGATTTTCGGAGGCATGTTTAACATGTGTTTCTCAAATTGGGCCTGGATGTTAAGGGACATTTTGGAGATGGCGGCCGATTCGCCGTTAAACTTACGACAATTATTAACCATCAAGTTGAAGTCATCAACCACCTGAGTTGGTTCTTCATAAGCATTCGAGTTTAATTTACGTTCAATGGTGGATAAATCCATGGGTCTATTGATGTAATTGTAGTAAAAAGGAATGTTCAACTTGACGGTATCGACGGGATGCAAGAATGGGTTGGCATCTCTCAAGCGCTTAATGACTTTGATTGTATTAAGGGCGTATTTCTGTTGATGTTTGGGCATGGGGTTTTGCGGCAAATTGTCCATATCGGGTTCTGCTGGAGGTTTGGGAGCTGGTTCGGTGAATTGGGGCACCGGAGCGGGGCCATCGGTGTCATTGACCAAAGTGACTGGTTGTTCTTCAGTTTTTTGTTTCTTTGATTCCAGTTGATCCGCTTCGTCATCTTCCAACTTATGTTTTTCAGGGCTGGGCGAGGGATTAGGAGGAGACAATGGTTTTTCTGGTTCGTGATTTGATTCTTTGGATGGTGAATTGGAGTCGTCCTCATTGTTATTGTTATCGGGGTTGTTGTTGATACTGCTGGTATTGTCCTCATGAGCCGGATTGCCTCCCTTTTCGAAAAAATTATCTGAAGAAGGGGTCTGAACCGGGGTATTTGTCTCTGGGCCCGACACGGGTTGTGCGGTTATAACTTGTTCTTCTGCCATTGTCATATGACCAAATTAATAGATGCAAAGAGGTTAATGATAAGACTGCAAAAACCTAAATTAAAAAAAAAAAAAAGATTCCCCAAACGAAAAGAAAAAAACCCAAACTAAAATGAAATAAAAATAAATACTAAAAATAATTAGTGCGAAAAGTAAAAAATCGTGGAGTATTTATAATTTGCAATTGGAATTTTTGAAAAAAAAAAAAAAAAAAAAGTGGATGAGAACGACCAAACGAACAAATGAAAAAGAAATGAAAATTATGAAATTATTTCTTAATTTGCAGTATTAAACCTAACGTACTAACGTACACTTTTTGAATAGTGGGTGAAGTTGAAGACCGAATAAAGATGCGAAAAAATTAAAGGTCACAAGCCAAACAGAACATTAAAACTAGAGAAAAAATATAATAAATAAAACAAATCAAAGGGAGATTAAAAAGAAATTAATGATGGATTCTTTCTATGATTATTATTATGATGATTATGATGAGGATTATTATTATTATTATTCTTCCTTTCTTAAAATTTGCTTTATTTGTTCCTGTATTTCCCTTCCCTTTTCCTTTTTTTTTTTTTTTTTTTTTGTTTGGTTTTACTCGGCGGAAATGGGACTTTATTTATATACTCGCCAAAAAAGATCGCATTATTGGTTTTTTTTTACAGGTTAGCGTTCAAAATTGAACGAAAAAACATTTTTTTACAACTGCGCGCGATGACAAAAACAAATAAAAGATGAATAGGGGCACGACCACAACTAACCCGTACATTAAACATTCAAAGCACCTTTAGCTTTGTATAATTTCTAGTGGATTCCATCATGATTATTATTTTATTATAATGTTAATAATAAAAAATGTATGTCATTTTTTTTTTTTTCTCTATAGCTGGCTTTTCCACTTGCTGTGAAATCAGGTCTTGCCACCCTTTACCAGCAACCAAGGAGCAGTGCCACTTCCAGGCAGTACACCATGCCTGATTCCTTGTCGACTCGGTCCTCGCAGCACCAGTGATTGAAAGACCTGGTTCATGTACCAGAAAAGAAACTGGTACGAATGCTGGCTGTTCTACACAATGCGCGTAGAAGATAAATCAAGTAGAGAGAGAGAGAGAGAGAGATAGAAAGAGAGAGAGAGAGAGAGAGAGAGAGAGAGAGATAGAGATAAAAGGGGAGGGGATGTGCGGGTAACTGGGCATGCGACATTTGCCATTATTGTTGTTGCTGATTGGTTAAGAAGTCAGGTTGTCGTCTGGTTATGGCGCCCTGGGTCATACACTTTCCACTTTTTTTTTTTTTTTGTTTTTAGTTAAGAAAGTCTGTTTGTCCATGCAGATTGCGCGATTTTCCCAGGGCTAACCTGTAAAAACAGCAAAAACAGATGAAGAAGAGACACAATTTGAATGCACCCAGACCAAAAACAGAAAAATTTCACTTGTAGTGCTAGTTTGCCGCTGACGTGTCAGGGTTGGCAGCTGGTTTACGGGTGCACCCAGGAACAACCATGCTGGTTGATGGGAATTATGCAGATTACGCTTGTGCTGGTTAGATAACGAATGGTGAAAACTAATGATATCTATAATACACGGTGAAATAAATCTATAAACCTATTATTTACTATAATCAATTGATTATAGATGGACGGATAATAAGTCGTTGGCAGAAAAGCCTCGATTACAGGATGGACATCGTCTTAATCGAGCTGCTAATCGTTCTTGTGTACATGCATTACAGAAGACATGTCCACAAACAGTAATGGCGGTATCTTTCCAATTTTTAGAACAAACCGAACATTTGGCTATTGATCTTAATGCTTCCAACTGTTTTTCATCTTCTTGTAACAAACTGGAAGTGTTATTGGTCTTATATTTTTCCAATAAATTTTCCACCTGGTTTAATTTCAGGTCCAATTTATTAATGATCACTTCTTTCAGTTTAATTTGTGATTCAGAATTAATCACTTGTTGATTGATTTCCACCAACTTTTGCGATACTTGTTTTAATTCATTTTCTAGATTATTCTTCTTTATATTTCCTAATTTAACCGATTCTTGTAAGTGTGAATTTTCTTGGATCGATCCTTCTTTAATTAATCGATAATCATTGATTGATTTAGTTAATATTTCAATCTTGTTGATGTAACTTTTTTCCATTTCATTTAGTTTGTTAATCAATTCTTGTGATTTACCAAGTTGAGTCTTCAAAATCTTATTCTCACTACTCAAGGAATCTTTAAGTCTCATCGAGGCAAAATATTTTTGATCAGCCTTGGTTTTTTCAATCGTTAATTTCTTCACCAAGTTATCATGATCAACTAATTGATCAAACTTCTTGATCGTAAATTGTCTCGTTTCTTGGAAAACATGCTCAATCTCCTTGATTTCAGCATCTAAACTTTTTAATCGTTTGATTAATTCTTCTTTTTCAAGTTTATCATATTTTTCTTCTTCTTCTTCCTCTTGTTTATGATCCCAGTTTGTCGATAACGTTTTGATCATCTTATTCAATTCTTCATTCGTTTGTTTATTATCAATCTCCAGCTTTAAAATCGTCTGTTTAGATAATAATTCATCTCGTGTGGTTCTAATACGAACTAAATCAGCCTCACTCTTATTTAATTGATTCTTTAACAAATCATTCTCATCTCGAAGCTCTTGGTTCACTAATCGATTTACATCTTGTTGTGAATTCTCCAATTCACTAACCCGACTAACCAATTGATCTTTTAATCGATTAACCTCATTTAAATCATCACTCAATTTATTATTATGTTCAACCAAACTAATGTATTGCAGCGATTTTTTCAAATCTGCTTCCGATAAATTAGTTAATCGTTGTTGTAACAATATTTTTTCGTTCAGATTATCCTGATATTTCTTGGTGATTTCTTCCAATTGTTGTTTTAAAGTTACATTGATTGATTTTAATTGCTCCAATTCAACCTTGATGCCTTCTAGTTCTTGAACATTAATCAAATCTTTCGGTTCTTCCGATTCCCGTTTAAGCTGACCATTACCACCTTCAACTTTAACTTGATTAGCTTCTCCTCCATTAGCATGATGACCATTCGTTTCTACCTTGACTTCATCAACCAAACTCTCATCAACTCGTCTTAAAGTCTTGGACTGCTTCCGTTCTCGCTCCTTATGTAATGTTATTAATTCTTGTTGTAAACTCTCTAATCGTTCCTCTAAATCAAGCTTTAAACGATATAAAGTTTCCTTTTCATTCTTAATACTAATGAATTCACCATTCAACTTCTCAAACTTGGTCACAACCTCTCTTGAATCAACATTAGCTAGCTTCGTATTTTCAATCACCGGTTTCAACAATTGAATCAAGTGTTTGCGCCTCTTCTCCAATTGGTAACTTATTGATTTGGGTGATTGATTCGTTAGTCTGACCAATAAATTATCATCTTCTTCTGGTATATCATCATCACGATTCTCTAGTCCAAACAAATTTATAATTTGTTCATACCATGAATCAACTATATTAAGTTTGGATTCATTAACCTCATAGTTCAACTTGAACCGTTTTAAATCTCTCAGTAAAAGCGCTAGTTGTCGTTTATAATGATTCATTTGTCTCCAAATCGCCTCCTTCTGGAAATAAACAACATCTTGCTGGGTTAATGGGCCTTCCTCACTGAGCTTCTGTAACGGTTTACCCGAAACTTCAAACTTCTTCGTGGGTGGTTCTTCCCCTTCATTACCAGCTTCAAATGATCGTTTACGATCAATCTCTTGACTCATTGTAACAAATTCCAGCACCAGGGGAACCAACAAAACAATCTATGTGATCCGCAACTGAGACGTAAACTCAAATTAGCTTCTTGTATTACTGATTGAAATGTGATGGACAAACAACCAGTTAGTTTTTAAGCAGTAGCACAACAATGAATAGCACACGATCAGGTCTAAGCAAGTGGATGATGGATTCAACTATCTTATTACAACTTAAGACCGTGGCAATAGTGTGGACTATGTATATATATGTATGAATATGATGCTAGTCGTTGCTCTCGTATTCGGTTAAAGAAAGAAAGTATACTTTTTTTTCTCTTTATTCGTTGTGGGTTTTCCCTCTTTTTTTTCTTCTTTATATTTTTGTATTTTTTTTCCTTCTAAGACTCTACTTTTGGGCAGCCGCACACGACCATAATCAAGGTTGTATTATACTTAATAACCAAATAAGTAATAAGTCCAGCCAGGAAGGTAATCCCTCTAGGATTCATGAACTTTATTCGATTTTGGATTGAATAGCGTCTTAAAATGCTGATAAATTCTCACGTTTTTGTCGTAAGCATTCACCATTATATAGGAACCAAGACAATAAGCAAGTATCGTCCATAGGAATATTCAGTTCGATGATCAACCTGTGTGGACCTGTTGTGTGTGAAAATGTGTTCTGCAAAGAAAAGAAACGATCATAATCGGCGTTTGCACAGCATTTTCGATTATCTCTTCTTGAATTTGGTATCCTTGGCGAATAATTTCAAAATGAATGTGTAGGAGAATAAGAAGATATCTAATGAGTTAAAATTGCAGGCCTAATACAAAGGGGAAAGAGAGGGAAAGAGAGGAAGAAAAAAAAAAAAAAGAGACTAAGGCAAAAAAAAAAGAGACACACTCGTTAAAGAGAAGGTAGTGCACATAATCTCAAAAACAGTGTAATATGGAGATCGAAATTTGTTTAAGGTACGTATACTCTATGATGGAAATTACACTTGGCTTTGTTTTAAATCAATTGATGGAAACTTTTTGGTGATTATTGAATCGATTGGTTGACTTATGATCCTCTGGCTTGAATTACATAAACGTATCCTAATTTGAATATCGATTTTTTCACCAGTGCTTCTTGTATAAATTCGAGAGCAACCAATCCACGCTCATTCCAATATTGAATCATGAGATTGACAATACCTTGGCGGTTTAATAATACCTCAATTCTCGTGATACTCTGTATTCACCTTTCATTCACGTTGGCCGTGAAAGAATACCTTTTCAAGACATGTGAATCGTCCGGTTTTTGTAGGAGAAACCGAGAATTGGCTCATAATATTCAACATTCTCCAACCCAATTCCAATCTCCTTACTTAATAGATCCTGAAAGTATTCAATTTGATAAAAACCAAGATGTTTATATTCTTGCTAATGTGGTAAAGACTTTGCCAGACCAATCGGTCCGTAATTTTCCTTTACAGTTGTCCTTAATTGAAGGTAACATTCTTGAATTCAAATTAGATGAAGAAGTGAGAAACTCATCGCAGAAATTACCTGGTATAAGGTCGAAATTCGTGAACCAGAAAAGATATGACGAAGTTCCTCGTTGGGCTTTCAAGTCTCAAGATTTACCATTGACATCATTTGATAATGTTGATTTCCAACAAAATAAAGATCGATTGGTAATCACCTATGGTCCCAATAAACAATACAAAGCCGAATTATTTTATCACCCAATCAAATTGGTCGTTTCTTTTAAGGGTGAAGAACAATTTGTGTTGAATGATAAACAATTCCTCAATATTGAACATTATAGAACTCAAAACGATGACCCCAAATATCATTTAAGTCCATATGAAATTGACTATAATATGTTTCAGGATGACTTTAATGATTCTAAAAATGATAAAATTCCTTTAGGTCCCGAATCGATTGGGTTGGATTTTACATTCAAAAACTTCAAACACGTATTTGGAATACCTGAACATGCAGACTCATTAAGTTTACAAGATACTACGAAATCAAATTTACCTTATCGTTTATACAACGTTGATATCTTCGAATATGAAACTCATAGTCGCATGCCCATGTATGGATCCATTCCTTTACTTACTGCCTCCAAACCTCAAGTTTCAATGGGGGTGTTCTGGATTAACAGTGCCGATACTTTTATTGATATTAATAAACAAAACGGTAAAGATACTTCCACTCATTGGATATCGGAAAATGGACTACTTGATCTTATGATTTTCATCGGGGAAAAACCCGATGATATTAATAAGAGTTATGGTTCCATTACCGGTTATGCCAATTTACCTCAATTATTCGCTCTTGGATACCATCAATGTCGTTGGAATTATAATGATGAAAAAGATGTATTAAATATCAATAAATTATTTGACGATAACCAAATTCCTTATGATACTATTTGGCTTGATATTGAGTACGCCGATCAGAAAAAATACTTCACTTGGCAATCAGATAATTTCCCTAATCCTGCTCGTATGCTAGATGAATTGGACCATACAGGGAGAAACTTGGTGATTATTATTGACCCGCATATTAAAACCGGTTATTTTGTAAGTGATGAATTGGTTAAAAAAGCCATCACGATTAATGATCCCGTTAAAAACCAAACTTACTTCGCTCACTGTTGGCCTGGTGAATCAGTATGGATAGATACTATGAACCCCTCTTCTCAAGAATATTGGGATAAGAAACATGAATTATCAACCGAGAACAAATTTTTTGGTGAATTGTCCACTAATATCCATCTATGGAATGATATGAACGAGCCATCGGTCTTTGATGGTCCTGAGACCTCATCACATCGTGATAACTTACATTACGGTAGTTGGGAACATCGTTCCATTCATAACCTATTTGGGCTTACGTTCCATGAAACTACTTATAATTCTTTAGTTAAACGGTTAGCATCAACTCAGAGACAAAGACCATTTATTTTAACTCGTTCTTATTTTGCCGGTTCTCAACGTACTGCTGCCATGTGGACTGGGGATAATATGTCTAAGTGGGAATACCTCAAAATTTCAATACCAATGGTACTTACCTCCAACGTAGTGGGGATGCCATTTGCAGGAGCTGATGTAGGAGGGTTTTTCGGTAATCCTCTGAAAGAATTGTTAACTCGTTGGTATCAAACCGGGATATGGTATCCATTTTTCCGGGCACATGCTCATATTGATTCTAGAAGACGTGAACCTTGGGTCCCTGGTGAACCGTACACGAGTCATATTAGAGATGCGTTAAGATTAAGATATGCATTATTACTGGTGTTCTATACACAGTTCCATGAACATAGTATTGACGGGACTCCCGTTATAAAACCCATGTACTATGAGAATCCTGAAAATGAGGTTACTTATGATATTGATGATCAATTTTTCTTAGGTGATTCTGGTTTGATGGTCAAGCCAGTGACTGATGAAGGTGTGAATGAAATCGAAGTTTACATTCCAGATAATGAGATTTATTATAAGTTTTTCGGGGGCCAGGTGAGTCAAGATTCGATTCGTTTGAATAAACCAGGATATATTGACGTTGACGTTAGCTTGGCTGATATCCCCATGTTCTTGAAAGGTGGATCGATCATTGCTACTAAGCAAAGATATCGTCGATCATCCAAGTTGATGCGTCATGATCCATACACTTTATTTGTCGCTTTTGATAAAGCGGGCCAAGCACAAGGAAAGTTGTATATTGACGACGGAGAATCCTTTGGGTATGAAGATGGCGAGTATATTACCGTTGAATTCGTGGGCAATGCACAAAAGGGACTCAGTGCTAAAGTTATCCGTGGTAGTAGTACTGCTTATGTTGCCTCGCTCAATAATATTGTAATTGAAAAGATTGTGGTATTGGGAGCCGCCAAGACTGTTAAAGGTGATAGTGTGAACCGTGAACAAGATGGTGAGATCAAACCGGTTACGATTGAGAAAGATGGTAATCACATTATTCTTAAGAAGCCCGATCTACAAATCAACCATGACTGGAAGATTGCTTTTGGTGATAAGAATATTGAACATGATGAGTTATAAATGCGATAAGTATGAACAAAATAAATAAGTAATTTTTTTTGGTTAAGTCGTTATATCGTAGGTGTTAATCTTCTTCAGCAGTTAAATCCTGACTTGCTTGAAGTTGAGTCGATTGAGTAAGTTTTAAAGTGACATGATCTTGAAGAACGTAAGCTCGAAGTAGGGTGGCTAGTTTCGATAATTGGGGCCAGTACAAGACTTTATTACAATTAGGACAATTATTTTGCACTGGAGGTATTAATGACGAGGTAGTAGTATAAGTAGATGCTAGACATGTAAGATGGAACATGGATTCACAATGTTCACACATGGTTATTAGAGGAACTGAATTGTCCTTTAATAATTCGATGAGATGAGCTTGGGTGAATTCAGTATTGGGTAAATCAAGAAGAAATTGAATTTCAACATGACATAGAAAGCATTGACGGTCACCCAGAAACAAAGATTGTTTGGCTCGGTTTAAAATTGAAAATTGATGGTTGGATGAAGGATTGGTGGGGTTTTTGGTAAAATACTGGTTAAAATTGACTAATTGGACGGGAATTTGACATGGCACATTCAATTTATTCTGATGCCAAGTATGATATATAACATCATCGAACAAGAGGACTTTTAAATCGAATTGTTTGAAAATATTAGATTCGAGTAATAATTTGATATTGGCTAATTTATGATGAAGACCCGAAGCAGAAGATCGAGATTTTGAAACACGTTTTGGCAAAGGTATATGACGAGTTTGATAAGGATGTTGGAAAGCATGTTCAAATTGAAGGGCCGTTACTTGTGATGGGAATCCATGAACTATAGCTATCATTTTCCAAGGTCTAGATGCCAGTTTTTTGGTACGATAAGCCCCACCAGTTTTTAGGACACCATTATGTTGATTAATTCTTCTTAAAGGGTCAGGGGTGGAACCAATATAGAAAGACCGGGGTTTAGGGACCAGTTGAAGCAAGTAAACCGCGTAGAAATCAGGATGAACGTGTAATGATGGTTTGGTCTCGGGCATTCCTATGGAGAACTGATTTACTATGACTGCAATTTTTCCATCATCATGCTTCTTTTCTTTGTTTCGTGATAAGTTGGACCCGTACCACATGATTTTGTGATAATGTGAAGTAGTGTTTTTTTGCCAAAAAAGGCTTTGATGCAAAAAATGAAAATGAAAATATGAAAAATCAACGAATAGCAAAGAAACCAGCAACCAGATCTCTGATTTTCCATGTGTCGAGAAGATAACCCCATGAATTGGACTCATATTGGCAAGGAGGGGATCGCTTTTCATTTTTGTCCTCCATTTGCTTTGAATTGGCTTTTCACATTTTACAAGTTTTCTCTCTTTTTTTTTTTTTTTTTTTTTTTCACCCATAGCAGTAGTAATAATGGTGGGGACGGAACAAGGCTTTGCTACCGCACATGAGGGTAATTGTCGAGCGCCGTCCGTAAGCTAAATTTGAAGAGAGATGATCACGATTGCCAGTACTTACCGGAATTCCAACCATTTGATCTTATTTCTATAGTTATAGATATTGGATAAAAGACATCTTGATAGTTGAAAAATGGAATGCACGGGTGTGGGACCCACTTCCCCTGAGTTTTTTAGCCTTATAATACTGTTATTGTTCGTTTTAGAAATGTTGTTGTAAAATACAGATGTTGTTTGTGTCTTATCCTAAGACTAAATGTTGGCTCATAACTTACTTACTTCCTCAACAAATCGAACTAAATTGAACCAAGTCGCATTACGCTAACAAATCAAAAAAATCAGCGAAAAAACTCCGGCCAAATTGGGATAAGACCCATCAAAACGGTCTAGACCTTTTTTGCTCACTAGTCTTTGTGCTATAATATTAAAATTAACTAACAAAACAAATAAAACAAATAAAAAAAAAAAAATTAAGACACAGAACATCCGTAATTTTATATCGTTTTAAAGCTAGTCGCTATATATAGCATATTTTCACATCAATGGAAAAAATATATAGCGTTAGTTCATATCAATTTCGAATTCAGCAACAACTTCCCAGTCTATGCCCCCCGCTCCTTAGTAAGGCATATTCAAATCACCTTCATGTAGCCACATCAAAGCCTGTATTTGTCGTTTGACAAATCTATTTATTGGCAATTGCTTTACTTGTACAATTTCAAAAGCAGTCGTTTGTAATTGTGTATTTTCTTTCTTTCTTTTTTTTTTTTTTGCTGTATTTGTTATTGGGCTATAACTGCTTTATCTACTGTGCCATATTTTGTTCTGGCACAATAGCACCTATCAAACATGCTTATTGCTCTATCAATAGCTTTACTACACGGTACAAGCACCATGTTACCATATTCTTTATATACAAATTGAGTGTCTATTTTTTTGCAAGAAATGGTGTGCATTTCAGTATGGTGCATCCTTATTTGTTGCTAGATAGATTACCTATTTAGTCTCATCATATATATGTAGATATATTGTTACCAATTATTATTGACTAATAAAATTGACTAATATTATTAACTACCATTACTATAGTTTACTTTATTATTTGACTTTATTTTAGGCTTGGTGGTCTTTTTTATTTTAGAGAGTGTGTAAGTCTACTTATTTCTTTTTTCGTTTCTCTTTTGTTTCTTTTTTTTTTTTTTTTTTTTTTTTCATTGATATATCATTACTCCACCAACTTTCTTAAACTACCCTTCGTCTTCTTACTTAGTTTTTTTTCTCCCAAGTTTCTCCCGTAACTTGTACTTTCCGCTTAAGTCTGAAAGTCTCTTGACAACCGTCCTCGGCTTCAGTCAAATATCAATACCAGGGTAATTCAATCACATTCCCATTCCTTCTCGTTAAAACCCCTTTTTTCCCTTACTGTCTCACATCCCCAAGAAAAAAGACAAGCTCTAGTTAAACAAGACTAACAAAACTAAAAAAAAAAAAAAAAAAAAAAAAAAAAAAAAAAAAAAAAAAAAAAAAAATAGAGAGAGAGAGAGAAACAGAACGATAGAAAAATAGAAATAAAGAGAGAGGAAAAAAAAAAAAAAAAAAAAGACACGATAGAGTTGTACTCAAATTACATATTCATCTATTCATTTCCTTCTTCTCCTCCCCACCCCACTCCACAAGGTCCATCATTATCATTCCCAGTAGTTTCTTTCATCAGTTCCCTCAGTGGTTAGTCTGTCGTCTTATCATATTATAATATTTTTATTTCACTTCCAAAACCGGGCCCCTTACATTTGTACAATTTCGCACCTTCAGTTCTGTTCCCTGCTCTTCGTACAATCACCACCTCCCCTACCATGGCTAATAATGGACATATAAAATTGGAGGATGATACCTCGATCAATAAACGTGGTAATGGCTCAGGTGGTACAGGTACCACCAATAACAGTAATAACAATAATGGTAATAATAATAAACCAAATGGCATTTCATCCACTTCGTCTTCTAATCAAAGTGGTTCCAATGATTTTGTGAAAAAATTATTCCAAATGCTTCAAGAAGATAGTTATAAAGATGTGGTTCGATGGACCACTAATGGTGATAGTTTTGTGGTTTTAAATACTAATGAATTCACCAAAGAAATTCTACCCAAACATTTCAAACATAGTAATTTTGCCAGTTTTGTTCGTCAATTAAATAAATACGATTTTCATAAAGTTAAAATCCCTAACGAAGAAAAGCAACATTATCAATATGGTGAAGATGCTTGGGAATTCAAGCATCCTGATTTCAGATATAATGATCGTGAATCTTTGGAAAATATCAAACGTAAAGGTCCTAGCACCAAAAAAAATATAAATCAACAACTCCCTCAACATCAGCAATTATCCGGTTTATCATCAAATAGTGGAAACTCAAATTATTTATTAGGTGAACCGTTCTTCGCTCAATTTCAATCCCAAACTCATTCTCAAATCTCAAATTTACGAGATGAAATAAATTCATTAAAGTCAGAAAATAAAGTATTACATCATGATTTATCATTATTAAATAATAAATATAAAGCATTGGTGGAAAATATCGTGTCTATATCCTCATTCGATGAAAGATACTATCGATCGATGGGGATACTTGTTCATTGTCTTGTACAAGCAGGTATTAAATTACCCCCTCTTGATTTCCCCGATCCAAATTTAATACCCATGCATGGTCACCCTCCTCACCCTCCTGCTCCTTCCCATATATCTCAACAACTGCCTGGAAATTCTCAACCTCATTCTCATTCTCATTCTCATTCAAATTCATTATCCCAGTTACCTCCTCATCATTTACAAAGTCCCGATGGAAGATTCGATCCTCAGCAGCAACAACAACCTCCACCATCATCAACTCAACAACAACAACCCCCACAACAGCCCCCACAGCAACCCTACTTACAAAATCAACCCCCACAAGCACATCATTCTCATTCTCACTCCCATTCTCATTCTCTCAATCATGGTCGTCCTACTCCACCATCAAACGGTAATATGACTCCGGCCCCTCTATCACCTCAGCAACTCGTAAACTCATCCCAAGCTCTGCCATCTCTACAACAACCAGGTTCGGGTGTAGGTAGCCTAAATACCGTTGCAGCCACCACTAGCTCGGTTACTCAACCACAACACCACCAACAACAAACTAACTCTACATCGGCACCAAACAATAACAATAATAACCCCCCATCGGCTACCGGACCAGCCTCAGATTCCTCAACTGCTCAGTTACAAACCACCGATTTACCTCAAGTAAGTACCACCAATCTTCCGAATCCTAAATTTCACGTGCTTTTAGTGGAAGATGATAACGTTTGCATTCAACTTTGTCGTAAATTCTTGGTGAAATATGGTTGTCAAGTCACGGTTGTCACTGATGGGCTTAATGCTATTTCAACGGTGGAACACACCAAATATGATTTGGTATTGATGGATATTGTCATGCCAAATTTGGATGGGGCTACCGCCACGTCTGTCATTCGTTCCTTTGATACCAGAACTCCAATCATTGCCATGACGGGGAACATCGAAGATAATGATTTGGTTACTTATCTTCAAAATGGGATGTCCGACATTTTGGCCAAACCATTCACTAAAGATGATCTTTACTCAATATTAAGTAAACATTTACTTACTACTAATGCCAATGATGCCACCTCTTCTGGTACTTCTGGTGCTGCCGCTGCTACTGGTGTAACCCCATCTTCCACTACTCCCAGTGGGAGCATTAGTGAATCTATAAGCGGCAATGCTGTTGAAGCAGCTGCTGCCGCAGCTGCTGCTAATGCTGTGAATCAAAAAAGTGGCTCGGGTAGTGGACCTGCTTCCACCTCACCCATAAATGGAGCACCTGGATCCATTTCTGGTGTAGTTGGTAATCCTCGAGATAATGAACTTGATCTAAGCACTTTGCAAGGGCCTCCCCAGCAAACTTTGATCTTGCCTCAAGAACATAATGCAAATGGCCTCGGGTTGAATGAACCCGCGATGAAAAAACAAAGATTGCAATAAAATCGAAAACTAAAACGAAAAAAAGAAAAAAAAAAAAACAATTTAATCAATAAAAACCAAATAAAAAAAAAAGAAAAAGAAAAATCAATAAAAAGATTAAAACAAATAAGTATGAAAAATGTTGAAAAACAAGATACTATCATGCTACGCGATAATGAGAAGACAGGAAATTTTTTTTTTTAAATAAATCTGTATTAATAAAATAAATTTATAATCTGTATAAAGATAAATACTATTTTAGATTTTTCTCTTCTACTGTTAATTTATTCATTTCAACTTCCAATTTATTGATATCGTCTTTCTTAGGTATAATGCAATGGAGCGCTAGATCTGTAAATGCATTTCCCCATCCTCCATCTTCTGGGTCAAATTTCTTATGTAGGACGTCCAGAAAATACGGGGTGGTGAAGTCATATGTTAATTGAGGCTCATTATAAACAAACTTATTCTTCTTGTTTCGGCTCTTTCTTTTCGAGACATTGGTAAATCCATCATCTGCGGGTGTTTCAGTCTTCTTACTTGTGTGACCCTCGAGCAATTTAACCAAATGGGCCAAACACTTATAATTATCAAATAGTTTCTGTTTGGATAATCGATCGGTATGAGATATCAAGTCGTTAGCTAGAAGCCACTGTGGTTTGACGGATTCAGTTAACTGTTCCGTGAGTTCAAGTCCAGCGTGGGGGAGAAAGAACAACGTAGTAGTCACATCTTTCGGTGTACTATACTGTTCTTCAACATTGAAATTAAAATGATCCTGTAAAAGTTCCGTATCCAAATCATTAAATACGGGATCGTAAAGTGAAATATGCTCAGGAGTAATGCCAAACTCGTTTTGAAGTTGAAGTAAGAATGCTAATTGATATAATGCAGCTTTGCTATCCGAGGGGGAGCCAAGGGCCAAACATCGTATATGGGTTAATTTAATCTTCTCCAGTCCGAGCTCACTGAATGACGCTGTTGTTTGCTTAAATAATTTGGACTCACGTATTATCTCTTGATACTGTTCGAGGGTAATGGCAAGTACACCAATCTTCAATGAGTCGACTTTCTCGGACTCTTTCTTGTTGGCCATTGCTGCAAGTCAATAATTTATCTCCAATCGTGTCTATTATGTAGGCAGCCCATCCAACTGTCTGAAATAAAGGGAGTCTTAACGCCGTTCTTGATACCACCACCGTATAACCCCGAATCTGGATCTCGCTGATATTCTGATTCCCTCTCTAAAAGCGGATTAAACCATCATATCAAGACATAGTGAACCTCCATCGATCTGGTCTTCGCTATGGAACCTCCGCGGATTTCACAAAAAGAACTAGGCGTGCACCACGTAAAAAAAGAATAAAATAAAAAAAAAATAAGCAAAAACGACTCTGCTCTGCGCAGCTCTGCGAGAAAAAAAAAAAAAAAAAAGAGCCTAATTAAAATTTATATATATTCAAAAAAAAAAAATGGGTCGAAATTTTTTTTTCCTCTTATATTCCTTCTTCTCCTTTCCTTTGCAGAATGATGAATTCAGTACATTAACTGATTTATTGACTACTGTCTGTTCGTTATCGCTCTTTGTCTATTCTTTTGTGAATACTCCTTTCAACAAAGGAATTAAAATAAAAAATAAACTCAGCTAACCCGTAGCTGAAATCTTCACCTGTTTCCAAGTTGTCAGTCCCAAGTAACACTCCTGGTGCCAACATTCCCTCTGTCGCCTCACCAGTAATTTCATCAGCCAATACTTTACAGTCGTCTCTGTCTCCTGTGAAAATCCTATCTTCTTCTGTTAGCAATATTCTGAACTGCAAGATGCGTAAGTGTAAAGTTTTTGTTGGTTCTTCTCATCCTGAGTTGGGTAGATTAGTTTGTGATCGTTTAGGGGTTGAACCTGCTCCATGTACTTTGAAGAAGTTTTCAAATGGTGAAACATCGGTGCAAATTGGTGTCTCTATTAGGGATGAAGACGTTTATATTATTCAATCTGGTTCTCCTCAAATCAATGATCATATAATGGAATTACTTATTTTGATATCGGCATGTCGTGGTGGTTCTGCTTCTAAAATCACGGCCGTTATCCCACAATTCCCTTATTCCAAACAATCTAAGATGAAAAAACATAGAGGTGCCATTACTGCAAGAATGTTGGCCAATTTATTAATTATGGCTGGGGCCGATCATGTTGTATCCATGGATTTACATGCTTCTCAAATGCAAGGTTTCTTCACCAAACCAGTGGATAACTTATTTGGTGCTCCAACTTTAGCCAGATGGATCCGCCACAACATTCCTGACTGGGAAAATGCTGTTGTTGTTTCCAAAAACCCTGGTGGTACCAAAAGAGTCACCGCATTGGCTGATTCATTAAAAATCAATTTTGCTATGATCCACACTGATCGTCGTCGTACTCAAGATGGTTATTCCAAGAAGAAAGCATTGAAATCATCAAGACACAACGCCAATGGGTCTAAAGGTAACAATTTGGAAAAAAAATCATCTAACGATGATGATTATGAAGAAGATAATATTGTTTCAGAAATGCAAACCGCCAGAATTGTGCAAGGTCATGTTGTTGATGATGATTACCCAGTTCCTCAAACTCCCATCACCAATGGAATTAGAAAAAATGGGCACTTAGAAACCACGTCGATATTGGATAGTGATGCGCTTGGCGGGTCCTATGATGCTGCCAATAGTGATGACGACGATGAAGATGCACCCGATTATGCTCAAGAAAAATTAATCACCTTGGTTGGTGATGTTAACAATAAGGTTGCCATCATTTTGGATGATATGATTGATAAACCTAACTCATTCATTGCTGCTGCTGAACATTTACGTTTGAATTGTGGTGCCAAGGCTGTTTACGTTGTTGGTACTCATGGTATTTTCAGTGATAAGTGCTTGGAAACTCTTAATGACTCTTCATGCATAGATAAGATTGTCGTCACAAACACTTACCCAATCGGTCAAGAAAGAATTAAGAACAACCAAAAGTTAACTGTTATCGACGTGTCTCCAATTTTCGCTGAATGTATCAGAAGAGATCATTTTGGTGAATCAATCTCGGTTTTGTTTGATTCCTTGGCTGCAATTGAGTAGATTTATAGGATTTTTCAAATCTTACATCAATATAATTTATTCTTGAAAATTTTCTACTCTAAATTTGCATATGGTTCCTCTTACCCAACAAGCCAGCTGAGGTTCCAGTCATTTCTGCCAGACCCCTAGGCTAACTTGAAGTGTTCTGTGTTTCGTTCTTTTTTTTTTTCCACTTTTTTTATTTTATTTATTTTTGAATTTTTTTTCTTTTTTTTTTTTTTTTTTTTTTTTTTTTTTTTTTTTTTTTTTTTTTTTTTTTTTTATCCCTTTTTACTTTGCTGTCCTTGTTCATTCCCTTATATTTATTGTCATTCTAAGAATATAACAAGGTCTATTTTTCGGGTTGGTTTTACATGTAGCTGAAATCAAATTCACCCAACGATGCAATCATTCGGATTGCAGGACCCATTCTCAGTTAATGTCGTGTGACATTTAACTAAAAGGAGTGGTTACTAACGGAGCGTTGGAATATCAAATTATCCTCGAAAAACTACAACAACTGGAGCAAACGTTCTGTTTGCTCCGTATCGATTGGTCTACTCTTCTCCCATAGAGTATCATCAATCGGTTGTATATTGTTTGGATACATAATAGTAACTCAGTAAGTAGCTGAATAAACGGCTATGATGTCAAATAAATGTAGAAAAAACCTGTCCATCCTCCATAGTAATCCCACGTGGATTGCTGCTCCTGCACAATCCCCATACTTTTTTTAACTCTGTTCTCACAAGGCGTCAACTTTAAAGGAAAAAAAAAGAGAACAAATAAAAAGTATGGAATGTTTCTTTTCTACACAATAGCTCGTATTTTCTTGATAATATCTCTAGCTGGTCCATTATCAACGATCTCATCGTTACGGTTGTCTTGTCTTTTCTGGTTAGCTTATACTGTGACGTAACCTCAATAGGTTTCAGGGTCTTCTCTTATCGATATCTACATATATTTATACTTCTATTTCTTATCTCTGTATTTGTCTTCTATTTCTTTTTTTTTTTTTTCAGTGTCTTCTTTAACCGCTCATCGCTGATTTCCATCATGTCTAATAGTTTTCCAGAGTCATCGAACCCAGATCTGCCGATTAAGGATCGCTCATTACCTATTCCCATCACCAATACTGCAACTGACGGTCAGAATCAACATATTAACACGGGCAGCAATGATAGTAGTGCTGCTTCCATGTCTCAGTCATCATCCGTGTCTTCTTCTAAAAGACCCCTGATTGGCCTGTCGTTGCAACATAAAATGAGCCAACCAATGTCTCCATTATCATTGTCTGCTTCCAAGTATCCACCTGTCATTGATGAGCATCCTCCAGGACAATTGTTTAACGATGCTGATGTAAGCACAGCCCAGTCTAATGTTGATGATGACGTGGATCGTCTTACCATTAAAGAGGAAGAAACCAGATCCTCCTCTGTTCTGAGTCAGCCCTTATCCTCACCTGCTACTGAAAAAGCCATCGCATCAATTGCTCCCATGCTTGAAAGTTTTGCTCCCAAAACCAGTGCCGAAGAATCTCAGGATGGTATCACCAATAAATTGAATACTTCTCCCAATACCGCTGTGCAAACACCATTGGGCGTGTCGCCATCGGCAGCACCAGGGGTTCTTGAAGGAGGCTCCCATGAAAATGGTAATGGCAATGGCAATAGCAATGGCAATGGTAATGGCAATGGTAATAGCAATGGTAATAGCAATGGTAATAGCAATGGTAATAACCACACAGCCACTCCAGGTTCTGAGCATAATTTAACGGTGGATAATTTAACATCAAATGAGGCTACATTCAGATCGAAGGGTAACTCAAGGGCCAATTCATTATCTTCTGCTTCGGCTTATGATAACAGTTTCTATGGTTTACTGAAGTTGAATAAGACAGTGTCCAACTCATCCAATACTTCAAGAAAATCAATCTCAATCCACAAGGAACCTGAAGGTCCTAAACTTCCTAAGATTGGTAAGATTGGTGTTTGTGCTATGGATGCTAAAGTAATGTCTAAACCTTGTAGAAGAATCTTGAATAGATTAATTGAAAATGGTGAGTTTGAAACCATTATTTTCGGTGATAAGGTTATTCTTGATGAATCCATTGAAAATTGGCCCACTTGTGATTTCCTCGTCAGTTTTTTCTCAACTGGTTTCCCATTGGATAAAGCAATCTCATACGTTAACTATCGGAAACCTTACATAATTAATGATTTGGTACTTCAGAAATGCTTGTGGGATAGAAGATTGGTACTTTCAATTTTAAATCACGCTAATGTTCCTACTCCTCAAAGACTCGAAATTAGTAGAGATGGGGGGCCCCATCTCGATAATCAATTATGGGATAAATTGAAAGAAGTGGGTATGTCTGAGGATCAATTACACAAGTTAACCCATCAACTGGAACCCGATTGGAAGATGCTTGATGATGACACCTTATATGTGGCTGGTGAAATCATGAAAAAACCCTACGTTGAGAAACCAGTTGATGGTGAAGATCATAATGTATATATATACTATCCTAAGTCTACTGGTGGTGGTGGTCGTCGTTTGTTCCGTAAAATTGGTAATAAATCCTCAGAATTTGATCCCGAATTATCCACACCTAGAACTGAAGGTTCATTCATTTATGAAAAATTCATGGATACTGATAATTTTGAAGATGTCAAGGCTTATACTGTGGGACCTAACTTTTGCCACGCCGAAACTCGTAAGTCTCCTGTTGTTGATGGTATTGTTAGACGTAATACTCATGGTAAAGAGATCAGATTTATCACAGAACTATCAGAACATGAAACTATCATGGCTAGAAATATAAGTCGTATCTTTAAACAAACCATTTGTGGTTTTGATTTATTGAGAGTCAATGGTGAATCGTATGTCATTGATGTTAATGGGTTTTCATTTGTCAAAGATAATAATGAGTATTATGATTCTTGCTCTTCCATCTTGCGAAATTTGTTTATCGAAGCTAAGAAATCTCGTGATTTGTTTAAAACTAAAATCCCTCGTCTGTCTCAATTACTCAATAAAGGTCAATTTGAAGAAAAGGAACAGAAATGGGTATTTAAAGGTTTGGTGTCCGTTATTAGACATGCTGATCGTACTCCAAAGCAAAAATTTAAATATTCCTTCAGATCCCCTCTCTTTATTTCATTATTAAAGGGCCATAAAGAAGAAGTGATAATTCGTGCAGTTCCTGATTTGCAAGTCGTTTTGGAAACTGTTAAAATTGCAGAAGAAAAAAATTTGGAGGATTTGAAAAAATTGCGTCAATTAAGAGGTGCTTTGGAGAAGAAAATGAATTTCCCTGGTACCAAAATTCAGTTAAAACCGGCCTTAAATAGTGAAAATCCCGAGATTGTGGAAAAAGTTCAATTGATATTGAAATGGGGTGGTGAGCCTACTCACTCTGCTAAACACCAAGCTAGCGATGTTGGTGAACAGCTCAGGCAGAACATTAAATTATTGAACCGTGAAGCTCTAAAAGATGTTAAAGTCTTCACTTCTTCAGAAAGAAGGGTAATTACTAGTGCCCAGTTGTCTACCATGGCTTTATTGGGCTTGGAGAAAGAACACGAAACCTTACCTGACGACTTCCTTATTATAAGGAAGGATTTATTAGACGATTCCAATGCTGCTAAAGATCTTATGGATAAAGTTAAGAAAAAGTTGAAGCCTTTGTTAAGACAAGGGGCTGAAGCTCCTCCTCAATTTACTTGGCCTCCAAAGATGCCCGAACCTTTTGTGGTCATTAGAAGGGTTTGTGAATTAATGAACTTCCATAGACAAATCATGGAGTATAACTTTGAGAACTACAATGTTGAGGAATTCCAAAAATCGTGGTGCTGCGGTGAAGACCCTATGTTATTCAAGGAAAGATGGGATAAATTATTCCAAGAATTTACAACTGTGGAAAAGACCCATCCTTCCAAGATTTCTGAATTGTACGATACTATGAAATATGATGCTTTGCATAACCGTCAATTTTTGCAGCGTGTGTTTTCATTTGATCCAAATGACGAGGCCTTGATTTCCAAATTGAGCCTGAAATGTGGCAACACAATTAACTCTTCTGGCTTGGTCAGTGAGTATCCAATTAACATTTTGGCTATGAATAATTTCAAAATCCCTAATGAGACTGCTCCAAGTAGCCATAACACAAGTGCAAACACATCCGGTTCAAACTCGACGAACAACTTGGCCAACATTACTTCCAACTCGGCCACTCCGATTTCAGCGGGGTCTTTAGGTTGGGTCTTGAAGGGTGCCACTTCGACGATTAACGATTCTTCCTCTAATAATGACTCCAATACTCATAAGAAGACAACTAACTCCCAAAGTGCCACTGATAATCCATTCGATAATCCAACATTTGCCAGATTGAGAGAATTGTACAGATTATCCAAGGTGTTATTTGATTTTATTTGTCCTCAAGAGTATGGTATAAAGGATGAGGAAAAGCTCGATATTGGATTATTGACCTCATTACCCTTGGCTAAACAAATCTTGTCTGACATTCAAGATATGAAAAAGCATGATACTGCTGCGGTTGTCAACTACTTTACCAAAGAATCACACATTTATACTTTATTGAATGTGATTTACGAATCTCAAATTCCAATGAAGATTGCAAGAAATGCCTTGCCAGAGCTTGATTATCTATCACAGATTGTGTTTGAGCTATACGAATCTGGTGATTCCAGTAGCCCAACTGGTAAAAAACATTCTATCAGACTCTCTTTGTCCCCTGGCTGTCACACACAAGATCCTTTGGATGTTCAATTGGATGACGACCACTATATTGGGTGTATTCCTCGTATCAGCTTGACCAGACACTTGGATATGGACTTGGTAACCCAGAGATTGAAATCAAGGTTTACTAGGGTGTCATTACCAAAGAAATTCACCCCTGTTAATATATCTAGTCCTTTGGCTACTGGAATTTGATTTTATATTTATATTATTTTGACTATATTTACATAGTTATTTATTTTAAAATAACTTTTATTTGATTTTTCTTATTTCAATTCTACGAAACAAGGAGTAATATTTAAATAATTAATGTATTGAAAACCTAAATATGTATAAATAAATCAATGAAATCTAAGACTATGTCTAGATAGTACCACGTACCTAAACTAAAGTCAACAAGCATCATTGAACTCAAAATCCCAAACATCAGAATATATGAATAGAGTAAACACAAAATAAAAAATAAAATAAAGTATTAGTGAAATTAAAAGTAGTATGAAGAAGAGAATGATGACTCCGGGGAGTTAAAAAAATATGGAGAGGAATAGGAAAAAAGTTTAGCAATAAACCTAAGCAGATTCATAGGATTCCCAGTTGTTAATGATATCCAAGATCTTTTCAGATTTGGTTAAGTTGTAAACTTCTTGGAAGTATTCCTTGGTGATTTCAAATGGTTTGGCAGTCAAGTTAGGAATGTACTTACCAATTAAATCATTAGGTTTAACAGATGATTTAGGAATTTTCTTACACAAGAATCTTTGGAATGGTTTGACACCAGACATCAAGTAAGAAGAGTGGAATGGAACAGAGATCCCCTTTAATGGGATAACAGCAAAACCTCTTTGTAAGTCAATTGGTTGAGGTTTAGCAATAGATTGAGCGGAAACTTCAGAGATGATTTCCTTTAAGTGCTCTTTAACTTGTTCTATAGAAAGAGAAGCTTGTAATTTAACAATGTCAATCTTGTTCAATTTAATAACATTCAAGACATTAGTTAAAGTATCCAAGGCTCTCAAGTCACCAGCGGTAACATATTGGGCATTTTCAACATTGTAGTTAACAATTTCCAATAACCAACCAGTCTTTTCAGAAACTTCATCAACAACGAATCTTAAAGCGGAATCGTCAAAAGTTGGGCTGACTCTTGATGGATTAACAGCACACATACCGTAGTTAGATCTTCCCAAGTCATCTCTTGGAACAGCGACTTGCATAGTCATACCTCTGTAGAAAACGACATCAACTAAGGATTCGATTGGCATAACATTAGCCAAAGAAGACAAAGCAGAATATTCACCCAAAGAGTGACCAGCAAACATGACATCACTTGGAACCAATCCCTTAGACTTAATATCTTCGTAGGAAGCCTTTTCCATCAAGGTCAAAGCAGGTTGAGTAAATTGAGTGGCGGACAATAAACCAGTTGGAGAAACGAAAGTGTGAGAAGTAGTAGTATGATCAATGTCTTTGAAAATCTTTTCAGATTTGATTTCACCATCTTCACCAATGGTTTCGAACATCATACCAACATAGTTATCTCTAATCTTTCTACCCTTGGAACCACCGAAATGAATAGTTAATTCATTTGGATTGTTCTTCACAATGTCAAGGATAGAGAAACCATAGTTATCAACAAAGTGACGGTCAGCTCTGTCCCAAACATCACGAGCAACTTCAGAACTATTGTATAAGTCCATACCCATACCTTGTTCTTGGGAACCTTGACCAGTGAAAACGTAAGTAGTGATTGGCTGTTCAATTTCAGCTTCACCAACTAAAACAGTGGATTCAGTTTCCACATTCTTGGTTTCAATCTTAATGATCTTACGACCATTAATCATACCAACGTGTTCCAAGGTAGTTTGTAAAGTGTCATTTGGTAAAACCATACCAACGAAGGTAGCCTTGAAAGCTCTGACTCTTGAAGCAACATTGTTGGCAGCCCATTCTTCCACTAAAGATCTAATGGAAGCAGAGGAGTACATACCATGAGTAATGGTACCTGGCAATTTAGCATAAGCAGCAAAGACTCTGGAAACGTGAATAGGGTTGTAATCACCAGAAACCTTGGCATATGGTTCGTTAGTACTTGGAGCCTTGGAAGTTAATTCTTCACCGGAAGAAATTGGAATAGCGTTTTCAAAAGTGACAGCTTGTTCAATGGTATTCCCATTTCTAGACAAGTAGTCGGTAACTGGGTTACCATAAGATTTACCAGCTTCGTAATCAACGGAACCAACTTGAATGATCTCTTTAGTTGGTAATTCCAAATAAACTTGACCGATAGTCTTGATGGAAGAGTAAATGTCAGCACTCTTGAAATAGTAAGTAGATTCACATCTGAAAGTCAAGGTTTGGTTTAATAATTCAACATCTTCTTCTAAGTGGAACCATTCTTTAGATCTCAAGATAGCTAAGTCTTTAGAGGATTTGATAGCAACTTGAACTGGGGTTTCAGTGACTTTTTGGAAGGTATTTTCAAAGTCATCGTAAGCACCTCTGTATAAGAATTCAGATGTAACTTCCATAACAGCTTTACCTTCTCTGTAAATAGTACCAACAACTTCAACCAACTTACCGGAAGGTTGGTTCAAGACGGCCTTAATTTCAGCCTTGGAGTTAACAACATCACCCTTTTTCAAAGGTTCAGCACCTGGGATCATTCTGTAACCGTTAGACATGTGAACTAATCTTAATAAGTCACCGTCAACAGTCTTAGGGAAAATAGCCATCATAATAGCCTTCCAGCCGACGACGATAGCGAAATCCATAGGAGCTAAGGTAACTTTACCAGGTCTAGAGACAAAAGCTTCACACTTGTTACCAATGGCATGAGTGAATTCAGAAATGTCTTGAGAATTGATGGTAAGTTCATCTCCAACAATAGTCTTTTGGACATCGATATCCAAGTTAAATGCATAATCGTGGCCAAACCACAATTTCCAGTAGAATTCTTTGATTCTGTCATTTCTACCTTCAATAACTTCCAAAATTGGAGCAAACCCATCGTTTGGATTATATTTGTATAAGAAAGGTAAAGCGACAGGTTTACCATCGGCAGTTCTGTGTTCAATTAAAGATAATTGAATGATGTCTTGTTTGACTAATTTGATTTCGACAACTGGTTTAAAGTCACCATTGAAGGATTCTAAGACAGTCAATTTGGTTTTAGAGCTGTCGTTAGGAAATTCGATCTTAGTAATAGTGTTAGCGGATGGTGACAAGATATCTTGAGTAGAGTTAGGAGCATGGTTAGAACCTTGAACAATTCTATCGGTAGAAATTAAAGCGTGTAACCAGTTCAATTTCTTTCCAGCCAATTTTTGTAACCAAGTAGATTTGGAGATGGTTTCACCAGCAGCAATCTTGTAAATAAGGACATCATCCTTAATTTCATCAGAAGCAGATGGAGCAATTGTGACAGGTTCTTTACCACCGAAGTATTCAACAACTGGAATCTTGGATTCATCACCGGCGTATTCATCCTTGACCAATTTTTCGATGTGACCATCATGGATAGAGTCCAAGATAGATTTGATTGGTTCATTAACTTCGTTGGTGTATTGAGCAGCAACGGGACCATGCAAGATACAGGTTCTTTGGACATCTTCGTCAACAACGGCTTCCAAATCTTCTGATTGCCATAAAGAATCTTTTTTAAAGAAGAATTCGAAGGTTTCGTTCAAGACGGGGACGAAAGGAGCTGGTTTTTGAGTTGGTCTAGAGCAGCACATCAAGAAGTAATCGCAATCTTCTTCATTGATCAATTGTTCTTTGGCCAATGGGAATTGCTTAAAGAATTTATCGGAAAAAGCTTGAGGGTTTTCGGCCAATTGATTATAGTTTTGAATCAAAGATTCGGCACCTTCTTTTACGGTGAATCTTTCTTCGACTCTTCTTAAGTAGTCACCGAAGAAGTTTCTTAATGAAACATCAATCCATCTTTGAGATTTCTTGACGTACATCAATTCAATTAATCTGTTGGCAACTTCTTGGTAAGTCATATCTTGCAAGTCACAAACACCTTCAGAGTTTTTACCAAACCAAGGTTTTTGGAAATCTTTGTTTAACTTTTCAATGATATAATCTTTCTTCTTATTCAAAGCGTCAAGTAATTTGTTTTTAGGTAAGGAGAAAATGGTATCATCCAATTCTTTCCATAACATAACACCTCTAGTGGCAAGTTTATGGATTGGTTCACCCATTTCAGATCTCACGGTAATAATACCACCAGTTGGTTTTTTGTAAGTATTTTCCCATTGAGAGTCTGGAACACCGGCACAAGCAGCGATGGCTTTTTTGGCATCTAAGGAAGTGTGGGCTTCTTTAGCAGTCATAACACGAGAACCAAATAAGACACCATCATAAGGCATTGGTGGATAGTTGAAAGAGGTAGACCAGGTACCAGTTAAGTAAGGATAGGTATCATCAGCAGAACCGAAACCGGAACCAGCGATTAAGATAATGTTAGGACATCTTCTAATCTTAGAATACATTTGTAAGATTGGTTGATGGAAATCTTCGAAAGAATGGTGACCACCACCTCTACCACCAGTCCATTGTAAGACAATTGGGAAAGTTGGGTGAGCTTTAGCAATGGTAATAACTTGACTAATAGCATCAATAGAACCGGGTTTCAAGCCTAAATGAGTTAAGCCTAATTCTTCAATATATTCAGTAGCAACTTCTAAAGAAGGAACACCAGCACCAATAGTCATTGATTGAATTGGGAAATTTTTTTCTCTCAATTCTTTAATTAATGGAATACCCCATTGTAACATTCTTGGATTAACGTAAATCAAGTTAATACCGATACCAGAACCAGGAGTAACTTTGTTTACCACTTCATTCAAAGCTTTTTCCATATGAACACCACTGAAGTAACCACCACCGGCTAATTCAATGTGGTAACCAGCATTGATGGTAGCAGCAACAATATCAGGGTTAACGGTGGATGGAGTCATACCAGGGACCATAAGAGGAGCTCTACCTAATAATCTGGAGAATTTAGTATCAACGAAAACTTTACCATTAGAAGTTTTCACCAATTTAGGACTGAATTCTTTCAACCAGTTAGGAGCCCATCTAATAAGGTCTTGAGATTGATTAAAGATTTCTTGTTTGAAACCATATTCATCATCAACGGCAGGAGTATCCAAAGTACCAGCAAGAATGATTCTGGCCCCGGTACCTTCTTTATTTCTATGAGTTAAAACCCCTAAACCGGAAACACCACCGGGACCGAAATCCAAGATATGACTTGATTTGAAATTAGTTGCGGTTTCCCAATTAACAGGTAATTGAGTGATACATTTGGTGATTCTAGCAATGATTGATACTTCATCACCAGAAACTCCTTGTTGGAAGTTAGCACCGTTGAAAGTATCATAGACGGGGATCTTAATACTTTCAGCATCAAAGGATAAATTATGATCGGCTAAATCTTCCAAGATTAAATCGGTAGCATCTTCTAATAAATGAGAATGGAAAGGAGCAAAAATTGGTAAGAAACGATTGGAGAATTTCAATTTTCTTTCAGAGAATGGAACTCTGGCTTGATCCAAACCTGAAGGAGCTTTATTATTTCTTAAAGCCAAATTTAAACCATATAAAGATTCTGGAGGACCAGAAACGACCAAATTTCTAGCACCGTTAATTAAAGAAATAGCAATATGTTTATCTTCAGGTAAATGTTTATTAGTTTCATCGATGAATTTTTCAACTTGTTCGACTGATAAATCTCTGATGGATAACATAGGAGAAGGTCTACCTTCACCATTTTCCAAAGAATCTTGTAACATGGTAGGAGGTAAGGTAGTTCTTGGATAAGTCATCAAACATCTAGCCCCGATGAAGAAAAGTAAAGAAATAGCTTTCAATGAGTTTTCAATGAAAGAATCCCAAGAATCAGAAGAGGCAATAGCAATGGCAGTGACCAAACCTTGAGAATGACCGGTGGAGCCAGCCAAAGAAGTTCTGAATTGACCTGGAGTATAACCCAAAGTTTTACAAGTGACTGCATAGTGACATAATTGAATAACACAAATTAAGGGACAAGATACTGGAACACTTAATAAATAATCTTGATCTGGAGTTTGTTCTGGATTATTCAACCAGGTTAAAATATCAAAACCTTGAGTATAAATTTTATCGACATTTTCGGTATTTTTAACCAAGTTATTTAATTGAGCGGCAATTTTACCAACTAATTCTTGAATTAAACCATGATACATTTGGTTTAATTCTCTTAATTCCTCAAAATAATCATCAGTATTACCTTGACCGCCAAAAATGGCCACGATTTGACTTTCTGGAGCCGATAATAATCCTGATTTAGAAGGATTAATGGTGGTGTTAGAGTTAATCAAGGCGGTGAAATAATTTTTAATCACTTGTTTAACTTTATAAGAAGTGGTTGGGTATTTTTCATCCGCCAACAATTGAGCAGCGAATGAATGAATATCAGAATTGGACAAGAATCTTAATTCGAATTCATGTAAAGATAATTGTAATACTTCATTGAATTGACCAGCTGGATGTTTTGGATCAACTAAAGTAGCAGTGTAACCCAAAAATTTAGCCAACAATTCAGCAGGAGACGAAGGTTCATCATCGGATGCAAAACCTTCAGTAGGTTCGGGCAAGACTTTGCTGAATTGTTCTTTCAATTGAGAATAATTGAAAAACAAAGTGGTTGGAACCAATAAAGTATGTTCTATGGAACCATGACTTAAAGAGAAAGGACGATGTGTGGTACTCATATTGGAATTTGCAAAAGTGAAAGTAATGTGTAGCGCGAATGTAGAATCGAGCGGCGGTTAAAACAATGGGATGAGATTTTTTGATGGGAAATGTATGTGAATTATAGACAAACACCAAGAAAACTCAAAAAAAAAAAAAAAAAAAGAAAAGAAATAGCGGACAAATGAAAAAAAAATGGTTCAGATGTTCAATTAGCTAGAATGAAGAATCGGACAGTCGTGTTGTTGTTATATACAATTGACGAATTGAAACCAAAATCAAGGGGGTCAAATAAATAAATAGACGTATTATTTCAAAAGGGGTCAACGGGATGAGGGTTAATAATAGTAAATTATACGAAAAAATGTGGTACTGTATAAGAAACTAGTATACCTGGGGGAGAAGACACGGGATATTGAATTAAACTGGGATGGAGGTTTACTCTTAAAAAAAAAATACTTCAATTGAAGAAAAAGAAGAAGAAGAAGAAGTTGTCGAAACAAAAAATCAACTTTTCAAAATCAAGTGGAATATCCCAGAGAATTATAAGACTATCACCAAGGGACCAAAAAAAAAAAAAAAAGAAAAATACAAAAAATAAATAAATACAAAAAAAAAGGTTATTGTGTAGGGAATAAAGCACACAGACTAGTGGAAAAAGAAAAGAGAGATACACCTTGAAACAAAGATCGATAATAAAGGGCATACACTTTTTGAAAGATACGGTTGGGAAATGGAACAAGGCCAAAACAAAAAAAAAAATAAAATAAAGAAAGAAAAAAACAAAAGAAAAAGGAACCACTGGAAATTTGATAAAATTTGGGGATATACTGTATAAACTACTAGCTAGCTACTCAACACCAGTGTGTTTAGCACTCAACACATCATTTGTGCATTTTCCATTTCAACTCTTCCCATTTGTTACTATTGCCACCCATTATTTTTTGGTACCTTGTTGTATCGTATGTTTATGACTACACCGGTATCTGTTGAATGGCAGACTAGCAGACAGTGAAAACGTAAAATTACTGCTAAACCGTTTGGTGCGTCTTTTTTTTTAAAAAAAGTTTACGTGTAGGTCGCTTTTTTTTTTTTTTTTTTTTTTTTTTTTTTTTTTTTGGCCCAAAAAAAAAACGAGCGTAACAAAACAAAAAAAAATGTAGAAAATGTCTGATATCAGAACGGCCGACTAACTGATTTGGCACTACAACCACCAGCAACAAAAGTGTATGGACTAAGGGGGATGTTGTGAAAATACACTGCTTGTTTATCTGTGGTGACAATATCCATCAATTACACCCATTTGTAAGTAACTGCGCCTAAGAACAAAAAGTATTGGGACTGCTGAGACTACTGTTCCCACTGCCACTAGTATAATTTTCTTGGGCAGCAGTACAAAAATAAAACCAAAGGGCGAAAAACCAGTAGAGACTGCATTTGCAACAAAACCCATCCAGAAAAAGGATGAGAGCGCCGCTTGTATGCAGGCCGGGTGAGTGTTGGGTGAAGACTCAAATTTGGGCTTAATGGTTAAATTTAGATGCGTTTGTTGGGAAGAGCAGGAATTTTGACCGACAACAAAAAAAAAAAATAGGAACAGGCAAATTGCCTTAGTGCTGATTCTATGCCGTTCTTTGAAGGCGTGGGCTTATGATTCTGGGTTTTGTTGGTTACACAAATATCACTCTTAAAATAAGCCTGTATATTTATTGTGTTTGTGGATGAATCAATCAACGTTACATTTCCACCCAACGATAATACTGTGATTGAAACTGCCGCTTACGTAATGGGACGTGCCGAGGGTGGGAGGGTTGCTTTACGTAATTGCTTATGCCATCCCCACTTCTGGTCGCCTGATAAGATGCAAAAATGCATCAGTACACTTTATGCTAGTCATTTGCACCCTGGAAATATCGAAAATATGTATTTGCTTGATTGATCTATACTGGTGAATATGGTTGGTTTGCTTATGTAATCATTTGCCTGGTAAGGCCAAGACGTTGTTGACTTGTTGGGGGAATTCTCGTACAATAATCTCACATTGAACCTCTTTGCAAAGCTCTTTGCGATTGTAATAAGGAACCTTGTGTAACAAGTCCAATCCACTGCTTCTTTCCAATGCCTCCAAAGGAACCTGATATTTGGTTAATGGATCTTCGTTGTCGATCGCCGCATTGGGTAATACAAATGCCCCTACACTGATCTTATTATCCCCGTTATTTTCTCCTATGATTAATTTGAAAAAATGAGTAGGTACCGCAATGTTAGGAGGACTACCGATTACTTCATAAGTAACGCGATATTTATCATCTTCACATTTTTTAGGTAAATATAATGGACCCGTCATGATTCTAACATTATCATATTTTTTGGTTAATCGGCGTCCAAAGTCTTCAAAATGGGCCCAATAATCACGATTGAATCCTTCTCCAACTTGTGGTGACATATTGGTTAAATAGAAAGTTTCATTCATGGCGTCTTGATCAAATTTAGCATCGGCAGCTGGGGCTTGATGTCCACGATCATATCCACTCCGGAAATAATCTCTTAATCTATTTCTGAATTTCAATGGAATCGTTTCATCTTCTTTGAAAACCGATTTTTTACGATCTGCTTGTTTCACCAGTAATGAATCACGAGTAATATGTTCAACCACCCAATATGGATTTCGAGTGGCTCGATTATAACAACTCGTGAACTCCTTGAAATTCTCTAAATCATGAATGGGTCCCGGAAATCCGTACTTGTAAAAATCCTGAGGTTTAATGGTATTGGGATCAAATGACCCAACTCGTTGATCACCAGGTATCGAGGGTAAATTCGAGGTGGGACTAGGCGGTGGTGTCACACTAGGACTGGGTGACGACGACGATCTTCCCCAAAAAAATGATGCAATCCCTACGGTACCTAAACCTAGGGTGTTGTATAGAACTTTACTCATGGCTGCAATGGTTATTTGTAGAATATATAATGGATTCGATGCTCTTATTTTTTTTTTCACTTTATTTTTTTTTTTTTTTTTTTTTTTTTTTTTTTTTTTTTTTTTTTTTTTTTTTTTTTTTGTTTCGTTTCGCGGTCTCTCGATGATTTAAGTATTATAAGTACAAGTTGATTTCGCAGAAACGGGTCCTTCGCTGAGGTTAACCAGGGATCACCTGTCAACCATTTGCAATAGTAACTCATCGTTGCCAGTGCCAACTAATTCTATACCTCCGTGGCCCTCGTGCCCGAATTAGATGTTCGACGTTGCGAGTCTGAAAAGAATAACATGTGCAAATGTAATAACGAAGAGAAAAATGTGTATGAAAAGAGTACTGTTCAACGGTTGAGTCGTGCGTTGTATATTACCGTTCAGATTTCGAGAATGGCAAGAGGAATCATATGTGGTTCGACCCCGAATTCTATCATAGTCAATGTAGACAATTCGGAAGAGTGGTTGCTGCTTGTAAAGTCTTGCGTTGTCATCAGTTACATAAAGTTTTGATTTTGTTTCTTTTCCCCAGATTTGCCGCAAAAAAATCAAAAAAATGGGGATCCTTTCCTCACAAATGCTTACAATGGTAAAATGGTGAAAATTATCTAATAAAAATCTAAACTATCTACATAACTTACTTCTTCTCCGAAACCAGCTCCACTTGTTCAGCCTCGGAATCTTTGGTCTCGGTAGACTTTATCTTAGACTCATTTTTAATATCTTTGATAAGTTTGATCAAACCAATCAATATAATCGAAGTAACCGGTCCAAGTAATGGTAAGAATACAGCTAACTTATGCTCACTGGGGAAATACGCCTGTTGAACCATTTCTTTCTCAAAGAAAGCCTTATCTGAACTCTCAATACTTTTAGCCGAGTAAGTCATGGCTGCCTGATAATCTTGTTGAACAATCAAATCAATTGACTGGTAAAAATAATTTAATGTTGCGACCACATGTGTCTTGGTTAATTCCGGTATCGAAATTTCATTCAATGATTCGGTCAATTTAACTAATGATGCCAAATTATCTAATGATTGTTTTAAATTCTTAAAAGTGCTGATTCTTGATAATGAATCAAATCGAATACTGGGCGATTTGGGATTCTTAGGTACGCCTAATAATTCGAAAAGTTGAGACGTGAAGGTTTCCATTATTGGTAATAATTCATCCTCACTAATTGTCACTGGAAGATCTTCAAGTACCGGCATTGCTTTATTAAATATAGAAACCCCACCCCATTGAGGGATTAAGAATGAATTGGTTTTGGAGTTCTCCACCAATAGTGGTTTATGCTCATAATTACTATTCCCGAAGTATACAATGAAATTGATACTGGGATTAATATCATGAGTGATCAAATTCCAATCACCATAATTGATAAAAGTAGATAAATCATACTCAGGAATAATATATGCATTCTTGGATTCATCAAATTTAGGTGGATTGGTCAAGGTCGAATAATACTGAATTTGACTACTGATTGAAAAATTGGCAAATGGAGTAAGTTTTTCAAACACAGGCTTGAGTAAATTGGTTGATTTTTCGATATCCCAATTAATCAGTTTACCAGTTTCGGTAAGCAAGGAGAATACAAGATTATATTTCAAAGAATAAGGTAATATGACATCTTTTTGGGATGATTTACTTTCTTTGGTGGCCAATTTCAGTAACTGATCCAATTCATCCTGGAAAATTTTCTCCAATAAAACTACCGATAAGAAATCATCAACTTTTTTACTATTAACAACAGCATCAGTAAGGTACAAAGTACTCATCTTACTAAACGGCGATACGTAGAATGATTCTGTAGGTAATGGAACATCTTCATCTTGTGGGGGTCTTAAGTATTCAAACTTGACAATATAATCATTATCTTGATCAATGTTTTGTTTGGCTCTCTTCAACTCAACCGACCAAAGATTTTTTAATTCTGGGTATTTGGCCAATAATTTGTCATCTATTATCTTTTGAGCACTAGGTAGGAAGTGTTCAAGTGAGTTGGGTAGATCTAAGTAAATCGGAATTTTGAAGTTGACTATATTCAGAAACTCCTGAACATTCTTATTTATCTCGTTAACCGGTAATTCTGCCCGATATATGGTGGTTGTTGAAAAAAATAATGGGAGTCCGAGTGAGAAAGCAATCGAGAGCACCACAAACACTATAAGTCTTCTGATGTATCTTATAGACTTCACCTCCTCCTTCGAAACAACCGCCGTCTTTTCAACCTCAGACATGTTTGAAGAATTATATGGAGCGTGATGTGGATCTAGTGTGGTGTATCTGATGATTTGACATCTTTACGTGTCGCATACTGTTTTTCTTTCTTTGAGTCTATGTAACCCACAAGCTCATGTGTGCGACACGACTGCAATCAATGTTGTGCGAGAAGAATAAAGGCAAAAAATATATATATGAAAAAAAGGTGAAGAGAATAGCAAAAAGACGGTGAGAAGAGATCTTACTCAAAAGCCCGCCAAATTAAATCTGATCTGGTTAGAATTGGTTGATCTGTTGATTTTGAAATGTTCAAGAAAGACCCTCAGCCTAAGGCATCGGCAAATATCAAATCATCCGAAAGAAGAAAGCTACTTTCGAGCATTTGCAGCAGCTATGGACTTCCTCAAGGTCAATTAACGAAAGAGGCAGAACTTGAAATATTACCATCTACTACTAAACAAGCCTCATACCAAAGTATTCAAGGCCATAAAGGTACTATTTATTTTGATGAGAATGAAACACCCATTTGGTTCAAAACAAGAGACTCTCAATTGTACCCATCCGTATTCACATGTTGGAAAGCTGCCTATATTCTACCAAGAATTATCACCCATCCACATGTCATTGGGGTGTTAAATAATGGTGCAGACTTGATGTTGCCTGGTACAGTACCACCATTCGATCCTAGAGCAACTAGAGGCTCGATAGTAGGGATTGTCGATAGTGCTAACCCAACCGTAGTTAAGGCAATTGGCCGTTGTCTCTTAAACTTGCCCCAATATAGCCTGGTTATCGGTAGAACAGGTGTCGCTGTCGAGGTCATTCATCATTTGAATGACAGCTTGTACAAGCTAAACAAATTTGTTGATATCGCTATTCCTGAGAAGGTTATAGATGAGGCACCGTTAAAAGATGAAGCGGAAGGGAATGGAGAAACTGGCCATAATGACACTATAAAACAAGACGAAGAAACTACATTAGCTGGAGAAGACGTAGACAATGAAACTGCGCATAAAGTTGAAGAAGAGACTAAAGACAAAGACGTGCATGAAACTCCAGATGAACCAGCTAAACCTGTTCAGCCTGATATTAATAGTTTCGCTGAGGAATTGGCAGAATTAACAGTGGAAGAAGTGGACAACTTTTTCATTAGGTCACTTTTACAGACCATCAAAACTGATAAAATTGAGTTGCCAATTTCATCATCTACCTTCATGTCAAACCATGTTTACAAAAATTTGCCCGTTATAGACTCCAGTTACTGCAACATCAAAAAAACGTCATGGAAAAAGTCCGCCAAGTATTTAAAGGCAATGGAAAAATTAAAATATCTATCTGTGAAAGGCAAAGGTGATGATCTCACTGTTATTAGCTTAACCGGCTCGAATAATCCTGCGGTAGTAAATTTTGTCACTCATAAAACAATTGGTTCTGTTAAGAAATCCGACACCGGTGTGAATGGCAATACAGCAACAGGCAATAAAAAGGATAAACAAAATGAGTTGAATGTGGTGTATTTATTCAAACCTACAAGCAAATCAAGAATGGTCTTCAATAAGGTGAACGAGGATTTCCAAACATGGTACGAACAACCCGAGGTGAGACAGATATTAGAGAAGTATATCAAAGTTCAAAACATCGTTAACCCCAAGGACCCCAAAAAAATTAATCTCGATGACACCTTAAATTCAATTACTAATTTGGGAGTGGGGGCTCAACCTCGTGACAAGCTTTTCAAAGCCTTCCTCAATAACTTCTCACCATATTATGTTATTTTAAGACCAGGAGAAACCTTGGAAGATGAAAGCGTCGAATTACATAAGGGTGAACCACCAACGATCAAAATAATCACCCAGATGAAGATTGGTCGTAAAATTATCACCAGAATTCTGAATTTTGAAAAATTCTTCATTAAACCTCATATATTATCGGATGACTTAAAAGTTAAATGTTCTGGTTCCACTACAATTGGTCCCTGTGTGGAAAATCCTGCTGTTTCAGAAGTGACTGTCCAGGGTCCTCATGGTAAGGTTATAACCGAGTACTTGAACTCAAAGGGGATTCCTAACGCCTTTATCAATTTTGAAGACAAGGTGAAAAAGAAGAAGAGACGCTGATCTATAGAGTATTTACCTTTACGAATACACACAGATACAATAATTTTCAACTAAAGACACATATATTGATCAAAAAATTGAATAGAAAAACTATTAAAAAAAAAAAAAAAAAAAAAAAAAAAAAAAAAAAAAAAAAAAAAAAAAAAAAAAAAAAAAATAAAAAAAAAAAAAAAGAAAGAAAAAGAAAAATGAAAAAAAGAAAAAAAAAAAGAAAATATGAGACAATTAAATGTAACAATAATACAGAGTTAAAAAGTAAGTGTAATAAAACAGAAGGAGAAAAGAAAAATAATATACAGTGAAACAAAGCGTAGTTTTGGAAAAGCCTTGAGGCTCTTTCAGAAAGTACTCTTCACGAAGGGTGTTTATTTGTTTATTTGGGTCGATCAAATAACAATTTCAATAACATTTCGGAATGGCCCTGCGGTTACAAATGCAGACTTTGTATGAGGATTGACATTCAACTTCTGGGCTGGGATTCGACCGGGGTATATATGAGCATTACGACATTGGCTCACATTTATATAGTTAAGAGGAGAGCATCCACTTAAGAGAGCGTCGATACCAGCTCTTGTGACTCTAATGCAACCTTTCAAAATCAATTTTTGTAAATTACGCAAGTGTAACGAGATGGCTACCAAAGACGAGTCACTGACAGCTGATCCACAAAATGATAAGTCCAATTCACGTAAATTTTGACAACCTAAGCATAAAACTTCAATGGAGATGTCAGATAACGCACAGCAGAAGTTCAAATCCAAAATCTCCAAATTGGGAGCGGCATTAGCGATAGATATCACTGAAACGTCAGTAAGAAATGTACAATCTTTTAAGGATAATTTTTTCAAATTGGGAAAAGAACGGAAAGTCCAATATTGAAATCCTTTATCGGTGATAGTGGTGCATCTAGTTAAATCCAAGCTCTCTAATCGTTTGTTAGCATGGTTTGCAATGTGATACATGACATTGTCAGTGAGGTGTTTACAGTAACCAACACTAAGAATCTTTAAATTCTTGCAACCAACATCATTATTGAAAGTGTCTGAGTCTTCAAGGTCAATAAGAGAATTCTGATCTTGCTGCTGACGTTTCAAATCATTGGTGGTAGATTCAGGATCCCACCCAATTAATCTTTCCAACACATTATCACGAACCTTACGACAATTGGATAAATCGATTTCTTCCAAGTATTGACCAACACTAGGGACCGTTAAATCCATGATTGCCATTGCACTAACTTCCCAATTTGACTTCATTTTCAAAATCTTAATTTTCCCCAGAATACCGATTTCATTAACCATATAGGTGAAGCCTTCGTCGGTTACATGGAAACAATTGGAGATGTCAATGTATTGAGGTCTTGATCCAACAAAATCAGTAATTGAAATCAATGCACGATCATCGACCGAAGTATTCCAAGGATTCAAATCAAGACGCTTGCATAAATTAGGAGCAACATAAGCCAATTGCCTCCATCTTCTACTAATAATTCTCAATCTCATTAATTCAGGAAGGGTTAAAAACTCAAAAACACGAAGTAAGATTTTGTCGGGTAAAGGACCATTATTACTCAAGATTGATGACCTTCTTCTTCCACCGTTTAAGGTAGCAAGTTTAACACGCTTATTATGAGGCATGTACTGGAAAGAAGATCTACGACTTCCAGGTTGAAGATTTTGGAAATTATTAATAGAGGGAACAACCGGATTAAGGGGAGGAACATGAGTTTGTACGGATTGTGATTGTTGTAATGAAGAAGATTGTAGAGGACCGACGCTAACAGATTTACGCTTTCTGCTTGATACATCATGAGGATCCTCGAGAGAGGTAAATTTATTCAGTTGATCCTGGGTTTGAGATGATGGGGGCTTTGATCCATTATTACCATAAGCATCGACATCTACACCTGATATAGGGGATATTGAGCGTGATAAACGGCCACGGTCCATTGAATAGATGGAAGATGACATCAGGCTACCGGTGTTTTCATTTTGTTGGTCATGAGATTTCTCCTTATTGAAGCCCCAATTAGGAGAAAATAAGGATTGATGAAAAGCCTGGGGGGCTTGAACAGGAGCGGTGATACTATCATTAGTAGAATTATTGCTGTTGTTGTTGCTATTGTTGTTATTGTTACCATTTTCGTTAATAAGGAAGTTAATTGATAATCGTCTTGAAGGAGGTAATGAATTAGAAGGAGAGGGTGAATGAACCAACGAATGAGGGTGATTGGAAAAATTAGTACTCAAGATATCGGCATCACCCGAATGAAGAGAAGAATTGAGAGACCTTCTTTGAGAGGCAGTATTTCTCATATCATCAATGATGAAAGGATACTTATCACAGAGCAGTTTTAATTTGTCGGATCTTACCACAATTAATTCAACCAGAGTAACGGAACGGATACTAGCTGAACGATGATAATCTTTTTCTTGGTTCAAAAATGAAAGAAAGGCCATTTCACCAAAATAAGAACCGGGTCTTAAGCGAGCAAGGATATTATCAATTTTCAAATTATTATTCAAATGATCAACCACCTCTACCTCACCATTGACGATAAAGTATATATCATAACTAGAATCATTTTTATGGAAAATGTATTCAAAAGGTTGGAAACTCATGGGTTCAACACCCAAGGCAAGACGATGAATAATATGGGAAGGTAAATTACGGAACATGGGGAGATTCTTAATGAATTCCTGAATCGAAATCGTTTGATCGACGTTATCGGCCGCCGTGCTAGTCTGCGTGTTACCGTTATTGTTGCTGCTGCTAGTGTTGTTGTTACTATTCCCATTATTAGATGGAGAATCATCATAACTATTGGACGATGGTGAGCCTGATGGAGGACTTACTGAGGGAGAATTGTTATGAGTATGAGAATAGGACTGGGATAAAGGGGAAGAATCTAGCGGAGGAATTGATGGACCGGGAACCGAAGCGGTTAAATTGGCCATGGTACTGGCATTGGCAGAATGCTGACCATTATAATTTGACGGGAGAATACCAAATTTGGATGAAGAAGATGAGGAGGATGCAAATGATGAAAGACGATTTGGTTTGAATATGTTAGAAGTTGATTTGATAACATTGGTTGATGATGTAGTAGAAGCCTTTGATTTCAAGACTGGGGGTAAATCAGCCTTATTTTTTTTATCTTGCATGGCCAAGCGTTCTTGGGCTTCATCTCTAATTCTTCGTTCTATGAGAGGGTATGATTTAAGAACCACGTTTAAAGCATCTGAGGTGAGAACGCCCACAAGCACTTTGGTTCTTGCCACCACGGTGGCGGTTCTAGGGCGATTGAAAAGAATGCCAATTTCCCCGAAAAAACTACCACTGGCCAATTCAGCATAGATGGATTCACCATCGGTGGAAGTTACACTAACGGTGCCTTTGAGTATCCAATACATTGATTTAGAAGGGTCACCTTCTTTGATGATATATTCTTGAGGATGATATTGCATTAATTTCAATTTTGAAACCACTTTGGAATGGAATGATTTGGGAGCCTGTTTGAAAAGAGGGAATACACTAAGAAGGTTGAAGAAGTCGGGTGGGACCGAACGATGATCAACGTAAAAATCATCATCGTGTTTATCATGATAAATGTCGTGATCGTTATAGTCATAATCGTCATCATCAGCAATGTTGGGATTTTTGCTTGAAGAAGATAAAATATCGGACTCGATGATTTCATCGGATATTATTGGACTTGGTTCTATTTCATCATGGTTGTCTTTCTTTGAAACAGGTTTTATCGGGGAAGGACTGGGAAGATGATTACTGACGGTCTTAGTAATTTTATTATCGTTATCGGCAAGGTCCTTAATCTCGTTCGTGCTAGTGTTAGTGTTATTGTCGTTATCATCAGCACCATTGTCGTCGTTGGATTTAGACGGTATTATTGTGCCTGCATTGCTGGTGTGATTATTGGGGGAATTTTTGATGGTGGAGGCAGAAGTTGACTTGGGTTTGGAAGTGGAGGTGGAGGTGGAGGTGGAGGTGGATGATGATAAGGGAGAAGGGGAAGAAGGTACGAATGACGCATTCCGTTGTTTATAGATCTTTTTCATTCTAACAGTATATAGGCAAGTCAGTTAGACAAGGGCCCCTATTTTCGTGAAGGAAAACAAAACAAAAGAAAAAATAATAATAATAATAAATTGAAAGGCAAAGATCAACCAAAGCTTATGACTAGAGGGTTGGATTGAAATTGAAAGAAATACGTATTTCCAATGATTTGTTCAGTCAAGATGTGTGTCAGGAAACGATTGTTCAATCAAAACAAACAGGAAATTGAAAGGAGGAAAAAAAAAAAAGTTTAAGTCTTGTGGCTTGTTAACGAGTGCACAAAGATACAAGAGGGAACGCCAGTATAGATAGACACGCTTAGAAAGCACCAGTACAAGTTGTATTTCAGGAATGGAGAAAAGAAGGAGGAGTTTGTATGGACAGAGAAAAAAATCGATAATAAGTGAAGGAGATGATAGATGAAGCTGAGATTCGAGTATATTTAAGATGAAATAGAGATTTTGGATTATGAATGATGTTTTATAAAAAAAAAAAAAAAAGAGTGTGAGAAAAAAAAAGTGAAGTAAAAAGAAAAGGAATAAAAATAAATTATAGAGGGAAAAGCAATAGACGCTCAATGCTTAAAATTTGTTAGGCACTTTATGTAAAATTTCTTCTTATTTTTTTTTTTTTCTTTCTTTTTGTTTTTCTGTTTCTTTCGTTCTTTCTTTTTTTTTTTTGATTTGTTAGTTTGCTTCTGTACTTCTTTTTTTTTTTTGGCCTGCTCTTTCCATTATTACTTTGATTGTTCTATTTAGTCTTTGTTTGAACAGCGTATGGGTGGTGGTGATTTTGCCCTGTTGTTCTGTGGTGGTTGTGCTCACTCGCACATGTTTGTAAATAACTAATCAAGTTAGATTGCGTTAGCATGATGAAATGGAGGTGGAGACAACTGAGAAATAAACTGTGGGATTGGTTTGTGTGATTTCTGATTATGGTTATCAAAGGATCATCCTACAGTCTTACATTCCCATCCTTGCATTGTTTTTAGATGTAACATGATAAAAAGAAATTTCCACTTTCATTTTCATTTCCACTTTCATTTTCATTTTCTTTTTCTTTTTCTTTTTCGATTCCTAGCTTCCCTTACTCGTACACTGACTGCTAGTTCAACACCAGAGGTTAGTTTCCAATTCTGTATTGTATTTGTCTCGATATTCTTTTTTTTTTGGAAGATTTTTTCTTTGCTTATTATTATTATTTTTTGATACTAATGTACTATTTTTGTTAATGCTTGTTATTATCCAATCTAACATAGACAACTCCGGTAAATTACACAAATGACAACCAGCCCCTTTCATCGAATTAGGCAGCTATGTCATTACTCGAACCCAAATTGGATTTGATGTCGGGATCCACCCAATTTCAAATTCATCATGGCAATGAGATGGGAAAAAAAGTTTTGTAGTACATTGTTCCTAGTGGCTTTCTCTGTAGAAAGAAATCGGGTGCTAATCTATCACTGTAATATTTGTATCTGTATGATAGTAGGAAGTCTAGCGAAAAAAAAGCGAGAGGCAAAAAAAAAAAAAAAAAAAAAAAAAAGGAAAAAGAAACATGACAGGGTGCAGTTGCGCTCTAACCGGTACCCATTGCCGATAGCTACCAGAAGAAAAGAAAAGTTCGATAAACACACCATTTTTCGATTTGTTTACTTACTCTTGGCGATTTGAATACCCGGTGATCCCCTTACTACTCCCTCAAGATTTGTTTTCCATGGGTATTGCAGCTGATCCCGTGATTAATTATCAAAAAAGAAAAAAAAAAAAAAAGTCTAAGCGCAATAGAAATTGGATTCTGACGTAAAAAGCAACTCTTATGGGCTTAGTTGAAACGGCTGTACTCTAGTACCTAGTTACCATCACCTTTGATTGTTAATTAGTTATGTACTCGTGTATGCTAATTGGTACCTTACACATATACAATAAACTGGCTGTCACCCTCCCATAGTAGCAAAGTCTCGTCTTAACCATCTATTGATAGAGCCCCGAATCATTTTCAAGATATTGTTAGCAAATTCAAGTGATTTATTGCTGATTTCAATGACTGTGCGTCTGAGTGTCTGAATAATACGCATGTCTGATCGTGGGTATGGGTGTGGGTGTGTGAGTGTCAGTCAAATGTATGTGTCCTGGATGAGCATAAACATCTCAGCATTATTTTTGACCTCCCTGCAGGAGCATCAGGCATGGAACGATTTGGTCGATGAGTTTAGCATCGCGATGCCAGAAAAAAAAGAAAGAAATAAAAAGAAATAAAAAGTCAACATATAACCTAAAATAAAAAAAAAAAAAAAAAAAAAAAAAAAAAAAAATAAAAAAAAAAAAAAAAAAAAAAAAAAAAAAAAAAAAAAAAAAAAAAAAAAAAAAAAAAAAAAAAAAAAACAAAAAAAAAAAAAAAAAAAAAAAGAAAAGAAAAAAAAAATTACCAAAAAAAAAGGACATAAACAAAAAAAAAAAAAGTCAGACATAGATCAGCGTCACTGCGGTATGTAGACCTACTAAACTATTATTGTAGATTACTTAACTATTATTGTAGATCACTCGACTATCAATGTAGATTGGTAGGTTGAATCTCGACATATACTATCGTAAATCCGTTCATGTAGTTCAACCGCTTATCTGCAGTGGATTGTATCATTAGACCATTGCTACAAGTTCTGGAGTATAGTGAAGATGGTCTAAGACTAATACTCTATGAATCATTGCTGACAATAATCTGCCACAGCTTGTATGTAATTTGGTGGGTTTCTATTTTTACCCCGTGGCTAAAGACCAAGATTTTATCGTCTCGTAATAGGTATTGGTCAAGATCACTGATCTTCGATCGGTCATGCTTGGGGCTTTTCCTGGTTTCTTCTATCACCAGTAAGTGAAGACATGATGATATTAACTGAAACCAAAAAATCACACCACTTTCAAGCACACAAACCAATGTTAAAAATCAAGAATAGTAATTACATTACTTCCATATGTACCACTTCCTGTTTTCACTTTTTTAGAAAGAAGTACCGCTCTTCATTTTTGTTCGATGGCCGGTAATTTTTTTTCCAACAGTAAAAATAAAACACCTTTTAGGTCATTACAGCCACGATATTTTTTCTTTCTTTTTGGATCTTGCCCTTATCGAAAGTTGCTCGGAGTTCACAACTGAAAGGTTTCAAACAAAAATTAATCTTGGTAGCACAAAGTATCTGTATTACCACCGCCACCGGCTGTTTATTGCGGCTTTGAGTAATCTCTCATTCACCGAAATCGTAGTAACTGTAAGTCTATTTTTTGGACCGCATTTATACACCGGCTCAAAATAAAACAATTCAAAAAGTACAATGCCGGGATCACAAAAATTACTATTTAAAAAGAAAAGAGAAAAAAGAAAAGATTAACCTGAAGTTTTGTGGCTTTCAGGGTAACAAGAGCGTTATATTCTTCTTTCGGGACTCTTTTGTGACTCGTATGAAAATCTCGTTCTAGACTAGAGGTTAAAAGAAGGCTGATATGTGAGTCTTCGGTGAGAATAATGTGCAACTGTTGAAATTAGTTTCAAATTCGCATCCTTTGTCTGGTAACTTGTTGCAAGAAAGAATTCTTGATATGAGTAGTAATTTTGTTTCACTATTTTAACGGTCGAGAGGGGATTTATTTACGAGAAACGAATGAAGTATGTACGATATATTATTGTTATTTACAAGAATAAGTTTAAATTAGATCCGTTAAAGACGAACATGAAACAAGAAGTTAAAGATAACAAAAATGCAATTGATAGAAAAAAATGAATTTGTTATTCTCTACTTCACACTATTATATTGATTATTGTCTAATATCAATAACAATAGAAGGACCTAACGTAGTACTTAAGAAAGCAGTCCCAATAAGATTGGGTCTTTTAGAACCGGGAGCTTGAGAGTCATAAATGGATTCGGCTGCAGCCTTTAAATTAGATAAAATTTCAAAATCACTAAAATCACATCTACCAATTGGAACTGATAAATGTTGACCCTTTTGTTTAAAAGTAAGAGCACCTGAATTTTGACGAATTAAAGAAATTAAATCATCGGAAATAGTGTTTCTTTTAATAGTTGGCATTAAACCACGGGTACCCAAATTTCTAGCAATTGTTTTTAAATCATTCATAATATCAGTAGATGCATAACATTGAGTAAACCCATCTAAATCTATTGATTTATCTTCATTTTTAATTTGTTCAATTAAATCCAAATCACCAACCATAATTGAAGAATTTAAATTAGTAAGTTCATTTGCTTGATTGGAATCTTTGGTAAATACCAAAATTTTATCATCTTTGATAGGTCTTGGATAGATGATTTTACCTTGTAATGGAATCGACCCCTTTTCTGGTAAAACATTAATTGTAAGACTAATGGTGGTTTTCTTTGCGGGTTGTCCTACTTCAGCAGCACGTAAATATTTAAGAGCAGTGGGTACTTCCATATATAATGGATGCAATTTAGGATCTTGTTTATTTTGAGATCTGACTAGTTGTTGTCTTTTCGCTATGATGATAGGGTTTTGAGGATGATCTTTAGGAGAAACCCTTTCCCCTGCTGGAACTGCCGATTTTCGATACTGACGAACAAGGCATGATGATGATGATGCTGATGACACTCTCAATGAACGAGGGCCACAACGACCTATGTTATGTATGATACTCGACTTCGCGTTAGAGAGCATGATAGACACGAAATACAACCTATTACTGTATGGGATAAACTTCGGGTGAAGAGGCGAGAGGGAGAAATTATGTGTATCGATAGGCTGATTGGTTGGTACGTAGTTTGGCTTGACTATACCGTGAAAAAAAATGTTGATAATCATATTACACTGTGAGTAAAATTTTCACTCGCAAAAAAAAGCGAGTAGTGTGAACTTCAAAACAGAAAAAGGTGCATGGGTGTTTTGAAAAGGGTCGTGCTCTTTGGTGAAATCATGAGATGTACGGGTGAATTTGATTCTGTTTTCGAAAAAATATCACGTGATCAGTAGTGCCCTATTCACCAAAAAAAAAGTACATATCCGACAAATGGTTTTGTTCTTTTTCAGAGGCGGCGTCTACAAAACACCAAAATTGGTTAAAATTGACAAAAGAAAAAAAAATAAACCAAAATTATCTGGACTAAACAGGAAGAAGGCGTCAAACTTACACGTAGCAGGGTACGAGGGTTCAATATTCACAGCCAGCCTAACTTAGAGTAGAACAGTAATTAGATAAAAACGCGTGTGGGCTCAAGAGTGTACACAACCTAATCTATATCTACCCTTTCGTTTTTTGTTCAATTTTACCTTATTTTATATTTCATGATATTTTTAACTCCTTTCATTGGTCTGGTTTTAAGTAACATACTTTACACAGAAACGAACATTTTGGTAGCAGCAATGACTACAGCAGCAACAACAGCAGCAGCAATAGCAGCAGTATTAACGATATTGTCTATATAGTAGTTTGTGACTTCAAAAAAAAGAAAAAAAAATAAAAATAAAAAAAATGACAAGACACTATCACCTCAGGCTAATTAAGCACGCATAGGCTAAATAAGGAGCAAAAACCAAAAACGTTTATTTCTATGTGTTCACATAAAAAAAAGTACCTAGAATAAGCCAGAATAAGGTTCTAGACCTGAGTTCGCCAGTGTAAACAGAGGAACGCACCATGCGCGTTCATGCAGGACGGTGTAGAACATATATGAATTACACTCTAGTATTATACACCTATAAACCAAATGTATGTATATTCTGCTTTGGTAGATGTTTCCCCGCGTACGGTAGCTGTTAACTTTCAATAGAGAGCTTGTGTGCAGTTCTAAGTGCATCACTTTCTTTTTTTATATAGCATTGTTCTTTCAAAAAGCTACCTCAAAACGGATAAATTACAATAGGCGCGAATTAGGTAGTGTTGGGCAATGTGCAGGACGTGCTTTTTACTATACTTATTTCTGCTGATATACATACTAAGATGTATATTGTGAGTACTTGATACATAACAAATGCTACATTGATAAATTACAAGATACAGATATTGGCAATAAGTTCTATTATGTTTGTGATATAGCTTACAAGCAGGACATTTTGAATGCTTATATCTAATTCGCTTATTGATTTGGTTTTTGTCAGTTTGTATATGCATTAGTATCTGTTGGAATACTTACCACTATTGGTGCTGTTTTTTTTTTACGTGATAGGTACGCCTATTTTATTTTTTTTTTTTCTTTTCCTGTTTCTTTTTTTTTTTTTTTTGTTCTTTTTCTTTTTTAGGCTCTTGTAAAATTCTAGTCCTAAGTTATTTTTATATCACGTCCTTTACGTACTTCATGTCCTTCACGTACTTCAAGCGCTTTTAACCAAAAGCTATTGTGATCTATTGATTCATATTTTTTTTTTGATGTCAGTCATTTCTTTTATATATATTGACTTATTCTGCTTTTTCTATTCTTGTTTTTAGCCCATTGCTTAGCTTCTATCTTTTTCCTTCATTCTTTGTATTCTTCTTTCTCCCCTTTTTTTCTTTCGCTAAGTCTCTTCCTTAAGCCTACTGTATCAGAATAAGCCTCCGTTTGGTCTCTCTATCTGATAACTTTTCCTTATTTCAGTATCGCACCCTATTATCATATTCTTCAAAAAAAAAAAAAATATTCATCGTCGTCCCCACTTTTTTCATTCATTCGCTTTTTTATTATTATTTTTATTTTTTTTTTGCTTTTTTCACGTCATTCCTCATTATTCCTGATCATCAAGTATCAACAACTGATTTTACTTAGACTTGGTTACCTTTACAACCTACTTCCCCCATCTGTTCATCACCTATCTTCCATTACGTATTTCTAGCGTGTGCTCACTATTGCATCCAAGTAACACTTGCTTCACAAATTAAAATACCCATTATTTAGCTCACCAGTCGTGACTATCTACATTTTGATCCATTTTTGGTGAAATTACCTAGTTTGCTTTGATTTCCATTGTTATTTCATCATTTGCCCAGATCAGTATCGAACAGTAATATAAAGATTATCACCCATCCAGTGTAAGTAAAAAAAAGCTTATTACGATAATATCAGCCAACAACTCTTACCAACCATTCCTAATAATCTTGCGTTGGCTATAATAACTCCAGTTCTTTCTTACCCCTGATTCGCTTGTCTTTTCTATTGATATAGCTTGGTTTTGATTTGAACTTTGGTCAATTAAATCTTTTTTTTTTGTACTTAAACTACTTTCTTTTTCTCAAGGCTACTATTGAGAATATCCGATCCAGTCGCTCTACTGATATTACGGGATCTTCTTGACTTGTGTTAGTGTGTGTGTGATTGTTTCATCGTGTGTCAAAATATTTCATTTCCTCTGTTAAGTCACACTCACTTTCTGTTTTTTAACAGCTTTTTTCCCCTTTTTTTTCACTGTCTTTTCCCGCCCTTATCAAACCCTCATTCTATTTATTTATTTTTTTTTTCTTTTCTTTTTTTTTTTTTCAGCTCACATACATGATTCCCAGAATATCAGCATGTCTTTAACTTATACTAATAACGAGTCTCTGGTGTCTTTTCCTCAGTCATCTGTCAGTTTCCCCATGTCAGACGAATCCATAGCTGCTAGTTCAGCAACAAGCGATCACCCTGCTAACAATGAGAATATTGATTCTAAACTAGCCGCAGCACAAGCGGCACAAAGTCGTTCTCAGCAGCAGCAGCAGCAGCATCATAAACAAGAAGAAGAAGAACAGCAACAAAATTCTCAAGACCTACATAGCAACGGGAATGCCGACAACAATAACGAATCTACTGATACACAAAACCTTCAAAGCCCAATACCCAGGGATGCTCAACCTTCTAATGGCCACCCATCAGCCGCACCATTATTAACAACAACATCTTCCTCGGCTACCACAAGCCCCAAACCAGCCAGTGCCACCATCCTGGCAAATGCTCAGTCGACCACTGCCAAAACAAGTCATCATCATGTGTTCAAGTTATCGCCATCGTTGTCAACCACCACTACCCTTAATTCCATCAATTATACTTATTATAACTTTGACTCGGTCACAGCACAAGTGCCTCTGATATTACTTCACTGTTTTAATTACGTTCAAGAGCATGGAACTGTCGAAGGTATCTTCCGTATTAATGGGTCTATAAGAAGAATAAATCAATTATACACGCATCTTAGTAATAATGGATTACTTGATGATAATTCATCTCAGAATCTTGCCTTTACTATTCATGATGTTTGTGGTGTCATAAAAAAATGCTTGAAACTTTATCTTCCTTCAATTAATGAATTGTTTTTCAATTCGAATGATTCATTGTCGATTTTTGATCAATTCAAGACCTTCTATGATGAATACCAAAAACTGGAGACTTCCAAAAAGAAGGAACATGACAAAGAATCAGTAGATTCGTTTGAAACGGCATCGGCCTCATTAACTTCTTCACCCACTACTCCTTTGGATAAACTTCTTTCTCAATTCGTCACCTCCATAACCAGTAAGAACACTCGCTTTAAGAATAATCTTTTCTTATATTTTGTCTACAATTTACATCGTTTGTCGAGTTTGGAATCGGTCACCAAGATGACTTGCTCCAATTATTCCATCATTTTTCAACCTTATCTTTTCAACTCCTCCGACTTGACTAGTTTGATCTTCTTACAAGATTTGCTCACTATTCTCATTGATAATTATCCTGCCTTGGTGGCTCGTTATGCCGAATTCACTCAGGCTCTAGTTTTGAGTACAGATTCTAATGATGATAATGAAGTTGCTTCTATAAATTCGGTGGAAAGTTTCAACGTGTCACCCATAAGTAATAATTCTCAGATTCATCATTATGACCATATCTTTGATAACCTTCCAACTGGTGATGAGCAAAACCCGGCAGAACAAGATCACCCTCAGGAGCGCCGTACTCAACATACGGCTAACTCTTCAAAAAGAAAGTCTTTGTCTAATAGATTCAGTGCTTTCTTCGATGGTTACTACACTCCTACAAATAAGAAGAGATTCTCATTTGGATTCGCATCAACTTCTCATTCTATTGCTCCAACTGAACCTGCCCCAGTTCCAACTGTGATCACTAATCAGGTTTCTGCTTCTGAGAATACTGGTGATGCTAATGTCGGTGCCACTTCCCCTTTCCATAAGTCGACTGAATTATTGATTGATTCATTGGCTCGTGCTGAAAAAGATGGCAATGCTCCAGTAAATTCATCTCAGTTGATTGTACCTAAGACCCGTAGTGATAGCTCTGCTACTAATACTACGACTCCTAGCAGTGTTGGGGGTTTTGGAGAAGATTTTGACTCAGTCACCAAGTTAACTCCTGAATTGATTGGATCTGGTTATTCTGGTTACACAGGATACCCTTATGCCAGACAAAGTTTACTCAATTCAAGAAATAATTCATATCAAGGTTCGGTAGTTCGGTCGAATGAACAATTGGCCCCCAATAGCAGACAAAGCTCAATTGTTAGATCAAGTGATTATTTGTTGGGTAATGTCTATGGCAGTAGGCAAAATTCATTGGCGAAATCCAATGACCATTTAGCCGGTAGCAGACAAAGTTCAATTGTTCACAACTTATCCAGAAGTGGTTCTTTGGCCCTGAAACGTAATAACCAATCCCATCAAAACAATGCTCATAGCCATCTCAAAAATGAAGATGTAGCATCTGGTTCACGAAATAGTTCAACCTCTACTAATAAGTCAAATGACTCTTTATTGGAAGCCAATAGATTTGTCTATAATCCCAGCTCAACTCCCGCCACCACCTCAACTAAGCTTTCCAAATCTAATGATCATTTAGCTAAGGAGGAAAATACAAAGAAATCTTCCTCGAAATCAAAGAGAAGAAGTTTTCTTAGTTTTTTCAAAAGTGGTTCTTCCACTTCTGTTGTCTCAACCCCTAAGCAACAACCACGGTCTTCAAGTATAACATTATCACCAGCCTTGGTTGCTTCTGCTCCAGTTTCACCCGAAGTGGCTCAGTCTCCTGTAATGGGTAAAGATGCCTCACCAAGAAGTTCTCCGTACCTTAACCATCCTTTGAATGGATCTATTGATGATATCCTTATAACTAATCACTCCAGTTCACTCATGAATCCTGAACAAAAGAAAAGTTTACTCAATCGTAACTTCTCTTTACGTGGTAAAGCCAAAAGATATTAATTTCGTGGTCTGATCCAGAAATAGAGCAAAAAAAAATACAATTAAAATAGAATAAAACATACTAAAAAAAAAAAAGAAAAAAGTTATACACATATATATAAGCTACAACAGCTTAAAGCATTACGCCCTTAATGAATCTTGTATCAAATTCTGTCTATTAGGTTTTTATTATATTTATTCGATCCCTTCTTCTTTTTTCCAATTATTTATTCAACTTTTCTTTTCCTTGCCCCTTTCTTTCGAGAGACCTGGATATTATTGAATTACTATTTCTTCTATTTCTTTTCTCTTCTTTTTCTTTCCATTTCACTTTTTTTTTTCTTGGGTTTTATATTTTCTTTTTTATTGTGTAAATTAATACGTTTAAGGATGTATATTTATTATCAAATACCATACTGTACTGTTCATTTTGAAACCAAGCGCTTCTTTTGCATTGTAATTCGTTTTGCAGTAGATTTTTTACCGCGCGTTGATTTCATGAACAAAAATAAATAATGAAATAAGCGCTTTATAAACAGCCCTGATCATCAGATCAAAATAGGTGAAGTCTTGGTCAATCTCTTCTTCCGCCTTCCAAACAAGCTGCCATGTCTTCATCATTCTCACCGGGTCCCAAACATCAATTCCAACCCGTTCTTCAACCTGTTGATAGTCCTCAATCTAGCCAAGATATCGAAACAAATTTACTGCATATTCACATAAGAGAACCTATACCGTTTTCCAATGTCACCACTAATAAGCTCGTGGGATTCCCTGATGGGAATATAATAAGTTGGTGTCCTACTATGAATTTACTCACCATATCTATGAACAAGATGTCTATCTGGGTTTTTCGTCTTAACGGTGAGCGTATTTTTTCAATCAATAACAAATCCCCAATTTCAAAAATCGACTGGAGCCCTAATGGGAAATTCTTCTGTGTAAGTGGAAGTGATAAGATGATTAAAATCTATGACTCAAATAATGGGAAGTTTATAAACACGATAAAGAGTGACTTGAATCTACCTATCGGTCTAATCAATTGGAGCAAATTTACCGTCAATAAATTTTGTAAATTTGATTTTGCAAATGTTGACGTACTCGATTATCTTCCCAAATTGCAATACGATGTGGATGGGGATGGTACAAATGGGAACAGTAATGGCCCCACTAGTGGGATAGTCAGTATAGATTCCGCTGCATCAATACAAGAGGATGAAATAGTTTTAGATGTGTTGCTACTGATAAGTGCAGACGCGATTGTATCTTTCACTTTCAACAGTTTGTTCACTATCGATGATGTCGAAATTCCAGAGCCTTATAAATACATAGGTCATAGAACTAATGATGATCTTTATAATCAGTACTTCTTGGTTGAAGATCTGGATAACAAGCTTAATTTAATCAAGTTATATTTAGATCTACCCTTTCAATCGAAGCAACATAATGAAGAGGGCAAAGAGGACAGCTTACAAACGAAGAGATACTTGGCTGAAGTCATCGGATATTGTTCTAAATTGATTGCTATTGTGAACCATATAAATGATCAATTGACATTCTTGCAAAATGAATGTAAGCCTTTTATTTCATTATTCGATCGTCATCTATCCAACTTGAAAGATTCTATCTATTCGTCAACAGATTTAACGACATCTTTTCCAACTCCTCAAGAACTGGAAATGAGAATGCTTAATGCTCTATACGATATCTTACTAACAAATTTAATACCTTCCCATTTAAAGGATTACTGGCTAAACCAATTGGGGGAGCGTGGTCTTAAGAAATTAAACAAGTTAGGTAATTCTTTATTTGATTTAATACGAAAAGTGCTATTCACACAAATTATCACCAGTCTCGAGAAATTTTTAATAATACTTAATTACATGGAAGGTTTGAGTAATTGGCTTATACATAACAATAGTAATTTCAGCACCTTAGCTAATACATATGGTAATAACAAAGAGACAGAATCATCAATATTTGGACTCAACCTGGCATCGATCCTCAGGTTAATTACAATTACTCAAAATATGATGAAGCTTCTTTATAAAATTATATGGGATATTAATGAAGAGCAGAAACATTTCAATAAGTTCTTATCGTGGTGTAAAGTTGAAATCATTGATAAGTTATCCAATGAAGACAACGATATCGAGAATTTCTTCAATAATAATCAACTGCAAAATTATAAAAACAGTACTATTTTAAATTATTTCAATGATTATTTATTTAGACCCACTGTTTTCAAGTACTTCAATATTGATTGCTCGATGAACGAAGTTCTTCTTCAACGTGAGGATCAACTCAGTGACGCTTCTCAGAATGTTTTCAAAAACTATGATTCATTGAAAGTGGGTTTACACAATGGTTTACTCTCCAATTTTGGTGATTTTTTTAAATCTATTGTCAAATTTGAAGAGCCAATAAAATTGAATTTACCTTCTGTGACATCACCTACTGCAAAATTGGTTTCTGCTAATGAGGGCTTGTTTATCTCCAATATCGAGGGCTCCACTCTTTCGTTGGTATATTACAATATTCAAAACAAAATACAGATTGAGAAAACCATAAGTATCGGTACCGGAGGTGAAATAATAACTTATGAATTGATTAGTCCAGATAAGATAATCTTATTATATCAAACCCCAATTGACTTCAAACTCAATTTACTTGATGTTGGTCAATTTGACATCAACCAAACAAAAATTGATTTGGATCACGATACGAAAGGAATACTCCGAACCATGAGTTTCAACGATACCACCTATATACAGCGGCCAAAGTACCTAGCAGTAAACAATAGAAGATCTAACTCGGTTGGATGTGTTTTGGATACAGATAAACAGAAGTATATCGTTTTCAAGTTCTAAATCGACTCAAGCGTCACTTGAATGAGCTTGCTTCTGTTTTTCAATCTCAGCACGAATTTCGAGCTTCTCTTGCTCTGGTAATTGGCGGTCACTTCTATTTTGAAACCATGACAAGGTATATGATCCTGTCTCTTCATCAATATAAAATTGTTTCCTGGCATACTCTTTGAGGAAAAACCTTATTGATGCATCTTCAGGTACCAAATTTTTCTTTCTGAGATAAGTTCTAATTAATGGTGAAACCGTTTCGCGGTCCTTTTCATGCTTTTTACCCATATACTTGAAGAAGTTAGGATTGATTTTATACTTCTCATCTCCAGAAGAATCTATTCCGGGTGTATGGGTTGCTGTTTTGATCAAATGGTCTAATAATGATTGGTTTATCGGTCTGAACATTTGAACGAACTTTTTCATATAGTTGATAGTGTTTTTGTATTCCTTATGTTGTTGAATGGGACCACCCTGCCTTCCAAGTTTCGTAGGTTCATAGATTACTTCGAATGGTCTCATAACGTAATCATTCAAACGGCTACGATGTTTATGTATAAATTGATACAATTTCTGTGCTTCATCAATAATAGTTTGTAGGCTCTGATCGTCTCTGGATACCTTGGGGATTGGCCGTATGCGATTATCTCTATACTTTGCTGGAATGTCATTTTCTTGTAAGCCGAAATAACTCTGTAGTGTCATCGGTATACTTTCTCTGTTTACGGCTGCAGTTTTATTATATTGTCGTATACCTTCTGAACTACCAAAAACGTGAACAAGATGGGTTGTGGGCCAAAATTTCTTGAATGAAAGATAGTGTTCTTGTATAAATTGTTTGATCCATGGCTGGTGGAATTGTTCTTTGTAAGCCATGTCCAAGAAATCTTCTAAGTAATCGTAGTTTTCTTCTACATGAAACTTATCAAATAATTGAATGGCCTTTCTGTACTTTTTGGCATTGATACTGGAATATGAGTATTTTTTGATAGAACTTTTCTGACTTGTGAATTCATGTTTAATCTGTTTTTGCAAAAGACTCAAGGTGGTGTAGTCGAAGGGTAAGCGTCGGATTCGACGACAAAGCTCCTTGTAATATTGGTGTACTTTCATTATAAAGAAAATTGCAGCTACATCTTATAACTGGAGTATCTCATCTGAATTCTAAATCTAAATAGTTATGGCATCGAACAGTCGCGGTGTATGGATGTACGCTTTAGATTTTCTGTATTTTTTTTTTTTTCCTTTGTTTTTTTTTCGATTTCTAACACGTACTTGGACTTTTGATACTTTTCACAATCACGAAGTCAATCTTGGTCGTTGATAACATCCACTACAAGTCCTTCGTTCACAATGGCCTTAGCAGAGACAATACTTAGAAAAGTTCATAAACTTGGGCTTATACCGAAAATAATAAGGTTACTTCCAGTTATTTCATTGGTATTGGCTCTATCAAGTGTATCCTGGTTACTCAGTTTACCATTACAAGGCAACTATAGAAACACGTATATTTCCGAAAATGCATTAATGCCTTCACAAGTAACTTCATACTTCAGAGAGAGTGAGTGGAATATTGTTCGTGGTTATAGATCACAAATTAAAAAGTTTGATTTTGATCAAATTGCTGAAAATAATCGAATTGTGGGAGAATGGCTAACTGACATTGGCTTGGAGCCAATGTACCATCAAAATGAGTATGGGGAAGACACTTTATACACTATTTTACATGCACCTAGAGGTGATGATACTGAATCAATGGTTCTTACCATGCCATGGATAACGTCCGATCATAAATCAAATATTGGTGGGGTTTCATTAGGAGTGTCATTAGCCAGATACTTTAAGCGTATGTCGATTTGGTCCAAGAACATTATATTTGTATTCCCTCAGGATGGGCATGCTGCATTAAGATCTTGGGTTGAAGCTTACCATACCTCATTAGATGAAACTGCGGGGTCGATTGAGGCTGCCATCGTAATGGAATATGCCAGTGATTCAGATCATTTCCATCATTATTCTATTTTTTACGAAGGTTTAAATGGACAATTACCCAATTTAGATTTGATAAATACCGCCAATGATATTGGATATCATGAAAACTTACATTGTTCTCTTCAAGGAACTCGGGGTCATGAATTGACCAAGAATACTTATTTTACTCGATTACGAACTTTAGTGAAGGGGATCATTGAGTTAACGTTATCAGGGCTATCCAAGCTGAATACGGCAGGATGTGAAGCATTTTCCGGTTGGCAAATTCAAGCGCTTACTATAAGAGCTGAAGGAACCGATGGACATGCTGATATTACACAATTTGGTAGAATTGTTGATTCTACATTAAGATCGGTTAATAATTTATTGGAAAAATTCCATCAATCATTCTTTTTTTACTTGTTACTTTCACCCAAGCATTTTGTTTCTATTGGAACTTACTTACCTTCTGCGATAATGATGGCCGTTGCATTTGCCATAAGTTCTTTAGGATGTGTTTTAAATGGGACTAAAGATGTGAGTGATTATATTACAAATATCTCCAAGCTTTTAACTATTTTCACCACCATCGAAGTTGGGTGCTTAATCTTATCGTTTTTGTTACCTTTATCCTTGAAATTGGGTGGTGATGAAAATACCAATATTCGTATCGCCTTGATACTCTGTACTACTATAAGTTTACTTTTCAGTTGCACCCCATTTTTACCTCAACACACTAAGACAAAACTATTCAAGATCAAGTTGAGTAAGATTACCACTTATGGTTTGATTGGACTTTCATTATTTTTCATTTCCATGTTAATTACCACATTGTTGATTGTCCATTTTTCATTAGCATTATCGATAGGTGTGGTTGCGTTACCTTTAACATTCATCCAACCTTTAATTAACCAACCACATGCACATCGTGATAAATTGTTTGGGTTTATTGACAAGACTAACTTGAAAATTTGCTTCAGCTTAATAGTCTCCAACCCCTTATTTATCATCTATGTCATAGGCACTTTGTACATGGATGCTAGCAAAGGTGGAGTCGCTGATTTGGCCCGTGGTCTATTGACATCCTGGGATGAATTACAATGTTGGACATGGTTTGTGGTGGTATTAGGGTGGTTACCCTCGTGGATTGGGGTTGCTCTAAGCTGTGCATTGGGTGAATTCAGCGATAAAGAGCTCCAATCGAAAAAAGACCAGTAGAGTCTTATCTCACTCATAAGAACAAAGTGTCTGTATATATATATATTGTAATAAAGTAACTATTAGACAAACGTTTTTTGCAGTAAATCGTTTACCACAAAGTAGTGAGAGACAGAGAGAGAAACCTTGGTTAAACTATTGGTGTATGGATGGGCTTGTGTCGTATTTTTGTGTATCTACCGGCCGGCCGGACTTGCAAGACCGATAAGGTCAAAGACGTCTCAGCGGATTTACATTTCCGGGCGGAGGTTAACTTCCAGGCTCTTTTTTTTCAAGGGGACCTTTCAAACCGCTATTAAAGATAGATTAATTAGTGATTTTATACTAATAATACTTGCATGTTTGCCTCAGTACCCCGGATTTTTTGTCACGTCTTTATTTCTTTTTTGTTTCTTTGTTTGTTTGTTTGTTTGTTTGTATGGAACAGTCTGATTTTCAACTATAAATTCATGAGGTTGATAGTAAGCCAAGCGCCGTTGTGGAATCTCCGTGGAATCCACACCCGCTAATAAGAGTGCCTTCCATTAGCGGAACCATTCCTATCAATGAAGGTGGTGGCATTGATTAGGTAGACGATTAAAACAGTAAAGCGAAATTATCATCCATACACACAAGAAATTACACATAATGAGACTGGATTGGTCTGCTCGATGAGCAGGACCAGCGTGATAAAGTGGCAGAAAGTAAGTAGAGGTACGCTACAATAAGTGACTTGCCTGTTCCGAAACTTGTACGCTCTTACCGTTTTGTTAAGGAGTCTTAAGAAAACGCATGAATTACCTGGTTCCTTCTGTGAATGTTACAGCCAGACGAGGAGATTAGGAAATGAAGAGATTAGGCACAGGGTGTCGAATGCCGAATATGCTTGCCACTGATGCCTCAATTACGTACTTGAGTAATCACAAACGGAAGCATCAGGCGTGTTGTATTGGTCTTGTGCTTAATTCTTTTATCTCATTATCGAGTGAAAAAATAAGGAAGGAGGAAAAACAAAAAAAAAAAAAACCGACAAAACAACCCCGAAATTTTGACTCAGATCTTATCGAGTCTCTTTTTTTTTTTTGGTTCTTCTTGTGTCGGCTCCCTTGATATAAACCTATTCGTATCCTAGTTCGTCTGGTGTGTTTAGCTGACCTAATAAAATTTGAGGTTCAATATTTTGTTTTTCTGGAATACACCCTATATTGCAATCAGTTATAAGCATGAAATATTTATTGACCCCAACTAGTCACTCGGTGACGGTGATTCCTCAAATAGCTTATCATAGTGGCTTGAAGTCTGCTATGATAAAAGTATTGAGTCAATCCCGTTATTATAGTTCACCAAAACAAACCACTCCACATAGCTTCATTCCGGCTGATCCATTCACCACCAAAGATTTAAACCCTCATACTCTTGAGGCCAAATATGCTGTTCGTGGTAAGATTCCCACTAGAGCTGAAGAACTTAGATCTCTTATTAACAGTAATGAAGATCATGGCCTACCTTTCAATGAAATTATTTCGGCCAATATCGGGAATCCTCAACAATTAGATCAAAAACCACTTACTTGGTATCGTCAAGTTTTATCATTATTGCAAAATCCTGATCTTATCGAAAATAACTCGGCTGGTTATCCTCAAGATGTAGTACAACGTGCTCGTGAACTTCTTGGTGATATTGGTTCAGTAGGGGCTTATTCCCATTCCCAAGGAAGTGGTTTGGTTCGTCAATCAGTGGCTCGTTTCATTACTCGTCGTGATGGAGGAGCCTTATCATCTCCTGAAAATATTTATCTTACTGGCGGTGCATCATCTGCCGTTCAATATTTATTGCAAGTTTTAAGTACCAATGAACGTTCTGGTTTCTTAATTCCAATTCCTCAGTATCCTTTATATACTGCCACCATTAGTTTGAATAATGCCGTACCAATTGGTTATTATTTAGATGAACTGAATAATTGGCTGACTGATCCTCAACAATTACGTAAATTAATTGATGAACATAAACAAAAACATATTGATATCAAGGCTTTGGTGGTGATCAACCCAGGTAATCCAACCGGTTCTATTTTAACTGAAAATGATATTCGTGAGATTATTAATATTGCTGCTGAACATGGCATTGTTCTTATTGCTGATGAAGTTTATCAAGAAAATGTTTATGATGGTCAATTTATTTCTTTTAAAAAAGTATTGGCCCAATTGATCAGAACTCATCCTGACTTATATCAGCATGTTCAATTAGCATCTTTACAATCTACTTCTAAAGGGGTTAGCGGTGAATGTGGTCAAAGAGGTGGTTATATGGAGCTTGTTGGTTTTGAACAAGAAGTGAAAGATGTAATTTCAAAATTATGTTCAATTAATTTATGTTCAGTTGTCACCGGTCAATCTCTTATTGAATTAATGGTTAATCCACCTCATCCTGGTAGTGAATCTTATGCTTTATATCGTGAAGAAACCGATAAAATCCGTAATGGATTAAAGGAAAGAGCCGACACTTTACATAAAGCTTTTAACCAAATGGAAGATATCACTTGTAATAAGCCACAAGGGGCCATGTACTTATTTCCCAGCTTAAACTTTGACAAGAAAAGTTATCATAAATTATTTGCAAGAGCATCTGCTGAAGATGCTACCATCGATGAAGTTTACTGTGGTGAACTTTTAGAAGGTACTGGGATTTGTACCGTTCCAGGTAGTGGGTTTGGCCAAAAACCGGACAGTTATCATTTAAGAACAACTTTCTTAGCTCCAGGTACTGAATGGATTCACCGTTGGGAGGAATTCCATAAAAATTTTGTTGCTGAATATAAGAATTAAGCAGCAAAAAAAAAAATACTTAGACAAAAATATACGTACATCAGAATGAAATACAATAAATATTCAGCAACTCGTTAATACAATTCCTAATAATAAGCAGTGTTCAGTAAATGCATATCCCCTGATGAAACGGGTAGAAACATACTAGATAACAATCCCAACTTACATATGTACATGTCATAATAAGAGGACGGGGAGAAAAAGAAGGTATCCCCATATGGTTAGGAATGCAGCCATAGATCCCACCAAAAAGCTTGTACCTATTTTTTTTTTAATTATTGTTGTTATTCTTACAGTCAGGGGAGGGGATACTTCATATAAGGATCTGGAATTGTAAATCTCTCGACAATAGACAGCATGAGGTATCACGGCAAAGCCAAACAGCAATTGTAGTTGCGAAAGGAGGAGAGCGATGATCAATACAAAAAGAAAAAAAAAAGAAAATAAATAAACTTTTCATTAGTTGCGAAACCACCCCATTCAATTCCAATCAGCCTTTCATGGTACCACTAAATACAGCATGATTCCTGAACTTATTTTCTTATTGGCAGGTTCTTTGCTTTGTGTTGTTTGAATATAGTTGATCGTAAGTCACACAAGAATGTCACTGTTGCTGCAGTATGTAGGGTGAGGTTGCTCGCTAAACAGACTCGCGACAGAAAGGCGGACGCTGTGCTCAACCCATATGTTTGTCTTGTTTGAATGCCTATGTTCGGAGTACCGTAAGGATATAATCCGGTATGCCAAACGATGTAGTGGTCCGTACATTCCTGTCTTGTGCCATTGCTACGAGTGCCCTGTCGTTGTTTCTTTTCTTTTTTCTTTTCTTTTCGTTTTTCACGCTTCCCTTGGTTTCCACAATTGCACTTCACCCGTCTCCATATTCTCCAATGGCAACTAAATGACTAGATACTACGAAGTGGTAATTGGTTTTTTATTTGGTTCCCGTCATTGTCTTAACCCCACAAATCAACCTGCATATCGCGTGTTGGGAGTTTTCCGCATACAAATATACTTCTAGTATGCATGCACGTTCGCACCCAAGTCAGGCGATAGGAAGCTGGGGCCCTTTATGTCCCCTTTCTTCCTTATACACTTTCTTTTTCTGAAATTTCTGGAAAAGTAAATATATATTTATATAAATGGATATATCTTCTGGTTATCGTACGATGATCACACCATTTGTCACTTTTTTTTTTCAGTAATTGTTTCCGTGTTTCCTCTTCTATAAGCTTATATACATCCATATATATCAGCCGAAGACCCCGTTTTTTCATGAATGGGTTTATGACCGATGGTTATAACTGCTAAGTACGCATATAACATCATAAATATAACATTATAAATATAGTATAAATATAACATAACATCATAAATAACATCATAAATATAATACTCGAAGAATAATATCAACAAATACAATACTATAAAATCTCAGTTTGCAATAAAGAGCCATGTGTGATACGGTCCCAAGTCATCGCAGAAGATTCTCACTTGCGGTGGAGACATCTCTAGATTGTTCTGTCGATCCGTTTTCAAACTATGAGCATGATTTACCGAACTCGTCGTCTACGGCTTCACCTAAAACCTCACCTAATCAGCCTTTATCGGCATTCTTAGTTGATCTTTCACATCCAGGCAATTCCCCAGTGGGGTCTACATCTCTGTCTTCAACAGCTTCATCACACAATCAACTTCCAGGCCGTTCTGAGCCATTGGTGGCTTTGCCCAAAGGTCGTGTTCTACAACCTCAAGGTTTGAAGAAAAGCCACTCATTTCCTGAATCCATAAATCTGGCCAATTCATCTGACTTACCCAATAATAGTGAAAAAAATTCGCCAAAACTGCATCGTAAATACTCAATATGTGACTTGAACAGTTTAAATCATACAATTGAGGTTCGCCGTTCATCAATGCCTGAAAATTTCAATACGAATCAGTTGAGATATTATTTGTATCACCATAATAAGTCACAGTCTCATAGTGATCTAACATTCACCAATCGCGAGAAACCATGTATTAACCAACAAAGATTAAGAAATCATCATCGTAGACCTTCAGTTTCTTTACGGTTCCAAAATCCAAAATATTTTGATGATTCCATTCAATTTTAATTCCCCCACTTCTTTTTCTGTATATCCATAGGTTTGTAAATATTTTGGCTTTTGTACATATCTTATTTTACTCTTTTTTTTTTTCTTTTTTTAAGTCAAGTTACTTTCAGTTATAATCGTGTAATCATCTAGACCTTCTATAAACTATTTACATTAACTATTCGGTCCCAAAATATAATGAGTCAATGAAACGAGTTCTAAATAACCAATCGGTATCTTTAAAACCTTCTACATTATACCATTTAACGTCTTTATCCTTGATTTCCTTGACCCCATTATTATTATCTTCTTCATCAACTGAACTTAATTTACCAATGACAACATTAACATCGGGAAAAACATTCAAAATTCTTCTTAATCCAATCTCAGTACTTAAATAACAACATAATACAATATCACGTGGATTCGTCTTATGATCAATTAATACTTGGATGGCCATAATTGCAGCAGCCCCACTAATAACTTGGGCATCAAACAAGAAGATTTTCTTATGAGTGATTAAATCAAGTCTTTTAGGTAAAGACTCAGTATGAAGTTGTGGTTCTCCGGTTAATGAATCACTTTGGATTAGAAGTTTACCAATTGAAATTTCTGGGAACGTTTTCTTGATTGAATTCATAAAACAATCACCAGATCTGATAATATTAACGGCAATTATTTCGTCCAAAGGCTTAAGACCTTTGAACTCATTATTGGATCCTGTAGTTACCGTAATTGGTTCATAACTAGTAAGATGCTCAATGGCATTTTCAATCAATAAAATTGAAATACGATCAAAATAAAATATAAAATCAGATCTCTCGGTCTTTTCATTAAATAAAATTGAATGAATCCCACGAGTATGATTATTATCGGGTAATATTTTAACATTTTTTGCAAATTTTTCGATGTTAAATTCTTCTCGAATACCTAATTGTCTCAAATGCTTCAAATGTAATGCGGATTTAATTGATAATTGTTTTTGTATATGCTTTATCATTAGGTTAATGGCAGTTGAGTTGTCTAAGCCTCTAGGAATGATTAAATCGGCATTGTTCATGGTAGGATTGACATATCTCACGGCATTTGGTTTCACAAACGTTTCCCATTGTTTCATAGCTCCCCCCAAATCACGTCCACGATACAATATATCTCTAGTTAATCTACGTGCCAAACAAACATCTAAATCAGTGTCAACATAAATCTTAATGTCCATCAAATCTAATAATCTTTGATCGTATAATGCATAAATCCCTTCAATGATAATCACATTAGCCCCATAGATAGTCATCTTCTTATCGGTACGTGAATGTTTGGCAAACGAATATACTGGTATTTCAGTTTTATGTCCCTTTTTCAAATTTTTCACAGTTTCTACCAAAAGATCAAGATCTAATGAAGTAGGTGTATCAAAATCCCAAGCATTATTGAATGCTTTAACTGATTCCTCGGGTGAAAGTGGCTTATAAAAATTATCAAATGAGAGCAACACCGTCCAAGGTTGATTCAACTCTTGAATAATTTTTTGTGAAATTGAAGTCTTACCCGAACCTGAATTACCTGCAACACCAATTATGTATGGTTCAGTCCATGGTGGAATATAGGTATCAGAAACATCAACAGCTTCTTCATTATTTCCTACTAAGGATAGTTCTGAATCCCTAAGATTGTGGTCACGAAATCTCAGACTCCTGCTTGTATGCATAGGGCTAGGGGTGAAAAATGATGAATCTTCCCTATCGGGAGCGATACGTGATGATCTTCTTCCCCTTTTTTCGGGTGAGTTTGATGGCATTCTTAATGGTTCCTTCTCAGTGCCAAAGTGAGAGTATATTGGAGAGCTGAAGCACTATACGATCAACCTTCTTGTATCAGTATAAGTATTGTAGAGATACAAATGTTATCTAAGGATCTGGATTGAAAAAGAAAAAAAAAAAATAGAAAAAAAGTTAATAAAAAAAAAAAAGAAAACTGAAGAGCATGAAGAACTTGACAGAAAAAAAAAAATAGGGCAACACAAAAATAATAGGTGGAGCGTTTGGTAGTGAAACAATTCATCTATACGTCAAATATATTATCAGGCAGGCAAGGATAACTGTCTTTTCATAATGGTACCGTCACCAAATATACAGACAGGGAAAGCCAAACACCGAAGAAGAGTCCAAGATGATCAATGGGATGATCAAGATGAACCTCATCGCGATGCTAACTCCCAAATAGAATCCCCAGAAAGTCAGCCAAGATCTCCTCAATCAACTCCTCAAAGTACACCACAATCAGAACAGCATGATATTAGTAAAGCCAACTTAGACTTCAGTGAAGCAAGGCAGCAGTCGCGTAAGGACTACTTGAAGAAAAGACATGATACTAAATTGGAAGAGTTAGAGCATGAACTTCAATTGTTGTCCACCAAGACTAATCTCAATAGAAGAGAACAAGAACAATATTCTCATAAATTACAGCTCTATAATTTAATCAAACAACGGAACGAACTCTCAGAAACAGTTGACAACACAAACACTTTGTATAATTTACCTTCTGATTATGTGAACGAACAAGGGAAAATCGATAAAAAACGAAAACACGAAGTGCTAAATGCTAAAACAAACTATGAGGATTCAAACTTTGCTCGGCGTGATGACGGTAAAAGCAAGAAGAATCGATATGAGAATCAATGGGAACAAGATCAATTGAAAAAGGCACAAAGTCTTGTTAGTACGATAGGTGAAAATACCGACCAAATTCAAATTGCCGATAAGAAAGAGTATGACTTTGTCTTCGATGATTCACAATTCGTCGATTTTACTGATGATAAAGGTGGGCTATCAGGAGATGACGAGCAAGGATTAGAAGACTCCGGCAATGATACAGCCGGTATAGAAAGAACTACCATGGAGGAGGTACGTAAATCTCTACCCGTGTTCAAGTACCGTGAGACATTCTTGCAGTCAATTTCTGAACATCAAGTCATGATCGTGGTTGGTGAAACAGGTTCAGGTAAAACTACGCAATTGCCCCAGTATCTTCATGAGGCTGGTTATACCAAAGGCAAATCAGGTGAGAAACTCATTGTTGGATGTACTCAACCTCGTCGAGTAGCTGCTACATCGGTGGCTACCAGAGTGGCCGATGAAATGGGAGTTAAGTTGGGTGAAGAAGTTGGTTACAATATAAGATTCGAAGATGTTTCATCGGAAAATACATTAATTAAATACCTAACTGATGGTATGCTCCTTCGTGAATTTCTTACAGATCCTGAGCTACTGAAATATGGTGCTATCATGATTGATGAAGCACACGAAAGGACGGTCTCCACTGAAATTATTCTTAGTTTATTGAAAGACATAATTAAGGTGAGGTCAGACCTCAAGCTCATAGTTGCTTCTGCCACTATTAATGCTCAGAAGTTTTCGGACTTCTTTGATGGAGCTCCCATATTTAACATTCCAGGTCGTCGATTTCAGGTTGACATACATTATACCAAGAATCCAGAAGCCAACTATATACAAGCCGCAATAACTACTATATTTCAAATTCATACAACGCAGGATACTCCTGGTGATATTCTCGTGTTTCTAACGGGTCAAGATGAGATTGAAACTATGGAGGAGGCTTTATTAGAAGCTTGTGACAAACTAGGAAGTCTGATAAAAAGCATGATCGTGGCTCCTATATATGCCAATTTACCTCCTGATCTTCAAAAGAAAATCTTTGAGCCAACCCCTCCTGATTCGAGAAAAGTTGTATTGGCTACGAACATTGCCGAAACCTCGATCACCATTGATGGTATATGCTACGTTATTGATCCTGGTTATGTTAAGGAGAATGTTTTCAACTCAGTTACGGGAATGGAAAGCTTGGTGGTTGTCCCTTGCTCTCGTGCGTCGGCAGATCAAAGAGCTGGGAGAGCTGGGAGAGTTGGACCTGGTAAATGTTTCAGACTATATACGAAATGGTCATTCTATAATGAATTGCAGGCAAACCCAACCCCAGAAATATTGCGGGTTAATTTGACGTCGATTGTGTTGATGTTGCTTTCATTGGGTATTACTGATTTAATAGGATTTGATTTTATGGATCCACCAAGTTCAGACACGCTAATGAAATCGCTAGAGTTATTGTATGCATTAGGAGCATTGAACGCAAAGGGCAACTTGACCAAGACCGGTCGAAAGATGGCAGAATTTCCAATAGACCCTATGTTTTCGAAATGTCTCATAAAGAGTGGTGAATATGGAGTGACTGAAGAGATACTTAGTATCATTGCATTACTTTCTGAGAGTTCGAGTCTATTTTATCGTCCAAAAGATAAAAAGGAACAAGCAGATAAAAAGAAAGAAGCATTTAGTCAAGAAGCAGGAGACCATCTAAGCTTGTTGAATATCTGGGATCAATGGACCGATACCGGCTATTCCAATATATGGTGTCAAGATAACTTTGTCCAATACAAAACTTTGAAAAGAGCTCGGGAAGTAAGAGAACAACTAGAACGGTTATGTAATAAAACCGGGATAATGATAATGAATGATAATAACGAATTCAAATCAACTGAAGAGAAAACTTTGAAGATTCAAAAAGCAATCACATCTGGCTTTTTTCCAAACATAGCTCGCTTATCTAAAATGGGCGATTCGTATCGGTCTTTGAAAAGAAACCAACCCGTCTTTATACATCCCTCATCCTCACTCTTTCCAGTCAAACCACCACCTAAATTAATATTATATCATGAACTAGTGTTGACGAGTAAGGAATACATGCGGAACTGTATGTTGATAGATGATAAGTGGTTATCCGAGTTGGCACCTCATTACTACAGTAGCAAAGAGTTGGAGTCAGTGGGAACAAGACGCCGAAAGTAAATATCCTTGTATATAGAATGACATCCTTATCTTGACTGAAATTAAAACAACATCTTCATGTAATTACCCTTTTCAATAATTTTTGCATTTTTTAGCAATTTTTCAAAATATCAAGGAATCTTGACAAATTGTCTTCAAAAATATCCTGTAGACAGACATTCACCCTGAAAATTAGTGAAAATTGACTTTTTTCAAAATCGTATCTTTGGATTTAATCTAAGTACAAACCAAAGGAGCAAATATAAGGAGGTAGTTACTAATATGAAGAGCATGAAAATGAATACAGGAAGTATATTAAATGAACACATGCTTAAGCACCACCAAGCCCTCACACCGCTCTCTGTGCAAGTCAGTAGCACCATAAGCTAACCGAACACTATTTAAAATGCGAAATACAGTTTTAGTAGAGTTATCAAAAGTATAAAATGCTGAAAATTATAGTAGCTTTATTTTGCAATGGCTAACGCAGAATGGAGAGATTCGTTAATTGGTGTACGGGCTTTTACTAATGATATAGCTACAAAGAGTAATTATTATTCCAATCATACAACTGGTTGTATAGTGTAGTCGGTTATCACTTTCGGTTTTGATCCGAACAACCTCGGTTCGAATCCGGGTACGACCTTTCTTTTTAATTTTTTTTGTCCTCATCCTTAACCTCCTACTTCTTTAGCTTCACTATACTCTACCAATCTAAAGTTATACACATATCCCTAGAAGAATCAGCATTAAAGTGCCATTCAATTAAACTCATAGATTCTTCAAATTATCGCGTCTGGGGTTCGATTCGCTTCTGAAAAAAAAAAAAAAGTATACAAAGGGATAAGTCGCGTTTTTTTTGTTTCCCGAATGTTTTTTATGTTTGTTTTTTCCATCTTTTTTTTTTTTAAAGGCCTCTGCTCATATAAAAGTTGTTGATCCCTTCCATTCAAATAAGGTCTAAAGGAACCAATATCACGTTGAATTCACTTGCTGATTGGATGTTGTAATAACAATGGAAAAAAACAACCCATTGCTCCCCTTTGCTTTCAAGACCTCATCCTTTGACGATAAGGTGCCATTGAATACTACTCCCAGACATCGGAAAGTCATCGATGAGAATGCCAGCAGTATGTATCACACGAGAACAACTCCTGATGCGAAAAGAAAAGGTCCTTTGTTGAGTGTGGTACCCAGTTTGAAACGTAAAATGGGAGCAAGTTTCAACGAAAAGGATGATGTGAAAAGAAGAGAAACGACATCTGAGGATTTTGATGACGATCATACTTTTGTTGATGATGTTTTTCAACAAGAAGATGAACAAGAAGTAGATGAAGCAAGTACAATCGACCACCATCCCAGAAAGCTCTCTGCTCACGTTTTACCAAGTAGTCCAACTTTGGAGCCTCAATTCCACTCTGAATTTGACTTGCCAACTTCCGACTATACCGTGCCCAACTCCCCATCCCATAATTTTCCAAGTGAAATTAACCATCAAGAATATCATGAATTGGATGATTTACATCACACAAGGCATGAAGTTTCTCAGGCTCCATCAGTAAAGAAGAAAAAACCTACACTTGCGCATCTTAGTTCTGAAGCCGATTTCGGCATTGATCAATTCAACCGATTCAGAACTGCAAATCATTGTCCGTCCACTGATAAAGACTTGGACCCCGAGGACTACGAAGTAATCCACAAGGAAGTACATGAACGAGCAAGACAAATAGTGGTTGGTGCCTTTGAGGATATGCAAACGACAATAGATTTAGAAAGTATGGGGCTCAGCGAGATACCCGATGAAATAAAGGATTTTGATAACTTAGTCATATTTAGTACAGACTCCACTCAACCATCCTATCAATTGTATCTTACCAACAATAGAATAAAAGAACTTTCTCCGTCCTTGTTTAAATTCACAAAACTCAATGTCTTAGGTTTACGTCAAAACAAACTTTCAAAAATACCAGCATTAATAAAGTACTTCGAAAATTTAGTTGATCTCTCCTTGGGTACTAATAGATTGGAGTACTTGCCTCCTCAAATATTGGATTTACCAAGTCTTCAAACTTTCAGAGCAGGTCCAAATCCCTTCTTAAAAGTTAGTGACGATGCCCTTACTGTTAGCACTTCTACTTTGAACTCTTATAAAAACAAGAAGTTTTTCTCCCCCATAAAATGGAAAGCAGATAGTACTAAGCTAGTGCCCTCTTTAAAAAACTTATGCTTGGATAAAATTGCAAGATATGACATAACGTACCAAGAAACAAGGAATTGGAAAAAACATACCCCCAAAATCTTTCATTCTCTCATCGCTTCTGCTATCGCCAAGGGCCAGTACGAGGAAACTTGTAGTGAATGTGATAGAATAGTGGTGGAACCAGTGGCTGAAGTAATTGAATGGTGGGATTTCTTGCAGAATAGAGATGTTCCAATCAGGAGACAATTCTGCTCAGGTATGTGTGTGAAGAAATGGCATAAGGGATCATTAGCAGACCTTGGTGAACAAGATGCCTAATTATTACAACAACACACAATCAACAATTTGTTCATTTACTCTTGCATATTTTTCATTTCTTCGTATATTTTAAATATTTTTGGCGACCTTTAGTGATTTTTTCTTTTTTTTACGGATTATTATTGTATATGATCTATTCAGTACGTACATTCTTTAAGTTAGCATAAAACTACAACCTCATCTTGAAACTCAATTCTCAGTAACATAATTACTAGGAAACATTCCAGTTTCCCCATTGAGCTCGCCCTTCCACCAGTTTCCGGAATCATCAAGAATTTTTATGACATCACCAGTCTTAATAGTAAGGTCTCCTACTTGTTGGCCATTAAAATTGAACTTGGAAGTACAGTATCTTTGGGAATTGGTGTCTAATACTCGATTGGAGCTCGATACAGATGCATGCGAGTTTGTAAGGCTGTCAAAGTACTGCTTTCTAAAGTTTATGATAAACAAGCTTTCTAATAAATCAGATGCTACTCTAATCTTTTCCAGGTGAGCATCAATAACACGCTCCCCAAACTTATCACATACGTTCAATTCTTCAGAAATTTGGAAAGTTTCCTCGAGTCCTCCTAGATTAGAATCGATTTGATAAGTTACCATCAATTGAACATAATAAATCATCAAATGTATTGACTCAGAAAACTCGGCAACTAACTTGAAATAGTAAGGAAGCTCTCTTTTTAAAATATCATTAATTTTATCATAATCTTGCTTGTTGTCTTCCAATCTCCTCCCAAGGTTATAAATTTGTTGAGCCTGTTTTATTGTCAATTCATTTTGAGCTTGTTTAAGGAGTAAAGATTCATGGGAATTGTAAAGTCTGTCATAGTCCAATAATGCATGATTTCTTTTCTTGATGTGCTTTTTGATGAAACCTAAAAGTTTCAACATCTCATTCACTCGTTCTACAATCACATTCTCCAATAGAGTCAATTCAGGCTGAATCGATGGAAGGATAGTAGAAATCAAAGCCGCACAAACATTCACATCATTCCATACTCTATATTCTATCTCGAAGGTCTTTTTTTCCGTATCAGACATCTTTATGTGTCTTAATGCAGAGAAATCTGGGTTAGATTTTGGAAACGATTCATCCATCAACTGCTCTTTTATTTCAATTGGCAAATTTGCATAGGGGTCAGCTATAACCACAAGAGACTGAGCAATATCTTGAGCGATCTTAATATTCTGAACTATTTGCTCCGTATAATTATGAATGTACCGTGACAACAACTTTAGGTTGCTTTCCGTAACATGTAGCCGATGCTCCAAGAAGTCAAAGTCCTCATCGACTGTGTGTGAACCCAACTTCACTTTTCGCTTCAATCTTTGTGGTGTTCGCTTGATCACTGACCAGTCCATGCAGTCGTTTGTTGTAGCCAAAGTGTTGTCTGATACATGAAGTTTTTTAGACACAAGATCAGATATCTCCTCAATGCTTTTAACAGGAACCATTTCTACTTTAAGTCGCTTTTTTCTATCAGATGTTGAAGATCAACAAGCTGTAAATCCTTAAGTTTACACTCGCTTCTCATTTTGGCCGCCCTTTTGTAAATTTCATTTGTGGCAGAAGCCTAACAATGCGCATTTATTTTTGCAGCAATTTTAACATACAGTAATTGTCCAATTTCACTACTTATTAATTGGCTGATATAGACTTTTACACAGTATAAAAATATAGGAAATTATCACTCAAGGATGACCATGGTTAGAGCCAGGCCATGCAGATATCTTTTCGGGACCCGGTGATGACCCTCTACTGCTTCCATCATGCGAAGCATTCAATACCTCAATTATATTTTCGGAATCGAGATTATCTATTACCAACTTCAATTGTTCAAATAGGTCACACTTTTGTCCAGCATCCAATGTGGATCCTGGACCCACATCATTGATCTCTTCTTTAAGCTTGGTTATTTTTTCTTGAACCAAATCGTCCAAGCTTCTAATCAAACGGTCACCAAAACTCTTATCTGTTGGTAAATTCAAGTAAATCTTTCTCTGTAAGGTCTTAACAACTTTTAGCTTGTCAATCATTTTCGTCAAATGGTCATATTTGGATTCAGGGCCCTTGCGTGCTGATTCCAAAGGAGGATTAATCAAAAGCAAAGCAGCATAGTACAACATGATATGTATATGCACAGGTACATACTTAAGGTTATTGAGTATGTCCTTGTCATTTAACACAAGGTTGAGCACCGTTTGAGCAGCTGTAGTAGCAATATTTGCATTGACAATAGCATCATCATCAGAAATGAGTTCTTTATTCGAAACGAATTCTTCATCATCGCTGTCAGAAGAATCATCCGAACTATTAGTAGCGTCGTCATGATTTACATTCATTTCTTTAATTTTCTTCGAGCCTGATTGAGAGCGGGAAGGACTAACACTTCGGGTTGGGTTATGCCAGCGAGGAAATATCACCCGTTCTTCATCCCCGGTATCCATTCTTAATTGCCTTACCGCTGACGAGTTTATGTGCATCTTAGCAAAGTTATAATAAATAAGAGTTGATTTAGAAGACCAAACCGCGCCATTATTAACGGGTGATAACAACACAGCCCATGATACCATCCATCTATCTAGTTCCAAATTACTCTTGGATGGAATTCCTAAAGAGGAAGGAGCTAAGAGGTCCCAGGCATCACCCCTAAATGCTTCATTCAACGCTTGGTTATATTCGACTTGCGATACTAATCTCATATCAGTGAAACGCTGGGCCGTAAAATCTTCATTATAACTTGATCTCTTCAGTTGGTCATCCTTAGGTATTTTTTCACTTTCATTATCATCATCTCGTGGATTGTTTTCGCTATCGATTAACTTTGAGTTAAATTCTGAGTGATTTGTCAAGTAGCGACCACTGCCATTGATTAAAATTTCTTTACTCTTTCTTAGGGTATACTCATCCGAACTTACTAATCTCTGTCTGTTGAATGTCAAGCTCTGTTGACCGTCAAGAACATATAGCAAATACCACAATTTAAGACGGTCTCTTTCATTGAGAGAACCTTCCTTCTCACCATCAGTAGATGTATGAGAATGTGGATTGTTGAGACCAATTTCTTTAGCTATTTGTAGAGCTAAACCCGTAAACATCTGAGCATTTGAAAGCCAAAAACTACAGAGGATAAGAGCCATAATTGTGTTAAAGCCATCAAGCTCATTACGAGGTCGACCTTTGTATAAAAGTTCCCCACAAAGTGTATGTAAGTAATCTTGAAGTCTCCGCAGTTTTGATGAGAGCCCTTCATCTGGGTGATGCATGGATGCAATAGTGCATATAGCACATATAAGAATAGGTGAAGACTCCCATATAACATCTACTGAAAACCTGGAAATCTCAAAACCAAATAGCTGTGGGGAGATGTTTGCATCGAAAAATTTGAATAAGCATTTAGCTTGCTCTTTATCTAAAAAGCCATTCCTGAAATCCTTCGGAAATTTTGTGTGGGCAAGCAAAGTATCATCGATAACTTTTGGTTTTTTACGGGCATTCTCATCTTCATGGTCAAAGTCGTGTTTCTTTGACGAAGGAGAGTTCTGTAAAGACCCTAAAGGATGCGGCTGATGATCTTCTCGTATATATCGTTGAGTGGGTGAGTTATTTGGATGTGTTAAATGAGGTGTATACGGTCTTGATGAAGGAAGGGAATCATAATGTTGAGACATTCCAACCTGTCCCTGATGGTATAAAGAATGCTGATGGGGTTCGTGGGGAGGATAAACTTGAGGATGGATTTGTGATGGAGGAAGAGGGGGTTGATGAAGATACTGACTGGGAGAATAATTATGTTGATGGTATCTTTGCTGACTTTCAATCAAATATTTCTGATTAGACTTTAGTATGTCTACCAAATCATTGAGTTTATTATCAAACGTATTAATCTTATTTTCCATCTGACTCTTCCAATGTTGATCAGATTCAGTATTTTCGTCTTGTGGGATGTTCAGGTTACCGCCCAGAACCATTGCCATATTATTGGGATGCTGAACCTGATGCACTACATACGTGGGCATGCCATTTGGGAGTGTTTGTGCCTGATGTAAAGTTGATGCTGGAGTAGTTGTTCGATGTGGATGCGAATGTGGATGTTGATGTGATACAGGTACTTGGTCTGGTCGATGATGAAACTTCTCTTGAACCGAGGATGGGTGTTTGTGATGGTGAGATGCTGGAAGTTGAACATGAGTTGATAAAGGATTCAAGGGTGGAAGTCGTATATCATCTTGAGCAGGCGGTATTGATGGAGCTACCGGCTGATGAGAACCAATCAGAGGAAGCTTCAATGATGGTAGTTTGGGAACAAACTGACAGTTGAGGGCTTGGCCAATCTTAACACAACGCTCACAAGGTAGCTTGCTTGTATATATACATTTTACCTTGGACTTCTTGCAATTAGAGCATGGTTTGGTTCTTTTTTCCTTGGCCATAATAGTCAGGCAGGAATCACTTTGAGTCGATATTGATATTATAGTAAAGTGACGAGCTGCCAGAATCACCATTCAAGACTCCACGAGTTCATAAGGTCGTATATATGGTTGTGTGGCGAATACTTCTGGCTATTATTGCTCTTTTTAAACTGCCAAAGATAGAGTTTTTTTTTTCTTTTTGTTCGGGTGTTTTTTTGATAGTCCTCATTTCGAAATGTAAGTTGATTTGGGAATCTGAGAAAAACACCCGATCACCAGTGTTTCAGCCGGAACAAGAATAACCCCGGATTATTATTAATGGACTAAAAGTTGCCTGTGATTGTATGAGATTATAAATACTCTTCCATTTCTTCTTCTTCTTTTTTTTTCACAGACACCGAAATATTATATCAATATAGTTAAAATGTCTATGAAACCTAGAATTAAAGCCTTTTTCGGTGCCAATAGACACTATGCCGTTAGTGGTGCGTCCAATAATCCATCCAAATTTGGCTTCAAGATATTACTGTGGTATGTAAGCCATGATTTGCCAGTAATCCCTGTCAATCCCAAGGAAGAAGAGATATTAGGACAAACAGTAGTTAAGACGGTTCCTGAAGTTGTATCGGCTGCAGTTGCAAAGAGTAGTATCAGTTCATATAATCTTGGTGATTTTGATGGAATAAGTATTTCATTTTTAACACCTCCATCCATCACTGCAACCACCTTGAAAGAAATCACCACAGTGAAAGGGTTTAAGGATGTCATTAAGGGACTCTGGTTCCAACCAGGAAGCTATGATGAAGAAGTTTTGGAAGTTGCTGAGAAGATTGGCCTTTTCGATAAGGTGGTTTTTGAAGATGAGTGCATTTTGGTTAGAGGTGAAGAAGGATTATACAGTGCCAATTTATAAATTTTTTTATATAGTTAAGTTCTTTCTGTCTACATTAAGTAATATTAATGATTTTTCACTACTGAGAATTGGAAACTTTGAAATTGTAGATTCATTTATGTAAGTATATACATGGGAGTGAATTGAACTGAGTTGCTTTGGCCCTAGGCTAGTTGAAAGACTGATATATTGGACTATTGTTGGTCGATATGACCATGAACTTTGGGGTTAATCTAGCATTTTCTTGATATACTGACCCCAGCTGGCATCATCATTGGAGGTGGCTGCATTCTGTTTAATATCTATCGTGTAGGGGAATGGTGAACTTTCCAAAGAAGTGATAGGAGGAATATGAGATTTATGGGTATCGGCAATATCAATGATACGGAGAAGATTTAGTTCAAAACTGTCAGTAGATTGCTCAATACTACTTTTTCCTCGATTAGGTATATTGACCAAGTCACTCACAGATGAGGAAGCAGTGGACGAAGGAGCAGCATTCTGATTCAAATTCAAAGGGAGACATTTTACATTAATTGTCCACGATTCCCACGGATCCATATCACTATAACTATCACTTTTACCTTGACCAAACCAACCTGCTTTCTTTTTGGTCTTAACGATACTTTTATCGAGGAATTGTATTACTATTTGACCCCATTTGATATTTGATAAATCATCGGTAGGTTGCTGTGAGTGAGCCCCCTGCGAGGTAGTCGACGGAGAAATCATCGTATTGGTATTTGAAATAGTATTTGGAATTATCGGATGGGTATTAGGATCATTTATATTGGCGTTATCAACGGGATTTATATCAGCAACTGGGCCACTGCCGGCTGTGGCGGTGGCGGCAGATGTTGAAGTCGATGAAGATGCAATTGATTTGCGATCTGGAGCTTTCGGACTATCCAAATGATCTTTTATCAATTGTGCAATTTTTTCATCGATTAAGGAATCCAAGTCAGGAAGATTGGATGCCATAGGATAGGTGATATCAAGAAATTCATTGGTGGTGGGCGTTACAGGGCCAAAAAGTCGATGGAAAAATATTGTCCATATTATACCTATAGTCACAACAAGTTAGTGATCAGTTTCGCCATTATTAATGACTAGTTTTAAAATGACATACCTTTTAGTGATTCCCTTACCACTGACCTTTCAGCAGTTAGATGTAGGGCGTACTCCATATCGCGTAACAAAAGGACAAGGGGCGATTCGTATTAGTTGTAGGGCATAGATAACCTATTGTAAATATATCATACGAGCAGTCGTGCTACACTCTGTCCTCTATTGACTTGGAAGCAATTATAAATGAGAAGATTGTGTGGTTCTGTTGTTGGCAAAATAAACCTGTTTGAAGATAAGTTGACTTACAAGATCGTAGCGATAAGCGCTTTTCCTGTAGTTTTCTTTTTTTTTTTTTTTTTGTTTCTGTTGGTCGTCCTATTTCTTTTTCTTTTTTTTCTGCTTTTGTAAAGAAGCACCTGGGGACCTTTTCAAACACTGATCAATTGTATGGAGATACCAATTGGTGCTTTGAACAGATACAAAACTGTATTGTGATAACATGACCACACTAGAGAAAGTAATTCTACATTATGATTGCTATTGATATGGACATGTCTATGTTTAAGGTGTATATACAAGATGTGTTTGTTAACACTTTGTTTTCGTCTTGGTTTGTTTATCTGACTTGAAGACTTCGTATATATGCTTCCCGGAACTCATTTCATCTAGAACACGGCCAACCGCAGGAACCACATCATTATACAAGACTTCAAGTTCGTTTTTCGTGAAGGAGGAAAGCACGTAGTCAGCCACGCCTTTATTGTTGGTAGGTTTGCCAATGCCAATTCCTATTTTGGTATAGCCCATCCCCATCATGCTATTTATGGAACGGAGCCCATTGTGACCTCTGGCACTGGTATTTTGTCGACGGACTTGAATTTTGCCTAGAGGGATTTGAAGTTCATCGTGAATAATTACTAATGCAGGGGAATAGTTGGTGCGTTGTACTTCAGCAAATTTGTTCCAGGTTTTCGAGATGGGATCACCTTGAAGATTCATGTACGAATTAGTCGATTTGAAAAGGAATAGGTTAGATCCTTCGGAACTGGCACTAGTACTGTAAAGCCCATAAGGAAGATTGGTGTGACGTTGGAAAGGTTGGAAATGGGGCCATAGTTGACTAACTATTTGCTCTAGCACATATGATCCCACATTATGACGTGTTCCACTATATTGGGGTTCCGGGTTTCCTATGGATGCCACCATAACATAAGGTGGTTTACCAGGCTGAAGCGTGCTTACATCTCGAAGGGTTTCATATCCAAGATAGCTGGTACATTTGTTTATCACCTGTCGTGCTTGGCATCGAAAAAACAGATACATGGTATTCAAGAAGAGGCATATATATCGGAGCATGCTCCTCGGTCCATCATAGCTATTACTGTAAATCAACGATTGTCGTTGTTCAGTGTATTTTTTTTATTTTCGGTTTTTTTCTCATTGCAGAGACGATCAATTTTTTTTTTTTTTTTTATGCTGCGATATCCTATTTGCAATCCTAAATCACTATTTTTCAAATGAAGTGAACTTTTCAAGCTCACCTTTTATGAAAGTAGCTGATTTCTTGAGGTCTTGTTTCTTAGTGTTAAGTACTGCTTCCTTGGCAGATATCCATTTTTCGGCTCTCCCAATTCTTCAGTATCAGTTAGTATAGCATTAGCAAGAAGAAATACCAATTACATACCTGTTGATGCTTCTAGATCTATCCATGTGGAAAATTAGGTCCTGCCAGGCAATTCTTTGCTATAATGTTGATTAGTGACTAGAAGAGAATGAACTTATTTTAAGAAAATACACATACCTTAAAAGATTCTTCCAATTTTATAAGAATCTCCAGAGAAGTCTTAGTATGCTCATCAAATATGGCATTGTAAGCTTCTTCAAGTGCTTCCCATTCAAATGGCTCCACTGTTTCAAGGGTCCGTAGCTCTTTTAGCTTGGCTATGTTTTCTTGTGCCAATTTCTCAAATGAACTTAACTCGTCCATCTGGCAATAACTCTGGAGATTGAAATTGTGTTCTCGAAGAAAGTTCGTTATTGAGTTCATGGTCTCTCCTTCATTATTGTCTAATTCGTGCATGGTAGTAGTGGTATCGGCAATGTTTAGTTTTGGAGATGAATCAGATGATGAAACAAGTTCTGTTCTTTGTTTCTTCAAAGGCGAGGATTCTTTCTTCTTGGGACTACCATGTCTTTTTTGATTCGTGGATCCAGGGCGAATGAGGTCATCAATATTATTACTAGCTTGTGTCATTGTACTTGACGTCTTACCTGATGTTTTCATCTTGTTTTGACATATAGTAGAATTGTAATTGTGAATGAGTGGCGGCTATTTATTTTGACGGTTACTTTTTTTTTTTTTTTTTGCGCTTCTGGTTTTGCGGCCATTTTTAACTTTCATCTTTGCAAATCATCAATCATTTATTGTTATATATGTATATAATTAAGGCCAAACGAACAAAAACATCAAAAAGAATACAATACAGGAAGCAAATAGAAAAAATGAATAAATAAGTAAGTTACTATATAACCAACTTGGTTAATGGGCTAATTCTGTCAAATTTTTATGGGATTTTTGATATCTCAAATGTTGAGCATTAGAAACTTTCTTCAATTCAGCTAAACGCTCTCTTAAGGTAGGTATATCTCTTAAGTTCTTTTCTAACACAAGACGTTCTTCTTCGAATTTCAATCTCTTAGTAGCGTCTAATTCACCAAAGAAATAGCCTCCTTTACCATCGAACTTAAGAAGATAGTTGTGGAAATGCCATAATGCGGGTCTATGAGCAACCGATAAAAGAGAGATTCCCAATTCTTGAGCCCGTTTATACATGAATTGTTCCATAGTTGGAGAAACGGCCGAGGTACATTCATCCAAAACAGCAAATTTGGGTTGATGATAGTATAAACGGGCCATGGCCAATCTTTGTTGAGCACCAACCGATAATTCTTCTGACCAATTACGAATTTGTTCCCAAGGGTCTTCTCCATCAACGGAAGAAGTGAGCAATTCATCCAAATTCAAAATTTTCAAGATATCTTCCAAATCCTGATCGGTTTTTTTATGAGCATTATTAAGGAATTGTTCTTTGGTATGAGGATAAATGATTTGTTCTCGAAGGTTCCCCTTACATAAATAAGCTCTTTGAGGTAAATAAAACATATTTTCAGTAGTGGGGATGATGATACTACCTTCTTTACAAGGCCATAATCCACCCAACATTCTGAAAAGAGATGATTTACCCGAACCATTAGGACCAGCAATAAGAAGATGTTGACCTTGTTTAATACTGAAATTAAGGCGTTCAATTAGTGTGACATCTGCAGGAGTAATCAATCTGACATCGTTGAATGTAACTTCGTTACCATAAGAAACAGAGCCGGAAGTATTTGAATCTTGAGAGATCCCCAATTTACCTTGTTTGATTTTGAATAGAACATCTTGTAAATCAGAAACTCTGGTAGCATGACCTACCACTTGTAAAAGATATCTTCTTGAATAAATTAAACGATCCAAAGAATCAGAAGCACTTAAAAGTAATCTTCTATTAGTGATGAAATCCCCAGAAGCGGAAGGATCTGGTTCATGACCCAAATATTTATTGATGAAAACAGGAGCTGAACATAAAACCAAACCTGCAGCACCCCAGAAATATTTGACAATAAAAGTTTGGGCGATTTCATGAACAGCTTTTTTCCAGTATTCCATTTTAAGGAAACGTTCAAGTTGATAATAGCAATAATCCAAATAATCCAATTCACGATAATGGCCTCTTAAGAAGGCGATTTCCTCGTTATTGGTGACCACTTTAGAATGGGCAGACCGTAGTTGACCTTCTAAATTAGCTCTTTCTGCTGCCAATTTAGCAAAAGGGGGGGAAAAAAACCGAAGAATGGTGGTTGAAAAATATGCTAATATTCCAAGGGCCAAAGTACCTTCACCGGAACCCACTCCACTTTTAGATAATTCTTTAGCGCAAAGTAATAAATCCAAGGTTGGTTTTAATAATTGGCCTGGTAAACTTGACAAAGCCGAAGCAAGGCGAGCCACATCGGTAGATAAACGTTGATCAGGGTCCTTAATTTTCGAATCAGAAAGTTGAATTAAAGAATAATAATTTGGATCCAAATTATCGGGTAAATAATCTTCCATAATACTATTATTCATATTAATTCTAAGATGTTGACGTAATTTACTCTTGGTCCAATTCAATAATGCATTAACAATGGAGGCGGGTAAACCAAGAAACATCCAAAAGGCCAATAATTTACCAAATTTTTTCAACTTTTTAGAAACAAGAGCTCCCACCAAACGACCATCTAAACTAGCAACTTTAATGGTTAAAAATGCTCTAAACACCAATAATACAAGATGTGATAATAAGAATGGAACCACGGGATTGGTATAGGAAGGTAATGCCGAATCATATAGACGTTTAACTGAATCCCTTGAAATTTTGGGAGATTTTTTAACTGATTTGGATGTATTTGCGGAAGAGGTGACGGATGTGGTTAAATCTTTATCGGACGCAGTATTCAAAGCATCAGAGGGGGTATTATCTTGTTGAGGGGCATCATTTTTAGACAGACGATTAGGTTTACTGGTGGTGGTGGCACCCGAGAACGCCGCCGTGATTAAAATGATGTATGAAGCATTAAGAAAAAGAGAACGATTGCCTTTGTAAACGTTGAAAAGGGACAGAGCCAACGTTGATGAAGGTGCTGTAGATGCTGGGGCAGTCATAATTGGCGGCAACAACAACAACAATATAACCAAAAAAACTAATCTATAAGTTTATCTGTTTTTGAAAGATGTATATATATATGGCGTTCGGAGTGGAGTACGCAGGTGTGGGGAGGTCGCGCCGAACACTGGGTACACTGATTATGGGATAGATTGAACAGTAACTAACGGTAGTATCAGCAGAAATACAAGAAGAAACGAAGTTATCGAAATCAAGTTGCTCTTAATGTAAATAATAAATTTCTTTCAAGATGAATCGATGGAAAGAACAGATAAAGTGGAGGTGCGGGTGCCATCGTTAACTGAATAAATCATTGGTATTCAAAATAGTATACAGTAGCTAAATAAATGCTATAATAATAATATACAGAGTGAGATTTAATAGTGTGGGGGTGAAACAGTCACTGTTTCTCCCACAGTAAAATTTTTTTAGTGGAGTTGCCGAGGAATAAAGGAGGGGAAGTCGCTGTGCACACGTGACCAGACCATAAATGTACGCCAATTATATATATATACAAATATATCAAGAAGTTTATCAAGAAGTATATCAACTATCAAGAAGTATATCAACCATCAAGAAGTTGAGGAAATGTTTTTTTAGTATCGTTGATTTTTTCATCGAGTTCGTCGATTCGTTTGAAGTAGAAATGATTGGCCAAATCAGTAGTGTTTTTACAATTACGATTATATTTAAGTAGGTTTTGATATAATTGATAGCATTGTTGTCTAGTCCACGGTTTCTCCAATGGTAAACCATTTAGTTTGATAGATAATTGAGTTGATTTATGATTGAACCATTCTTGACTGATATTATCGAGTTCATCATCGTTCGATTTGATTGATTGAGGGTCGATGTATCCCTTGGTATGTAGTAGTTGTGTGAAGAGTAAAAGATCCCTACTTCCATAAGTATCTGGATCAATCACCACTCTGTTATTCTCTCGTGGGGGCATCTTGTATGAATAAAACAATGTAACGATATAGATATTCGATATATGGATCTTTTTTGTTATTTGCTTCATTTGAGAATAAAAAATTTGACCCCCTCGGAACTCGTCGGAACTTATGCAAACCGGCGGTTTGAAATAAAGGTTTGCGTAGTATGAATTAGCACTTCCGAACCCTCGGTATGTCTTTTTCCTACTTAATGGATACTTCATAATAACCCTTAGGCTTAAAGCGGTGTCATGGAACTGAGATATGCGCTGTATGCTTCCATAATTATAGTTCAATTGGTGAAAAGTACTAATATAACAAAACGAAAAACAGTACCAATACTAATGGTGCACTATGAGACAAAGAGAGATCTGTTAAGTATACAAAAAAAAAAAAACGAGTACAGGAAAAATAAACAGAAAATTCAGAATACTACTACATCGAAAAATTCATCACTGATTCATTGGCGGCAAGATTAACCATATTCAATAGACTTACACCGTCATTGTGTTTACGTTCCTTCTTTTCATTTCGGTTTCCTTCTTTTTGTTTTCTTTATTTTTGTTTTTTCTTTCTCTATTATTTGCTCTTTTGTTTCTTTTTTGGCGTTGTTTTACTTTCTCCGAGTTTGTAACTCCTACTACTATGGTCCATCTTTAATAACCACAGGGAGATATACAGTATTTTATCTATAATAAGTATCATCATCATCATAAATTTCAATTTCATCATTACCATTATTTTGCTCCGTCTACCTCCGTCGTTCAAATCATTCGTTTCACTATTCCCTGTTGAATCGTGTTCCCATCGTTCCGTTTGAATTATTTCATTTGCTCCAACTCCTCCTATTAATATCCTACTCGTTCGTATACCAGCATTGTTCATTAGTTAAATTTCATCTTGTGAATTGTAATTTTTTTTGTTCTTTAACCTTTTTAATTCATTTTTTTGCTATCCCATGGAATGCCGGCACATCATAATTCATCGCCAAATTTCGAAGATCGTTTCGCTAAAATAGACATAGGTATTCCTAAATTGGCTGATCCGCCAATATTGAGGAAGGAATCAGTGGTCTCTTCTCCAACTTCCTCGTCTTCCATTCCAAGCAAATCATCCAATCAAGTACCTATTGCTCAATCGAAAAGGAAAGTTTACCCCCAATCTTTATATCCCAATTCTTCATCGTCAACTTTAAAATCGAATCCAACCACCCCTCATGCCAATTATCATATCAATCCAAGTACCATAAACAATAATAATACCACGACCCCTTCCAAACTACCGTGTCTATCCACAGCCAAAAGAGCAGAATCAAGATCATTATCAGGAAATAAATCTTCACCAGCAGACCATACATCTCATATCCATCCTCAACTGCTCTCAGCTTCCCGTCTTGCTGCAAAAGATAATCGACTGGCCTCTTCTCATCAACGACTGACTTCTAGCCATCAACGATTAACTTCTTCTCATCAACGGCTGACCTCGGCTCATCAACCACATTTAGCATACCCCAATACTCCTTCTCAGCGTAGACCTTCGGCTCCTTTACCCCCTCTACCACTTTCCATGCATAATACTCAAACGTTGAATCACAAAGCAAGCACAAAATCGTTGCCAGCTTCCAAACAACAAGCCCATAAAAGATATTTGAGTTGTCCGCCTCTGCAACGGGCCGCCACAAGCCATTCTTTACGTCCTTCATCGTCATCTACTGCAGCTTCATCTGATCGGTTTTCTTTCATGAGAGAAACTTCCTCCTCAAAGAATAAACAAACAACCCCGTATCATTCTCCCGATCAAACTTCCACTTCTCAAACTTCTTCAAGTAACCCTGGAATTAGATCAAGATCAGTATCAGAAATAAGCCAAAAAAGAAGTAGTTTGAATAATACCCATAAAAAACGACAATTATCAAGTAACAAGACCCCTACTCTAACTTCAAATTCAACCAAGAATGTTGGCTCAAATCGAATTGCCTCTACTCATTCATCAAATAATAAACCTTTGGAAAGTATCACTTTGAATTATGATACCAGAAACTTCACTCAATTGGCCCAGGATTCTAAGTCACTTCGTAACCTGCAGTCCATTGATCCCGAAAGTGATGGTGACAGTGATAATAGTAGTGTATCACCTACCAGAATCACATCTGCATCAGATTCTTCATTCACGAAAAAGAAGAAAGAGCACCCTTATGCAAAGCTTACTGGGTTTAAGCAACAACAACAACAATCTCAACTGAAGCAGCAATCACAATCACAGCAACAGCTGCAGTTGCCCCGGAATCGTATCAATTCCTCTACCAGATCAACTAAGGTCGATTCAAGACTCAACAAACCCAGAGGAGTATCGCTTGGTAAGAGCCCCGTTACTCCCAGGCACACTCCCCCAAAACAGTCTGTCAAGCAATTGATACCTACCCCACATCCATTGCCTTCCCTATCTGCACAACCGGCAATACACCAGCAACAACAGCAGCCACAAAATACGTCCCTGGGACCACAGCAAGCCACTCTGCACAGTTCTCCTAATAAAGTCGACAGTATACGACAATTATGTACGATGATATACCACCAGGATCCTGGCCTATTCGAATACAAACAGGAATCAGAAGAATATCAGTATACCACCAATCCCCCATTTGCGCCCCAAGATATAATCGCTAAAGCTGAACTTTATTCGGGTGAAGGCTCGCTTAGTATCTATGAACGAGGAGAAATTCTCCGTAAGAAAGACTTGTACTTCATCCCCAGTACAGAATTTGCCGACTCCAATGGCGGTGACCCTAATAATAAAACCCCTACCACAAGAACAATAAACATAAGAAGTTATAGTGATAATTACGGATTCGATGATGATAATGGAAACTACGTTGTTATACCCCATGATCATATCAATTATCGTTATGAAATTGATCGTGTTCTCGGTAATGGCTCATTTGGGAACGTCGTACTTTGTCGAGATCATAAGTATTCCAATTCACAAGGTAGGAAGCATAAAGTGGTTGCATTGAAAATAATTAAAAACGACTTGAACTGGTCTCTACAAGCAGTGTATGAAATTAAAATGCTAAAACATTTGAATGAAAATTTTAAAGTGGGCGGTCCCGGTATAAACATTTCGAATTTTGACCTGGAATATTTGCGTGAATATGGTAACGATAGTAATGAATGCCCCGTTCTTACTTATTATGATCACTTCCATTTCCGTGGTCATATGTGTATTATCACGGAGGTTCTCTCATTGAATTTATATTCATTATTGGAAATCATAAAGTTCAAGGGATTTTCCCTTAATATCTTAAAGCAATTTTCAATAAAAATATTACAAGGATTACAGTTCATCCATAATAATAAAATTATCCATTGTGATATCAAACCTGAAAATATTATGATCAAATTACCCAATAATTTCGATCCTAGTGGATCAAATGAATTTGATATTAATGACTTCAATATCAAGATCATTGACTTTGGCTCTTCCTGTTTCAATAATGAGATTTCGTACTCTTATATCCAATCACGGTTTTATCGAGCCCCAGAAGTAATTACAGGTGCCAAATATAACAATATGATTGATATTTGGTCTTTCGGGTGTGTTTTGGCTGAGCTTTACACTGGGCTCCCCTTGTTTCCGGGTAAAAATGAGTTAGAACAGATTGGACTTATAGTTGAAGTATTTGGTGCTCCTAATAGTTCATTAATCATCAACCAAAGAAATATACTCATTAAATCAATGAGAAGTAAAAATGCAGCTAAAAACATGTTGGATGGAGCATTGATACCAGATAATGTTAATGTCTCAATGAATAAAGGCTCGACCGTTGACGAAAAATCAATCAGGAGAACATTACTTTATACCTTATTTGATTCTGAAGGTAGAATCAATTTACAATTCTTAAATTACCGTCTACAAGCCATGGCGCAGACACAGGTTCCTAATGGTCACGTTAACAGTAATTCTGCCCCTAGAAGAAACTTCAAGTTGAATACCAGGAATTTGGAACTTATGTTGAAACTTACAGCTAACGGCGAAGATAGACATAATTCTCAACAATATGTGAAATTCTTAAGCGCAATCTTCAAGTGGGATCCACATGAAAGACTTAATGCAACCCAGCTCTTGGAACATCGCTTTTTGCAGATATAAGACTCAATCTGAGTATAATATGACTGTATTATTATAAGAACTATTCTATGCCCTGTTTTTATAGTTTTGAGATTAGATTAGATAATTGCATTATATTGGAAACATTTCGCAACCATTGGCGTGTAGATCCCATTTTATAAAGCATTGCTTTAACCGAGCTTTCTTCATGTGACTCGAGCAAAGCGCGCGCAACGATCAGTAGGGTCTTTCGGCAACTACTAAACGATCAAAATTCATAGAAAAAAAAAAAAATCAAAGAGAACAAAAAAATAAATGTTAAAAAAAAATACTCGGGGTTGTCTCCACATTCTATTTTTGAACTCCTGTTCTTTTCATAAGTCACTTGAGTACTATACTGCCACTGAATCCAATTACAATCGAACAATTGAAAAATCGAACACATCCGAGTAAATCTCTGTCAATTAGTATTGCATCATGTCGGAAAGCATCCAGGGGCTGCAATCAAAGAGAGCTCGAGCCTTGAATAAACTATATAAGTATAGTAATGATCTTGCTGACAAGAATGTTGGTAAGAATAGGGGTCTTGCGGCTGGTACCGCTGCTTCGTTGATAGGAATGGGAATTGACCGGTTTGAGGGGCAAGAGCCACGAGACAGCTTTGATGAAGATCTCCATGATGATGACGAATTGAACTCAATTAGAGAAATGGCCATGTCAGCTGAAGATGAACCAAAGGAACGCAGCAAAACAAGTCATTTCATGGATAATTTTGTCGAACGTTTGCTAAGTCATACAATCCCTACTGATGATAAACAAATTCTTGAAGATAAATTGAAGGATCCAGAGAGAACTAAAAAACCGGGACTTTCTATCAAGATAATTGCATCTAACTTTAAGAAGCTTAGTACCAAAATGAGTGCATTTTTCGAAATTCAGTATGGTTTAATCCACGTAGTTACCTGGAAAAGACCAACGAAAACTTTATCATTCTTAGTGCTATACACTTCCATTTGTTTATGGCCACATCTTGTATTGGCATTACCGTTATTATTCTTGTTATTCGGTATCATGATTCCTGCGTACACACATAGACACCCAATGAGAACTCCAGAATTGATCAAAGTAAAGAAAAGAGGCCAATCATTGTTTGATTTTTTCAATCAATCTCTGGATGATAGTATTGTCATAGATTTACTTAGTGATGATTTTAAAGAGGATCCTCATACACTTCGCCCAATTAGTTCTAGGTCCTCTGAGACATCTTCAACCATTTTCACTCAACTGCCAGTATCCGCATCTACTGTGGCTACTGATCCAGTCGATGTGAATGAAAAATTGAGCAAAAGTAGGAGAGCCCGTTATGTCAAATCGCAAATGTCTTTACTAATCAATATGAGAGATCTTCAAAACTTAACTTCTGATCTCATAGTGGGCCTTGATCAAGCAGAAAAGTTCTGGTTTGAGACAGCAGGCTTTAAAGATGAGAGACTTTCGACCTTCATATTTTACATAGTTGCGATTGCCTCCTATGTGGTGTTATTTTTGGGAAGATTTATTCCTTGGAGATTAATATTCATTCAAACAGGTTGGATTGGAATTATTTTATGTCACCCTCATAGCAAGAAGTTCTTAGTTGCCCTTCAAGAAAACAAGAAAAAACAGGATTTGAAGAGACGCTTGAAACAGCAAGAGGAAGAAGAAAGAAATCAACAGTTACAAGTTGGTGCCTCTGAAGCAACTGATGATAAAGATGAGGAAGAAAAAAGACCAACAAAATTTGACAGACACGATATAATCATTGATGATTCTGCTGAAGTTCGGGTCGTGGAAATATTTGAACTCGAAATCAAAAGTTTAACAAGAAACACCTGGTCTTTCTACCGTTATACTTCTAACCTCTTTGACTGTCGTAACCATTTGAGAATATCGGGGAAAAAACCTACAGGTGTGGAACATTTATCGAAAGTTTTACCTCCACCAGATTGGAAATTTGACTTTGGTTATGAGAATAACTGGGGGATAGACACTAATCCAATAGATTTCCTTGAGGAAAGACAACTAGACACAACCTACTTGAAGATAAAGGATGACGAGAAGGAGGGCTGGATCTATGATGTCCTTCAAAATAAGGATACCCTGGACAGTGTTTACGAGTTCCGTAGGAGACGACTTGTTAGAGACTGCTTCAGATATGCTAGACCTCCCAAGAAACCCAAATCCTACTAGGTGCTTCTATTTTTATTTATCTAGTAATAGAACTTTAACTATTAATCTATAGGCCTAGAAATATAACCTGGCTCCTGTAACTGTAACTCTATAATATCATTTCACTATCAAGCCCAACAGATTTATTAAACCTAATAGTTGGTTGCATGTTACCCGGTGTTCCTCTCTTTTTTTAACTGTGCTATTTTGTGCTTATGTATGTGCGTTTGTGATTTCGCATCTCATCTCAAAAAGAAAGAAGGTATAAAAGGCTCTTGATTTCTCAAATTTTTATGAATGGTTTTACTTCTTTTTTCTTTGTCGACGTACTTCATAGGATCATTTCTATAGGTCACGTCCCATCTTTGACTCTTCTAAAGAGCCACTGAATCCAACTTGGTTGATGAGTGAGATACCCTTATACCCTCAAAGTGAGAACTAATTTAGCTTGTCTGTGATCCTTAGCGGTCCAGTCATCTATCTTTATTTTGCCTTTTGTCTGATTTGGTTGGGCTTGGCCCTTCCTGTCTTGAAAGGAGCGATGATCTTTACCCTTTGTTTTATGCTTCTTCGGGGGCTTTAATATTGGGTGGGTATAAGTGGCTGTCTGACAAGTTACTTCTAAAACTCCCTTAGGGGACTTTTAGTAGTGACTATAGTTAGCTTATGTTGATTCGTCGACCTCCTTCCAGAAGACTTACCGTCGATCTGGAAACTTGTTTTTTTTTTTTAGTGTGAATACTTTTTTCTTTTTCATAAATGAACATCAATTTTCATTTATTCTTTCAAACATTGTAGATGAAATATGCCTATATAAGAGTCTATAATTTATGACTATGCTGTGAGAAATGTTTAGTCATCAAGACCAAGCATTCCTTCAAAGAGACGGCCGTAGCACTCACTGCTAGTATTCCTAAAATGTTCGTAAGGATTATTATGATCCAAATAACAACCACATAGATTACAGAAGAATGTCTTACATGAGGAGCAACACATTTTGTTACATCCGTCTAATCTTTGAATGACTATTTCGCAAGTGGGACACTTTCTCAATCCTTGACTCTCATCGCTTAGCATTTCATTGAACATTTTATCCATCTGATACTCTTCAGCCATTTTCTTCATCAAGACTCTACCGTACAGAAAGCCGAGCGACTTTCTCTCGGTAGAGTCTTTACCTGACACGAGCCATAGCTCTAGCGCTTCGACAGGGATATCCGAATACAATCCCGATCTGGATTTTTTATCACACTTGACGAAATTACCATGCCATGACTTGCGGCAGTTATGGCAAAACGCGTATCCACAACGACGACAAATTACCAAAGGATCACTAACGTTATCTCTAAAAATCATTTCGGGACAATTCTTGTTGGGACAAGATACCAATCGCGTAGGAAAGAGCTTTGAGATAATGTCATATTGTTGTTTCATGAAAAGGTCTCGATATCTCGAAATCAATTTTTCAGGTTCTTCAGTTTTCTTGTGGTTAGCAATGGATCGTAGAGTATCAATTGCAATAGGGGGTGACATTAAACGTTCTTTGAACTCATTAAAATCGAACTTATCGACACTGATATAGTCAAGCCGTAAATATTTCTCGCGTATTTTGGTAAACTTTGCTGTACAGTCAAAATGAGGACAGTGGACTTTTTCAATGAATCCCGATTGTATAAGGGAAAAGAAGTAATCATAAAGACAATCTTTACAAAAAATATGGCCACAATCTTCAAATTTAGAACAGAGTCTTCCTTTAAAGTCGTTTTGGCATATTTCACATGAGAATGTCTGGTTATCGAAATCCACCTGTTGCATTTGTTTGTCAAAGTTCAAAAGGTACTCAAATCTCTCATTATTTTCTCCGCAATCTATTGATTTGCCTATAAAATCATCAAATTCATAGTCAACCTTATTCTTGATTATATCAATCATGGTGAAGAGGATCTCATTTCTAAATTCTTCCCAGCATTGTTGGAGTTCTTTAAGAAGAATCAAGACCTTCTCAGCTGAGATGGTTTTCGAAAAAATTTGAAATTGTAATGGTTTTTCGTAAGGATATTTTTCTGTGAGTCTAAAAGTGAACTTTAAAGGCGGTAGATTTAGAATTTTCTGTTTCCTTATTATATTTAGCTTCTGATTGGGCCATTCGGCAGATGCTGTTGGGGTTGGTTGGCCGTAAAGAACTAAATCCACACCATCTTCATTCTTAATTGGAATATCGATCGACCCTGAAAGAGATTGGTAGTTGATGTGCGTGTTGGCGGGATAGATTGCCTCTAAAGACTGTAGCTCCTGTACCCGTATGTCATCTGAGAAATCAACCTCTTGAGCAAGCTCTGACATTGTTTATCACCATTGTTGGAGTTGATATAAAACTAGTATTTTATTTCAGAAGTTAGATTGGTGAGATTCAAATGTACTTTATCATCTCTTTTGGTGTACTGCATATAGTTGTGATATTATGGTGAACTGAACACGGTTAACGCTAGCAGCTTTTTTTTGTTCTCTTGTTATTTTTTTTTTTTACCCAGTTTTTGCCCATTACTGAAAAATACCAATTAACAAATTAAGAACGGTCTAAAGTATTCTATCTCTACAAAGATGGATGCATTTTCCAAGAGGGTCCGTACATTCGATGCCTTTCCCAAGGTCGACTCGGAGCATTCCGTGCAATCGAGAAGAGGAGGGTTATCCACTTTACTCACCGCATTTTGTGGGCTATTAATTCTTTGGGTCGAAGTTGGTGGCTACTTGGGTGGATACGTTGATCGACAATTCAAGATCGATGATCAGATAAAGACCGACATGACTTTAAACATTGATATGTTGGTGGCCATGCCTTGTGAGTTTCTACATACCAACGTCATGGATATTACTGATGACCGTTTTTTAGCGGCAGAATTATTGAATTTTCAAGGAGCTGAATTTTTCTTACCGGAAGGATTTCAAATTAATAATATAAATAATGCACATGAGACTCCAGACCTTGACAAGATCATGCAGGAAACTCTTCGAGCTGAGTTTAGGGTGAGTGGGGCTAGAATAAATGAAGATGCCCCTGCGTGTCACATATTTGGATCCATACCAGTTAATCAAGTTAGTGGTGATTTCCGTATTACTGGGAAAGGTTTTGGTTATCGAGACAGACTGGTAGTTCCATTTGAAGCGTTGAACTTTTCTCATGTGATAAGAGAATTCTCATACGGTGATTTCTATCCCTTCATAGATAATCCCTTGGATTTTACTGGTAAAACTACTACCGAGAAATTGCAAGCTTATAAATACTATTCCAAAGTAGTACCCACTGTGTACGAAAGACTTGGAATAGTGATTGATACTAACCAATACTCATTGACCGAACTGCACCGTGCTTACAAAGTGGATAACCATGGTAGACCACAAGGGATACCCGGTATCTATTTCCACTATGACTTTGAACCTATTAAGTTGACAATTTCTGAAAGAAGAATTCCTTTCTTCCAGTTTGTGGCCAGACTAGGTACCATTCTTGGAGGAATCATGATTTTGGCCGGGTATCTTTATAGGCTCTCGGAGAGATTAATTAGAATCTTATACGGTAAAAAGTATGCAGAAAGAGACACCGAAAAGAAAGAAGGTGGATTATTAGATCAAATGACGAAGGAAAGCAAATCCTACTAGTCAATTACCTCTCCTGATAAATAGAAATAAAAAAAAACAATAAGTGACTCCATGTCATTCTGTAATGCTTTCCTCCATTCTGTCTTGTCTGTTAATTTTGTTTTTTTTTCTCTTCTTGTTCATTGTCTATTTTTTTTTTGCAGCTTATTCATCTTTTGTAGATATACAGAAAGGTCAGAAACCCATATAGTTTAGTTGATGCTCGTTATTCGCGAGCGAAAGTAACGGTCGCTTACCTTGAATTTTACTTCCCGAATAGGAATGTCCAGACGTGGTGTATGGATGCGACGAGCGGAATTTTGTCAAGCTATAATGATTAGCTCGGGATCATCCACCCATTATAAGCGTAACAAAGGAAATTCCGTGGATCACAACCCCAGTTATTTATATACGGATTTGACGTCTACATATACTGAGAAACGAAAAAGAAAAAGATGAATCATAACTGATGGATATGAAAAAAGTTTTCATTTTCTTTATCAACAGCTCAAAAAGTCACATCACATCTTTACAGTATTATTCTAGTAACCCAAACTAGGATCAAGATAGTTGATCATAATACAAAATAGAAAAAACTTAAAAAAAAGAAATACAAAAGAAAAAGGAAAAAAAATTCAGAAGTGAAAATTACCATAATCAAACAGATAATTGCTCAACCCATGCATCTCGTTCTCCAAAAGATGGTTAGTTTAAATTGATCGCTACAGATATAAAAACAATGAAATCAAGGAATAATGACCATGCAGGCCATTCGGGGTCCAAACGATCTTCCAAACCTAATGGCGTGATTTCTCCATCTCCGTCGTCGTCCCAAAGTTCCGTTGATCACAAACAGATAAATTTACCCAGTCAGAACCTGGTTTCTGGTGGTAATAAAAAAGACTATGGTACGAAGACTAAAATACTGAGGTCCAGAAATGGTTGTAAGAATTGCAAACGTCTAAAGATCAAATGTAATGAAGCCAAACCTGTATGTCTGTATTGTGATAAGACTAACACTAAATGTGACTATTCTTTAAAACTTACTTGGGGTGGTAGACCTTATAAAAATGTTACCAAACGCAAGGACAAATTTCCTCTGAATTCCCCTTCAACTTCTACATCAAACAATTCTGATATTGTTTCGAAAAAAAAGAGAGAGGGTCCTACCCAAATTCAGTTTGTTGTAAGTGATTTATCGCAAAGCTTTAAACGAGAGCCTTCAGTAATTTCGCCCCTGAGTCTGACTAGTTCCATCATAAAGAGAGAGAAACGAAAATTAGAATCTCCTAGTTTAACTCCAATGGATGATAGTTCATCCATAAATAGTGTCATATCGTCTGCATCTTATAAGAGACAGGCTTTACCCTCGGATTCGTTCGAACTGATAAGTAACTCAACTCTGCCCTCACATGCCTCTTCCGTTCCTAGCATAACCAGTGGTATTTACAACCAGAATATCAAGAATGAAGATATTTTGGGCTCTACCAATTCTCCTCTAAATAATGAACTCATTGAACTTCCTAATTTGACCCCAATATCACATGGTCAAACATTTACGGACATACAATCGTCCCATGGGCAAACTCCTAATCAAGACCCATTTCCAAATGATAATTCAGTAATGGAGAACATCCCAGAAATATCTGATGGTATAGAATCGCTTTCAAATGCGTTGGATAGGATATCAAATGGATCTCATGAACTCAACTTAGCCAATTCCGATTTATTCAATACTTTTGTATTTCAAAGTTTGAACGATCGAGAAAGTACAAATTTTGAAGAAATTGAACGGGAGCCTTCTGGTTCACAGAGAAATTGGGATGATTCATCTCAACCATTGGAGCTGGAATACTTCGATCTCTATTCTGAAGATATTGCCAAAATTGAATCATTTTTGCCCAAAGCTCAAGCTTCAAATTTATTGAACGATTTCCTTCGTACTGAAACACCCATTACTCCCAGACACCTAATTACAAATCTGGATGAAGAAGACCCAACTAATCTTGATAAGGATCGTAAAATAACTAATTATAATAACAGGCTTAATGACATACCTACTCCTTTAGTACCATTACCCGATTATCTTCTCCGAGTACCATTTTATAGAAGTCTCATGCATTTTTGGATCAATGTGGCATGCCATAACTTAGTCCCAGCTCCTTCACATATATATAAAGAGAACCCATTTAAGGTTATTCTACCTCAAATGGCCATGCAGATACCATCCATATTAACAATTCTTTTAGCCTTCTCCGCTAAACTTAGATCAGCTCTTGCCGATGGAAGTAACTATATTCCTCGCGAGATAATAGATCAATTATTGGGAAGATCTTGTCAAGAATTATTAAAGAGATTGAAAAATAAAGAAGAAGCTAAATCAGATGGTACCTTGGCTACCATTTTACTATTTTCGTGTTATGAAATAAGCACCTGTGAAAATTTTGAACGTCATAGAACCCATACTATAGGAGCCAGGCAAATAATTCGGGCAAGACGTAATGACGTGGCTAGTCCTGCAAGTCAAGGTGCTTCACCGCATGATACAAATGGTCCATCCAGAAACGAGAGTGACATTTCCTTCTTCTTGATGAGATGGTTCTCTTATGTGGATGTAATGGGAGCGTTATCAACCACGAGAAATCCTCACAAGTATTTAACTGCTAGCAATGAATCCGAACAAATTGAAAGCTTGGGAATTTCAAATTATGTCGATTTGAAAGAGGACAAACTGTCACAAGACCCCAAGAAAGACATTGATTATTTGTTGGGTTTTGATGTCAAATTCTTACCTCAATTTGCTGAGATTGCTTTACTTATACGAAAAACTGACCAATTTCTTCAATCATCCCACTTTGAAGGGGATAACTTACCAATTTCAATTATCACCCACGCCTTAAGCATCCGGGAAAAAATCAATAGAACCTACGAAGAGGGAGAAGCTAGACGACAGGCAGAATTGGATCTTATCATAGACAATAAAACTTACAGAAAGCGAAGTGTCAACTCAAAGACAAATTTAACCAACTTGATTCATCAAGATAGGATTTTAAGGTGTACTAATAAATTATTTTGTGATATGGGGATATTGAATCTTTATCGTCGAGCTCTTAGAATACCTCGTGAGTCACTCTTGGTACAAGAATTAGCAAATGGAATAGGTCAAATCCTAGAAGATGTCATTACCCCCTTAAGTTCTGCAGAAATTTGTTCAATATTTTGCATGTTCTGTGCTGGTTGCGAAACATTAGATCATGAGAAACGAGCCCTTTTCTTCGAAAGGTTTACTTTGCTTAAAGAAAGCGGTAATCTGAGTGCCAAAAAAAGTCTTCAAATTATGACCAGGTGTTGGGATACCGGTGAAGACTGGATAGATGCAGCTAGAGCCTTAGATATAGATATTGTTCTTATGTAGATATGTTTATTTAATAGAGCTAATATAATTTTCTTACATGAAGAATTCACCAAACTTTTTAAGTGCGTGTAGAGACATCAAATTCACAAAGACGATACAAAAAAAAATAAGAAAAAAAAAAAGAAGAAGAAGAAGAAGAAGCAGTCGCGTCCTACTCGATTTCTTCTTCTGATGGGCATAAGCTCTCAAGCAATTTAAATTCAGCTACTTTCGTTCTTTTCTTTACACTTTTCGTTGAGGCTATATATAGCTAGAATCGTACATTACTAACTCGAGTTTCATTGTGGTGATTTCGAAACAAAACTCTGATCCTAGCGTCATGAGTGAACCAGCGAAGGAAAGTGTTCCTGCTAATTACGAATCGATAATAGCGGCTCTAGCTGCTGCTGATAAAGCGCCTGGCAACGACGAAATACAAAATGAAGCCATCGTAAGTAGTATGAAATATATTCATACGAATTGTCCACAACGTCACTTCTTCTGTGACAAGTACATGTATCCTGTTTCTACCCATTATTTAATCGTGTTTTCATTCCCGGGTGTAAAGAATGATGGTGTCACTCATATTAACCAACTACTTGTCCAGTTCCTAGAGTCCTGTGAAAATTGCATCTTCCACTTTAACAAGGCAATGTCCCATTTGCGTGAGAAATTTGTGATGGAACGAGAAGTTGATATTCCTGATATTGATAAATTTCTTGATTTGATCCGTTCCTGGCAGTCACTTAGATTGGATCAAACGTTAAAAGTTTTGGTTGACGATTTAGACAAGCCCGATCAACAAGAAGCTCGTAGTCCGACTAATCGCGAAGTTTCTGCGGTTTTTGAGTGTATGATGGGTCCTTCTATCTTGAGAAATCATGAAACAACTAGAAACTTATTCCGAAAGGCACTCTCGAAATTAGACAAAAATCAGAGTTTAATCCCTAAAAGATTATATCCGGGTCTAATATACCTTCAGTTTGAAGGTGATTCAACAGAAGTACAATGGTCGGATCACTGCTTTGAAGTCTTGAAAAAAAATGGCTTTTCTTACAGTGGAGATACCATAGAGGACATTGTCATAGATGAATATAATAAGTATTTTTACAGAATTCAAAGCGCACAATACTTCAATGTTGATTTTTGCATCAAGTTTTGGAACACACTTGACAAGTTATGTCAATTTTGCGATTTCACTGCATTATTAAAGCTAAAGGAACCTAAAGATATAATTTTAATGAGAAAGCTAAAGGATATTAACTTTTTCGATCTTATTAAAGTTTTCTTCAATAACCTTATGGCTTTACAAGATAAACCTCTTCCGTCAATCTTGAGGTTCTTCAATACAATATTGCTTCTTCTTGGCCCTTCATTTTGGAATCATGCTGGATCCTTACCTTTTGCTGCATTCTTAGATCCAATTCTTCTGAATCCAAACTATTCAAAGATGTTGTTAAGCGAAACAGCTGATGATCAGTCTTACTTATTGAATTGGACGGTTCCCTTTATTGATTCACTTAACGCATCCCAGAAGCAAACGGTAGCGGTGAGAATAGCTGTCTTTCTCATGAAAATTTCTCAAAAACGTATTGGTACAAGAGAGGGTAAAAATCCTGTTGGTACCCTAGATCTGCAAATTAACAAAGTTGCCTGTGATCTTCTTTTAAGTTGCTACGACCTTGACGAGGATAAAATTGACTTCCATGAATCTAATTTCTCTGTCAATATTTTAAAACGAAGAGACGCAAGGGCGGCCATTGATGGCCAGGCTCCATTCATTGTTTCATTGGCAACTAGTATGCACAATTTCATAGAACAATCATCTCTGGAGGTTATCACTCCGATTAAGTTAATTGCCAAAAGTTTATCATATGACATCATAAGCTTAGCTCATAACTCTAGCATATTGAAACAATCTGGCTCCAAAGTACCAGCGACTTTCGATGCTTTTCCTTTATTATGGGATGCCTTATCAAAACTGTCAATATACTCCTATCCTCAATTAATTAGAGAAGTTGTCAAATCGTTGAAGAATACATCTAGTATCATAAAGTTCTCTCAGAAAAAAAATGACAAGCAAGCTAAAGATAAAGTGGCGGCAATAAATCAGCACAATAGCAATGTGAGTCTCATTTTCAACCTTTTAGATAAGGTTTTGGATAAGGTAGCACTCGCCGATCCTCAAACTTTGATGGACATGTTTGTTGATAAAGATACTGCTATAAGCTATTGCTCATGTTTGTTTTCGCCCTATGTTAATCAGGCGTCGCTCAATATTTTATATCAGGTTTTTGATGCTGCGGGAAGATTTGAGGCAATAGACGGACTTCTCAAATTTAACCTCAAATCTACTTTAACTGCAATCAACGAAAACATTGAAATTCTTACGAACTTATCCGTTTTTGAGCCATGTCCCAAGACCATTCGTATCTTAATGGATATAGTAAGTGCTTTGGCCAATCCATTGAATGGTATTCTAACATCCCGGTCGGTAGACGATTGCAAAAATGAAATAGAACAACTTTGGAAAGATGTCTGGCATTTCCTTATAATGGTTTACGAAAAGACCCTAGTTTGGGCAGGACATTACCATTTAGAGGAATTAGTAGAATTTACTCGTGATACTCTAGATTTAAGTCACTCTTTACTCGACTCATTCAGAATAATACTGAACTCCTTGGGGAATGATGATACCAATTCAAGAGCAAACTCTCTATTTGAGGTTTTCATGAAGGCGTTTCATAATGTCATCGTGTGGTTGAGATTAGGAGATACTTCATTATTGAGTTCCTGTGTGACTCTAGTATTCAAAGGATTTGCATTAGCCAAGGACCTTAACTTCTCCATTGATCAAGATTTTATCGTGACTTTTGTCAAGTTTGGAGCTCGGTATAAAAAATACTATAATAAACTCAATGATCAACAAAGGATGGACATTCTAACGAAGGCTAGTGAATTCGACAAAGATCTCGTTGATAGAATTGTAGCAGAGGCTCGTAAGAGTAGAGCACCCAAAGCTCTGGAGCCGGTTGAGAATGTCACTAATGATCAGCAAGCTACTTATAAATATCAAACTCATCAAAAGCAAGCAAAACAACAAACATTAAGTAGATTTGGGGTTGTTACTAAAGAGGCTCCCGTCGCTCCTCCTCCTCCCGAAAAAGGTTATAAATCAGCCAATTTGGAAGCAATAAGACAAGAATTGAAGTCAAGTAGGACACCCACATCCAAGTCTACCACTCCCGTTGCTCCTGCGGCAGCACGTCCAGCTGGATTTAATTCTAAAGCACCTGCAGTTGGTAGATCGTTAAACACTACAAAGAGAAAGAGACGTGATTCTGAAAGCTCTGATGATGAAGCTGAGGATGTTGATATTTCAGATTTATTCGTTGACAAGAAAAAGAAGGCTAAGATCGTTGAGGTGGATATCAATAAACAACCAATTCAAAAAGGTGCTCAATCTAAAAAGGTCAATGACCAGCGTAAGAGAGAAGAACATATGAGACTAAGACTTAATGTCAATTTGAAACCACTTTACACTACTATTTTAAAATGGAATTATAATTCAACTAGCGACTTCCCAGGCTCCGATAGAGACTGTTATAAGAATATCAAAAGCTCGTATGAAGATTACAAGGACTACGTCAAGGTTACTGAGCCTCTTTTGATGCTAGAATGCTGGCAAGGTATACAATCAGCTAAAGCAACCCAGCAGGAGCTTCCTTTTGAGCTTCTTATTGGTAGTAGAACAAGTTGCGATGGCTTTTTTGATGTGTATGCTTCTATGAAGAAGAAAGATTTGAACGAGAGAAAAATAGGAGATTCTGATTTGTTGGTCTTGGGTCTTAGCGGGTCAAATGAATTTTCTTCGGGAGATGAAGCTGCCAGATATTTAAAAAATCCTAATACTCTGACTTGCTTAGCCAAGGTTAGGGATATAAAATCAGCCAATGCCGATTATTGTGATATTACGTTAAGAGTCTATCCACAAGGTCCAATGATGGGTGTCTTGACTCCAAAATCAATCATCTTGAGTATGCGAGTAATGCAAATGGTAACAATTGAAAGAGAATATTCATCTTTGAAAGGACTTCAGTACTATGATTTGGGAGAAGAAATTCTCAAAGGAAAACCAACTGATATTATTGATATAAGTGAGGAAGAAGCAAACAATGTAGTTGCTCTACATAATGTGAATCAATCACAGGCTAAAGCAATAATTGGATCTTATAAGAATGAAGGTTTCTCATTGATTCAAGGTCCACCTGGTACAGGTAAGACAAAGACAATTCTAGGAATTGTAGGTTACACTTTATCACAAGGTAAATCCAACTTAATTGATGTACCCAAAAAACTAGATCTGCTCAAAAGTCCTAGTCCTGAAGAAAATAGCGGACCAAAGGTTTTGATTTGTGCGCCGAGTAATGCTGCAGTTGATGAATTGGTATTGCGTTTGCGAGATGGAGTTAGAAATTCCAAAGGTGAGGTTATAAGTCCTAGTGTTGTTCGTTTAGGAAGAAGTGATGCCATTAATGCAGCAGTAAGAGACTTTACCCTTGAAGAATTGCTCGATAAACAATTACAGGCCAAGTCTGCCGAATCCATAATTGATCCTAATATTAGAACCGAGCACACCAAATGCATATCGTTGAGAGATAAATATCGAGAAAGACTAAATGAACCAAATTTGAAAGAAAGCGAAATACTTGAGTTGGAATCTCAGCTTAGAGAGGTCAACAAGAAGAGAAATGAGTTAGCAAAGAAACTTGATGAGCAACGAGAAAGTGTATCTATCGCATATCGTACCAGAGAAATTGAAAAAAGACAGTTACAGGCAAAGATCTTGTCTAAAGCACAAGTGATCTGTTCGACATTGTCCGGTTCTGCTCATGATTTTTTGTCAAGTTTATCTATAAATTTTGACCAGGTTATTGTGGATGAGGCTTGTCAGTGTGTGGAATTATCTGCGATTATACCGTTGCGTTATGGCTGCAGAAAGTGTGTCATGGTCGGTGATCCTAATCAACTTCCACCAACTGTGTTATCTCAAGCAGCTGCCTCTTTCAATTATGAACAAAGTTTATTCGTTAGAATGCAAAAGAATTATCCTGATTCTATTTACCTCTTGGATGTTCAGTATCGTATGCATCCTGAAATTTCTAGATTTCCAAGTAGAGCATTTTATGACTCACGTTTACATGATGGTGAAGCTATGTCCGAGAAGAATAATAGAGCTTGGCATTCACAATTCCCTTTGACGCCATATCGATTCTTTGACATCGTTGGTAGACACCAACAGCACGAGTTGTCACGATCTTTATTCAACTACCAAGAAGCCAAAGTAGCACTTGAAATTGTGGAAAAACTAATGGAGATTCTTCCAGAAACAGAATTTAAAGGTAGGATTGGTATAATTTCGCCTTATAAAGAACAAATAAGAGTTCTAAAAGATGTCTTCAGAAAAAAATGGGGTGTGAGCATTCTCAATGAAGTTGACTTCAACACAGTTGATGGTTTCCAAGGTCAAGAGAAAGAAATCATCATAATGTCATGTGTGCGAGCAAGTGAAACAGGCAATGTGGGGTTTTTAAGTGATGTGCGTCGTATGAATGTTGCCCTTACTCGTGCTAGAACTTCATTGTGGATCCTTGGTAACAGAGATTCTTTAGCAAGGAATAAAGTATGGGCTAACCTTCTACAAGATGCCAGCTCGCGTAATGCTATAACAACCGCATCTCCGGGTTTTCTTAACAGAATAAAACAACCATCTAACAACAATGCAACAAGTTATTCCACTTCTCAGCTGCGTGAGCCAGCTTCAACTGTTACTGATTCCAACAATAAAATCAACAAAATCTCCACACAGAATGATGCTACTCGTAAGCGCAGTGTTCTTTTCGCTGATAAGATACCCAAGAAGAAACGACTGAACGCCGTAGTTCATAGCTCATCCGAAGGGGCTTCACCTCCTGTTGGTCCTCCTGTTGGTCCACCTCCTGGCCCTTCTCCTGGCCCACCCCCAGCTTACAAAGTACCTACTGGCCCTAACAGTAAACCCTCATCAAATACAAGGGGTCCGCTGGATCAAGCTGATGGGTACAATCATACGTCCACATACAACGATCGTGGCTATCCACCAAGAAAAAATTTCAATAAAAATTTCAATAAGTCTAAGGGAAATAAATTTTACAGACTGGAAGAAATAGAGAATCGTTATAAAAATGATCTGACATTCCATAATGGCGATAGACAACATGGGTCTGATTATAGCGATGGGCCCAATCGTGATTCCGGTGGCGGACCTTCCCATAAACCGACCAAGTCGGGCTCTGTGCCTCCTCCAAGTAAACTGTCCAGCATCTTCATACCAAAGAGAAGAAAAGGAGGTCGCCCACCTCCACATTAAGGTCCCAATGTAGAATAGTATAAATCAACTGGAATATATAATGCATAGTTAGTAAAGTTGGTGAGTTGTTTTAATAAACAATAACCTATTTAAATGTAAGAAGGACTTGAATATCAGGATTAAAAAAAAGGTAAATCAAGTTCTTGGAGCATTTCACTCCTTTTTCACCTGTTTTGTGATGCCAAATAGGTTTGCAGCTGCGCTTTCGCGTTTTGGGGTTGACTGTGGGCCAATGTCCGAATCAGTGGTCCTTTTCGAAGCTGAAGATAAAAAATTGAGGCCATTGGTGCTAGTGGTCAGTTCGATTTTCGTTATGCTTGGTTCTATTGGTGACTTTAGGGTACTGTATGGTTTTGGTGCGGCCGATACATCACTGGTTGAACTTGATGATGAAGATGATTTAGAATTTAAATTCAAATTGACTGGGTTCTTTGGTTCTGTGAATCGACTCTGAGTGGTGACGGCATCGTGGCTTCGTTCTAAGGGTGTATCAATATTTTGAAAACCTAGCTTACTAAAACTTTCAATTATGCTCTTGTGCTTATCGTTGTGACTTACCATTGTTAAGCCCAAATATAAAGATCGGATCTCATTTCGAAGAGCCGTGTATATTATTTGTTCCTCAAACGATGAACTGGGGTTGATTTTGCTACGCTGTAGCATAGTTTCAGTCAGTGATTTCAAAATATTGATCAAATCTTGAATTGTTGAAGATAAGATAGGAATAATCTCATCATCTAAGTCTTTACGTGATCCGGTTGAATGGGCAATTTGTGTGGATAACTGATACTCTTCTGACTGAATTAGATTTATAGAGTCTTGCCATATTAGACCATACATGTGCGTGATAGTAGCTTTCTTTGATGTCAGATGAACTAGATCTTCCAATGCTTCAATTTTATGGCTTAAGAGATCGACAATGGGTTCCACATCAATTTTTTCAAAAATTGTGTTTTCGGGATCATCAACGGCTATGATCTTCACGGTACTTTTATCCGTCGTATTTACATGATTATCTACCACCGGTGATATGATGTTATTGATAAGTCTGTTCAAATGAGTCTTGACTAGGTTTGATTTTTCTGCCCCTTTAAGGTAGCCTTCTTGGTAGGGAGTGGGGCCCTTGTCATGATTAAATGTTGCTCTATCCGTGGCAGGTAAGCTGGTTTCCATTTCTGGAATAAATGGTTGCATTCCAATATTATTGGTTTGTACTTGTGGTTCAGATATGGGCTTTTTGTCTTCAACTTCCTTATTACTATGATGAGAGGTGGATTCTGGAGTATCCAGTTTTTTAATGTGTGATCCATTCGTGCTTGCAATGGATGGGGTTTTGTTGGCTTCGTTAAGTGACACTTTATTGAATTTAGCATCTACTGGTAACTTACGAATAATTATATCAGCTTCTTTATCGGGAACACCATCCATTTGTAAGAATTGAAGGATAGCCTCTCGACCCTGGTTATCAAGTTCTTTGAAATGATTGACATATTTTGATGATTTACTTTCCAACACAGAACTAGTCTCTTGTATTTCATTATTGAGAATATTTTTCTTTTGCCTTAATGAAGCTAATCTCAGTTCCAAATCCGCGATTTCGTTATCGATATTGTCTGATTCTGTCAAGAGCTGATTAAGTTTAGTTCCATGTTTGTTATCATTACTCTTGATTGATCTTATTTTATCAAGAGCTTTATTTCTTTTTTTATCCCATTTTTCAAAACTATTGAGAAGATCCTCCGTGAAGGTTATATCACGTTCATATAATTCTTTCAAAGAATAGTTATTTTCTGAAAGTTGGTCAAAATTTTGAGCAATCATACTTCTGTATTTATCTAATTTGCTAGTTCCATTTTCTAGACTTCTTTGATGATTGGACACATTTTTTTGCATTTCATTGCGAAGAATTCTATTTCTATTTTGAAGATACGTTAATGGGTCTTCATTTGTGTTAGCAGGTATGGAAACTTTATTGAATACATTAGATGATTGGCCCAATTGAATCGAGTTATAGACAGAATAGTTGGCTCTTACGCCAACGGTATCAGTCAGGCCTTCCAAATAGTTTGGTTCATCATTTCCCGTGAGTATTTTGGATGGATTAGAAAAGAAGTCACGATCAGGGATGTTGGGGGTAGATTGCAAAATATTGGGTGAATACGATCGAAGACGGTCCTTCCGTTGCGAATGAACCCCATGCTGATGGTTTGAATTCAATTGTGACGAAAGAAAGTCTGCGGGATCAGGCTTGTCGTCCTCGTCTCCTCTTTGTGCCTGTTTTTCTTCATATTCTTCCTCTTCTTCCTCTTCTTCCTCTTCTTCCTCAGTAGTAGATTCAGGAATGACTGATTTCTGTGGAGTCTTGGTGCCGCCATGCCGGCTTGTTTGAACAGGAAGTATTGTGGAGGCTAGACTGATGGATTCAAACATGCCCCCGTTATTTCCCGGCTTGTTAGTGGCCATCTTTAGATCTTCTTATGTTATTAATCAAGCCAATGTGTCTTTATGGATATTCGTTATCTTCTTGCTTTGCTTTACTCTTATTTTTTTTCTTTTATTTAGATTTTATCTTCTTTTTTTTGGTTTTAATCTAAACGCGCGGTTATCAATCTCACGACGTTAAAAACTGATGCTTATCAAAAAGTGTATACAGAATCATCGAAAACAGTTACCCACTACATGGCTACTGTGACTTTATGTAGGATAAAGATAAGTTCGTATATGTATATAAATGAGGCAAGGGTATAAATAATGTCTAACAGGACAGTCAAATAAATAATTATGTAGTGAGCCAATAAGGCACAGAAAGAACTGAACATAGCTTGTGGTAGAATAAAAAAAACAAATAGGATTATAAGAGAAATAAAGTCGAATTGTTAGTCATGAAATATTCGTGAGCAAGATAACAAATCAATAAGAGCGTTGGGGGTGGTGCTAAAAGGTATGGGCGGGACGGGCAGTTGACGTAGTCACGTCACCTTGAGATTTATTTAAAACATGTTAAGGGTTAAAGCGTTGGCCACTGATTTAGAGTCCACCACATTCTTAAATTCATCGAAACTTAATTTACCGTCACCATCCTGATCCGCTTCCATCATGGTTTTATCCACAATCTGTTGTAATTCTTCATCCTGTAAATTTTTACCCACCATCATCTTCATGACGATGAACAACTCACCGTTACCAATGAACCCATCTCGATCAATGTCGTAGATCTTGAATGCAAATTTCAACTTATCAGCTTTGGAAGTCTTACCACTGAAAGCAGAAAGACCAGTGATGAATTCTTGGAAATCTATACTACCACTACCATCTTCATCGAATACATCCATCAATCTGGTGGCCAACGGATTGGACGATATCCCAGGAATACCCAAGAACTCGTTCTTCTCTATGGTACCACTACCATCTTTATCCAACTTCATGAATCTTTTTCTTAAACGATCAATCTCATCTCGGTCGAAATTGGTGCCTTCCATAAGCTCATCCAAGATTTTTGAAGATGCTAAACCCATTGTTGCCGTTCACTTGATGCTTTTCGTATTTGTTGTTACCCTGTGTGTTAGGTTGTTGATACCGTGCAGAAGAGCTTACTTTTCAAGTATTAAATATACCGATGACGCCTGATCAACCGTTTTTTCTTTTTCTTTGTCTTCTTTTTTTTTTTTTTTTTTCGGTATTTCGTGTTTTTTCGTTTTTTTTCCCGTTTCTGTACATCCGTACATCACTTTTTTTCATATTCTACTAAAACAAGGCTTACAGTAATAAAATGTAACGAAGAACCAGGCAACGAAGAAGGAGGAGTAGTGTTTATGGCATATTTAGACCCTAATTAAACAAAAAAGAAAAGAAAGCTGAAATAGCTCTATATATCGTACATAATGTTGGGTAAACTTTACTTAGAGTTTACCTGGAACAAAACTACCGGCCAAATGAGCCCCACCATCAACCGGCAAGACAATACCGTTAAGATAGCTGGATTGTTTGGCACTTAAGAATAAAACGGCATTCTGGAGATCTTCCTTTTCACCCAATCTTTTTCTGGGGTTACTTTCCTTCATTAAATCACCGGCCACTTCAAGTAAACCATTGGACATTTTGGTGGGGAAGAACCCGGGGGCCAATGAATTGACGGTGATATTTCTAGGACCCAAATGAAGGGCCAAGTTCTTACCCAAATGAGAAACACCTGCTTTAGAGGCCAAATAACCAAAAGTACCCACTGGTTCGGCTGAAACAAGAGATGCCACTGAAGACATGATGATGACTCGAGATGGATCCTGAGCAGAACCCGATTTTTCCAATAAAGGAGCAAATAATTGAATGGTGTGGAAAACAGAAGCAACGTTCAAATTCAACACTTTTTTAACTGCGCTAACTGGATGCTCGTTCAATGGAGCCCCCCAACTGGCACCAGCATTGGCTACCAAGATATCCACACGATCCACTTGTTTGGCAACTTCTTGATAAAATTGTTCACATTGTTTTTCATCGGTGATATCAGCAGGAATTGAAATGATTTTGGCTGATTTCCCATTTTCTTTGGCCACTTTTTCTAAATATGCCTTTGATTCTTCTCCAGCTTTAGCCTTTCTGGAAGTGATCACCACCACGGAAGCTCCGTTTAACACGTACGCCTCGGCTGCGTATAACCCTAAACCTCTGGTACCTCCAGTGACCACAGCCACCTTACCATTAACGTTCAAGTCAACCATTTTGAATTGTTTGTTTGTATTGTAGTATTAAAACCTAGGGGAAATAAAAAAAAGAAAAAAATTGAATTTATTGATAAAGCAAATTTCCAAAATATGTGGGGGGGAATTGAGTGATTATTAAATATATATCAACGTTTAGATCAAATGGGAATAAACCTCTATTTCCAGGAGGAGAACCCGTCCCGTCGGAATGTACAAGAGTTTTGCTAACGAGAATTTCGCACTTTTGCTGCCTCAAATCGTGCTGCCCCAAAAATTAACTATGGAATTTGTTTGTTACTGTTTCATTTGCCCCACAGTTGGAAAATCACAGTAAAAATAGTAAGAACCTCGGAGTCTTAATTAGTTGCAGCCAATCCCCACATCACCAGAAAAATTATTACTGCAATTCTCGATGTCTCTATTACCCTACAACCCAGCTAGTTAATGATAGTGAAGATATGTACAATTCGTAAATTACATAAAGTAGAGGAATAAAAGCAAACAAAATTAAGACGCCAAATAATGTACCCAAGGAGAAGAGTGTTCAGTTAAAAAGTGAAAAAAAAATAAAAAAAAAAAAAAATGAAAAAAAAATGAAAAAAAAATGAACGAGAAATAAAATAAGAAGTGAAGATAAGAAGAAGTATCAAGGAGAAGAAAAGCGAATCGAATATTAAAGAAAACAAAACTTTATGTGAGGCTGTTCTCGACTTCTGTAGGAACAGGATCAAGACGGAATAGTAATTGTAAACCAACCACTTTGGGGTTTGCCATGGCAAAACATAGGTCGTTGGTATCAATCATGTTGATTTCTTTACCGGTGATGACTTGAATCAATCTATTAGAGCCATTGACAAAATCACTAATGGACCAAATCTCAATTGCTTCATCACAAACCAAGAATAAATTATTATTCTTGAATGCAATGGCCTTAGCCTTAAAATCAAATCGAAGCATGGTGAATCGAGACAATTTACCATGTTTATTGGTGAAAATAGCATAGTCATTATAAACTAGTAAAAATTCGGAGTTATTGGTCAATTTAAACATACCCATTGGTCTAATGCTATTGGCATGCATGGCCCTTTTGATGGCTTCAATTCCTGGATTCGAAGTTGATGATACTGAAGCACTACTTGTCATTGACATGTTGGTACCATTTTGAAGTAATCTTCTTCCGTAGGCATCGGTTCGTTTCAAATCAACATTGGGGATTTCCGGTATTGATCGTGGGATCAATTTATCCAATTCAAGAATTTCAAATCCTTTATGAGTATGGACAGCAAATGAAGTGTTGAAAATTGAAATACCAAAACATTCAGCTTCAACATAAAATTTTTTAACCACTTTGAATGCATTAAATACCCCATCATTATCTGTTTCAGGAATTAAAACCTTAAAGTTGGTGGTACCCGATGAATTTCCCTTTTTTTTAGCATAAAACAACATCGTAACCTCACGATGACGGCCAATTTCGAAAAAGGAAACCGGTTCATTAGATAACGAAATTGAACTCATAGAATCTCTCCGCTCATAATAAACATTAATAATCAGATCCAATGAATAGTATCTTAATTGCTTGTTTCCCAAAATAACCACCAAATTAATCGAAGTAACCACGCTAATCTTGGTGATGTCAGCTCCACTTACTACGCGTTTCCATCTATTTTGCATGTCACTCAAGTAAACTCCATTGGCTAACCCAACCAAATAAAATTCAGTCCCTCTATATTCAAATCGAGACACACTTTGAGCCTTACTGAAAATAATGTGGTTCTTGGAACTAGTCAATGAATATATATCACCGTTAAACCCAAGCTTAGACAAACGGTTAAATGCATCGGTAGAAATGGACTCAATCGGATCATATGGAGCACAAACTTGTAATTTTGTTACTCGGTTACCAAATTCATAAGCAAAATTCGTATTAGAAATTAAATGTAAAGTATAAGGCTCCGTCTTTCGAAGTCTTGAGCAAAGATTACTTCGAGCAGTAATGAAGTGATTTACCCAATCCATTCTCTCACGATCACTTTTGGCTGAGAAGGTAAATGCATTATGCTTACCTCTTCCAGCAAATCGGATTTTAAGAGGGAATGATGAAGGTTCATCTTCAGCGTTAGGGTCTGGTAATTCGGGACCAGTCGTTATAGGACTTGTCAGTTGATTGAGACTTAATGTCTTACTAATAGAGAGTTCAATGCCCGTAGATGATGCAATACCTGGATTCTCCTTAATCTCAAATAATAAAAGTTCTATAGGTATGGGGTTTTCAACAACTTTGTAACTATATCCCCCCGATCTTTGGTTCTTTATTTTCTCGGTGATGAACAAATAATTATCTAACAAAATAACATGGTTAATATAAGTGTTGATTTTGAGGTCTCCTTTACGTGAAAGATCACCCCTAAAGAAAAATCTTCTGTTCTCCGATCCTAAATTGATGTTTGGTTGATGAATCACACTCTTCCATACAAGTTGTTTATGTACACGTTTGAGGCCATGAATATTGTCAGCATGAACCTTCATCTCGTTAACCTTTAAGCCCAATTTCTTTATGCCATTAATCGCCTTGGTTAATGATAAATACTCGGGTTCCTCAATATCAAACGATTTTCTGATATCAGAAAGTTGTAATGGCAACAGCTGATAACGCGAATTAAATGTACTAATAAACAATAATGGACCATTAACTTTCAACTCTTTAACCTTTTTCATGTTTCTTACGTTGTGATCAACCCATCTTTTGATGCTTTCATATTTCATGAGATCCTCTATCATAGGCACCGTACTCATATATTTTAATAATGCATTCTTCACTACTTGGGACCATTGGAAGTATATATTTGCGATTTCAGATAAATTCTGGATAAATTTACCATCGGATATTAGTATTCTAAGTAGTGGCTGGAAAAGGGTCTTTTCGTGGATATTAAGTAATTCTTTACCAGGTTGAATTACATCATCTTCAAATCTATTAATCAGCACGATTTCGGGACCGACTAATAATTGAGCAATTTTTATAAATTCTGGTCCAACAATTTCAACAAAACATCTTGCTCTTTGAATGAAAGTTTGCTCATATCTCAAAAGATCGAAGATAAGTGATTGTCTCTTCGATACATTCTTGTCGAACTTTCTCAAATCTTCTGCCGTCAACTTCCAGTGAGATGCCCAGTCTTCACCAAGGACAATCTCGTTGATGTTTGTATTCCTAAGTTGCATTTCATGCTCGAGCATTCTGTTTAAATTGCAATTAAATGAATAACATCTAATTTTTAACTCATTGCCGTCAGAGTTTGTCTTACTCCTACGACGACCAGTTGCAACACCGTGATCATCGTCATGACAATAACAAGCAGTTAAATCGATCATAACACCGCTGACATATGCATTTTCATCCATCAAAATCCCTGGTTCATCCTTTGAAGTGGAAGTTGCATTATTTGTGGTGGATGCATCTACAGAAGAAGGATCGGATGATTCTGGAGTTGACTCCACCTCCTCTTTATCTTCAACACCATAAACATATGCAATTGCCTTCGAATTCAATAACTCCTCAATAATACGGTCTGCATTTTGGCCAATTAAATCTAGAGGAACGTCACGTCTGTGGAAAACGATTAACTTGATTAATGCCTTTTTAAACTCTCTTTTCGAAATAAACAGATCGTGCAACCAGATTTTCAATTTTAAGCACCACTCGAATATACTGCTCAAAGACCAAACTTTATCACAAGCAGCAAAATGTTGACTGGCCAAAGATGAAGAGGAAAATGGTAACAGAGGCAAATCAAGTGGTATTGGGGGTAGATCTTCATCTTTTTTCTTCTTCAATGATGATGCTGGTGATTGCAAATTATCGTCTTGAAGTAAATTATTCTTGAGGAATGATATTGCAGATACTGCAGAGTTCATAGTTAAATGTCTACTAGGGCCCGATGTTTCATTTGATGATGCGGAAGGTAAGTCTGGAAGGATTGAGTAATCAAAATAAGCATTAATGGGAGTCTGTGCTGACCCATACTCTGGAAGCTCATTTTTATTAGCACCAGCACTGCTAGTGGTGGTGGCCGCAGTACGTGGGTCACTATATCCATTTCCGATATTGATACTCTCATAATATTCACTAATATCGGTTTTGTTCGTTTCTGCGGATTCGATAGAACTCCAACGCGAAGGACGTTCTGACCGATCTCCTTCCTCATCATCATATAAACCTTCGCTATAGTACTGATTGAAAAAGTTATCTCTATACATATCTTGACCATTGTCTTGTGTATATCCATTAGTGGATGGAGTGGTCGTTTCTTCTGCCAGGAATGGATTCGTGTATACAAGTGAAGGCGATCTCCCGTACATTTTTTGAGGTGACGGTGATTTTCCGTCGGGGTCTGCTTGATTTTGAGCTTCCATATAAGCTGCTTGAGATTCGGAAGCAGGAACGTATAGCGTTGGAATAGTCTTATTCGGTGTTCCAAATTTAGCAATTCCATGACGACGATTAGGAGGGGATGTAGATGATGGGCCATATATTTCATTATCATTTCTTAAAAGGGGCATTGATTTCTGAGCTTTTAAAATTGCTGATGCTTCCGGGCGACCTAAGAAGCTTGAGTCTGTTAAAGGTGGGAGACCATGGGACAGTCTATTTGGAGATCCAGAATGGGAGTATCTTCTTCGAGGAGGAGAAGAGGAGGGATATGGGGGAGATCCTTCAAGTTGAGATGCCATATTGGTGGATTTTGACGGAGTTAAATCGGGATTGAAAAATTCGTAACTTTGATCGGTGGAGTCATAGTCATCATTATATGTTGCAATGATATCAAGATCGATATCGATACCATCTGTAGGATAAGGAGGTGTGTGGGATGTTTCTGCTTCCAAAGCAATGGGACCAATAGGAGATCGCAGTGATTTTTGCAGTAGACCTTGATACTGCCTCACGGGACGAGATCTTTGATTATTTGAGGCAATTGATGATTGGGGGACTGATAATTGAGATTGATTTATGGGCAGATCTTGGTAATATTGATCTTTTATGCTAGATGGAGAGCTAAAATCATTATAATCGGGCAATTCCTTGGGACCCATAGGTTTAGGACTTTCATAAGCAAAATAGGTATCATAATTATCGGTATAAGTGTCATAAATTTGTTCTACTCCACCAGAATTACTGGTGGATAAATGAGAAGGAAGGTAGCCATTATTATTCTGTGGGGATGTATTAACTCTCAAGTTCATATTTTGTCTGTGGGTTGGATTAGGAGTCGTTATGGGATTATCGTCTGGTTTATTGATATTGGTATTATGTGATAATGCTTGAAGAGGCCTAGCGGGTCGATTGGGTCGATTAGGAAGGGGAGGTAGTGTTCTCACGGGAGGAGTAGGGGGAGTTGAAATAATTTTGGATGGACTTATCGACGAGGTATTGTTGTTGTTGTTGTTGTTAATAATATTGTTATTAGCGGGAAGAGAAGGAGGTGGTGGTGCCAGTAATTCTGGTATTTCAATACCAGGAGGGGGTTTTCTTCTCAAAGGTTTTTTCGTTGGAGTTGAATTTGAAGATACGGAAGGGTTTGAATGATTGTTGGTCCAATTGGTATTGGTGTTTCTGTGAAGACTGCCATTGCTGTCAACCAGATGATCGCCATACATGACTTGATAAAAAATTGGCCAGTGATGCTTGGATATCTTGCTGCTATGAAAGGAACGAAATAAAGTTCAAAATCTTGACAAAAAAAAAAAAGAATAAAAAAATAAAAAAAAAAAAAAAAAAAAAAAAAAAAAAAAAAAAAAAAAAAAAAAAAAAAAAAAAAAAAAAAAAAGAAAGAAAAATAAAACCACAAAATATTTAGGTGATAGTAGTCCTCAACAAAAGAAACAAGTGATCAACAACGAAGGAATGACGAATTGAAAAAGATGAAGGGAAAATTATGTTACCAACAATTACGCTGATGTTATAATAAGACCAATCCTAGGGAAATTGTCGAAATAATTTTGCTTGGGATGAGCTAGTTAGTCAATGGTCTATTAAAACAACAGATATAGTTTAAACATCAACGACTCTAGAATGGGGAAGATATTCGACGTATGTAGCAAAAGGGAAACAGAAGGTAAAAAAAAAAAAAAAGAAAAGAAAAACAAATACAAACTAGACGATTAGACAACAACAAACAAAGGAAAATAACTGCCTGAACAATTGAATAAAATAGTTCAAGAAAACGAACCAACTTAAGCGTATCGATCAACAATAGGCCACCTAGGGATGTTTAGCTCAGTGAAAGTCAAGGGTAGTCAATTGGCACTAATAATAACAATGAATATGTAACCAGTTAGCGATGGCTGTGTGCTATAGCCTAAAAAAGAGTGTGTGCGAGGATGGAGGGGGTTAGTGAGCGGGTGGTCAGGGTCGCAGTATACTGATCGAGATCCTGGATGTATGCTTAATCTGGTGGGAGAACAAGTTTAATGGCTTGAATTAACTTTTTTTACTCGCCTTTACCAGATGGTGTATCAATAACTGTATCTTAAAAGATGTAAGTAAATTTTGATTGAAAGTGGATCGTCACTGCAGTTCGAGTTTAAATCGAATTAAACATAAACAAATCAAAAAATAAAGAATAAAATAAAGAATTGCACTTTGAAAATAAACTATGCACCAACAGATTCGGGATTATGTAATCAGATCATACTTCCGTTTTTCTTCTGCGATTTTTAGTTTGCTTTTCATATTTTGGGGGTGGTGTGGTGTATGGGTCTAACGTCCCAAGCACAGCCAGAGAACACCCATCAAGCAAATGACGCGTTATTGGGAAAGAGGTCAAAAAAAAAAATAAAAAACAATGTGTATATCTAAGACATCATGACGATCGAGAGTTCATCATAACGCCTGAGGTCATACATTCATCAATTGGCTCTTTAACTACGCCCCCACTGCCCCCCATATTGAAACATGTCCTACTCCGCCGAAGTCAGCAAGCTTATTGCTGAAGGCTCCAAACTTTACGCGATCAAGGAATATGATCAAGCTTCAGGTAAGTATGCTGATGCTTGTGAAAAATATAATGAAGAAAATGAGCAGGATGATGCCGACTTGTTATTGTTGTACGGGAAAGCCCTTTTCCAGAGTGCAGTGTTGAGATCAGAAGTGTTTGGTGGGAATCCAGATACTCTGAAAACTAATGGTGATGGTGCCCCTACTGAAGGTGATAAGAAACAAGAAAAGGATGGTCAAGATGAAGATGATGGCAACTTTCAATTCCACGACGATGCGCCTTTAGCCGAAGAAGAAGATGGTGCAGTGCCTGCGGCAGAAGAAGAAGAAGAAGAAGAACCAGAAGAACAAGAGCAAGAAGAACAAGAAGAACAAGAACAAAACGAAGAGGAAGAAGAATCTCAACAAAGTGATTTTGAAGTTGCCTGGGAAATCCTTGATCTTACACGTTCCCTCTTTGAATCCAGTCTCGACGAGTTGAAAGATGAGGAATCCAAACTTAGTCCCCCTTACTTGGTATCAGATCTGGAAGAAACCGATAATCAATATATTATCTTATTGAAAAAATTATCCGAAACCTATGACATTTTGGGTGAGGTCTCTTTAGAAGCTGAAAACTTTCCTCAATCAGCCATTGATTTAGAAAACTGCTTGAACTTAAGACTTAAGTTATATAACCCCAAAAATTCATCCCTCATCTCTGAATCTCATTATAAGTTATCACTTGCATTGGAATTCTGTGTTGAAGATCCCAAACTGAGATTAAAAGCAGCTGAACAGATGAAATTAGCCATTGATTCAGTCAAATTAAGAAATGCTCATGAATCGGACCCTAAAAAACAAAAAGAAAATTCCGAATTGATTAAGGATTTACTTGTTAGATATCATGAGCTAGAAAAAGACCCAGCTGAAGAACTTAAACTTCAACAAATGGATATAATAAAAGGTATATTAGGGGAAGCTACTTCTGGTGATGCATCAAATAAACCCCTCCCAACCCCTACTTCTTCTACTGCTGGGACCGCCCGCGCTGCAGTTCCGGCGGTAAATGACTTGACATCAATAGTGAAAAAGAGAAAACCTGCCAAGTCTGCCAACAATGACGCTAAAAAACAGAAGAAAAATTAGTACTATAAAGCCTGACTATGTAAAGTATGTATTTTAATCAATAACGTGATAACTCCATAATCCAACTTTGACAAACAATTATTTTGTTGCGAAGATGAGCATCTTCGACCAAGTTGAATTCCTGCATGTATTTTTTTTTTTTTTCCCTACTCTTCTCAAATATTCCTAAAAAAAAAAAAAAAAAAAAAAAACCAGAAAGAAGGACTATCAATCCATATAACCATTTCATATAAATATACATAAGCACATCAGAATGGCGGCTGCTCAGGTACCTAATGAAAAATTGGGGAATGTTAAAAATAATAGAAGAAGAAGAAAGAAGAGAAGAACTGAAGATTTCTCCTCTGATTCCGACTCTTCTTCATCCTCATCATCTTCCTCATCGGATAACGAAGAAGATATAAAAGACCAGGAAATAACAAAAGAATCTACAATCAATGATAAACAAGCCGTTAATATTGATGATATTGATATCGGCTCTGACGATGATTCGAATCCCTTAAACGCACAATATACCACGAAACTGCAATATCACAAAGAAGATGAACTTCTATCTCATGAAACTCAACAACAAATAGATAAAATTAAATTCACTTCTGCTTCCGAATCTGATGCCAATAGATCATCTGAACAGATTAAACAACGTGTTAATAAAGAAAGATCACAGTTAGAAAATGAATTTCTAGGATTAATGGCGTCAAACTTTGCTGATGATCTAGATGAATTGAGAAAAAAACCCGACTTCACCGATAAGTCTTTGGTTATGCTAGCTAAGGTTTTACAATCAGGTAGTAATATATTTGATGAAGATGCTTTGGATGCTCTTACTAGATCCTGAACAATGCCTTACAAATAAAGTTTCAAACCAATAGCTTGAGCTCATCTCATTCTCTTTGGCTTAGTCAATTCCCCGAAAAGCGAAACACAGCATTTTGAAACCTTGCTCTCGTTCGAGCGTGTATATTATCCATACTTTGCAATAGATGAAGTACTATTATTTATACTTTGTAGCTTCTTCTTTGTTTCGAAGAATATTAATTAATCCTAACTCATAAAACAATTAAAAAAGGCTGCATGATAAAGAAACTTAGCTTACGGCATAGTATATTGGTTCATTTTATCGTCATAGACCCAAAGCGGTACACATTTTCAAATTTTTAATCATTAACTGTAAAAAGTAACTTTTTTTAGATTTTGTTCATTTCTCACAAATTCGAATTAGAATCAGAAATTTAATCTTTTCATTTTTGAGTAAATTGGAAAAAAAATTAAAAAATTGAGAAAAATTGATGCAAAAAATAAAAATATCTAAAGCGAAGACCAACTAAAAATTCAAAGTATTAAACGAATAAAGAACGATCAATTTGATACATATTGGACTATATCACAGTTCTGTATTTTCTGGTTTTTCTTAAAAAGTATTCAATGAATTGAACTGACAAGCAAAACCCTAACTGAAGACGTTTTCGCGTCTTATATTTGCCTACTTACTACTATTGACGAAGAAGCGCAGGCTCATTCTGAAAATGATATAGGTTCTTAATAGACAACCCAAAGAGCCTGATATTCACGAAGATAATTGAATAATATAGGATATATATATTAATATCGTAAAGCGTTCGGATAGGTACATAACTTTTTATAGCCAGAGGATGTCATGAGAGTCATATATTCATATATAACTCCAGATTGAAAATGCCTTAAAGGAATTAATTCAACTTGATTTTAATTCTTTTGATTATTATCGACCGACTTGAATCTAGCTGACTAATGAGAATAATACGTCTGCGAAGAAAAACATGTGCGTAAAGATTTGAACTTCTCTGGAGTACCTATTAATTTTTTTTTGATATGAGTAGAAATACACGATCAGAACAAAAGGCTTTATTTCTTCTATAATATGAAATAAAAATATTTTAATTGCTTCTATATACCATCAAGGGCAATGGAAGAGATCTGAGGCACCGAAAAACCTTCAGGGACGATTGCAATGACTTTTAAAGCTTAGTGGAAGAAACAAAGATATTAAAAAATAGGCCAACTGTGAGTTCGAAACAGGAATGAAACCATAATCCCACTTTCAAGACCGTCAATAATGTGGACCCCCTTTCGCATATATATATCTACATAGAATAATGAACCGAAGTGGGATATTCATTTTAGCTCGTAATGAACATGTTTCAACTAAACAGCTATAGATTTGAGGAAAAAGGAAAATATATGTGTCAAAAAGAACTTATTAAAGTGAGGCATGTCGAGAAATTCTTCCCAAAAAACATGACCGATATAAATATTTTCCTTGAAGAACCATAAAATAGCCTGGCTAGCTCAATCGGTAGAGCATTTGACTCTTAATTAAGAGTTGATCAAAAGGTTGCGGGTTCGAGCCCCGCGTTGGGCTTTCTTTTTTGCTTTTTAAAGTTTTTTTTTTTTTTCATTTGCTTATTAGACTTGGTAACACTACAATCGTTTATCCTATAATTACATTTCACCTAGTACTTAGAGATTATTAAAAGTAAAAAGGGAATATTTACAGGTTTATGCTCTATACATTATAAACATATAAATTACACTCATTAAAAGGGGTCTTCATAAGGATCTTCTTCGTCGTAGTCATCATCTTTCTCGAATTCGTACACAATTGCCCCCCCTGAAGAACCAAGTTCCTCTTGTGCCTCCATAAAGGGTAATTCGACTTGCTCTCTTGCAAGTTTTTGTTTTTGATTGGTTGTCAAATTGAAGGTGGTTAAGCCTTTCAACAAACTCTCTTCCTCTTCTGCAATTTGTGCAATGTCTTTTTTGAAAACCTCATACGTATGATTCAAAGTGTTAACAATATACTGATAAGTTAATGACCTACCTGACTTTCTTCGATTTGTGAGAATTAGCTTAAAGTGAGGCGAGTTAAGCTGTGTGTTTATAGGAAATTGAAGTTTATTGAGTTTATTATCAACTGCTTCCTCGTCATCAGTCTGTGAGGGTTCTAATTCAAAAATAGAACTAGCGACATATTGCAACAAGCTTACTGAAGCCGGATAATTGATGCCAGATGGCTGAGGTACATGCGTATGAAATACACCTAGGATGGTAATATTTTGCAGTATCATACTGGTAATGAACGAAGTCAATTTGCTAGTCTCAATATAATTCAAGGAATCAACAATCACCAATGATTTTGAAGAAGATTCTGAATTGTGACGCACGAATTCGACTATCTCTTTTTGAGATGAAGTAGTACAATCTAAAAAGACATTTGCATAAGCTGGTGGATTCAATGTCTCATAGGAAAGATATATTATGGTATTAGAAGACTTGTGGGAAAACTCTTCAACAAGGAAATATGAGGACTGAGCTAAAGAGTCAAGGATTAATAAAAAAGGCGAACTTTCCTTAAGTGATAGCAATCTATTAAGCAAGACGAGCGAGTTTTGGCTGGCCATGTCAGTTATGTTTTTGAATTTGTATTTACTCTAATCATCAGATAACTTTGATAAAGGTTAATTTTTTTAAAGGTGTTTCGTATATCATAAACAAAAATGTGCCATACACTACTCATCTACAACCTCAAGTATAACTTTCTCTCGTGCATAACAAGACAAATGCATCATCCAAGTTGAATGGTTCCGTATTTATCTACGTGGAACAAAACTTAGATATGTCCAAGCGGTCACTCGTGGGAAGTTACACCATCCCCGAAAGTCTCAAAAGTGAGATTATTCAAGAGCATAAGCAGAATGATGCCATCACCTCCAATGAGTTATATGATAATATGTCTAAGAATGACTATCAACTCAAACGATTCGAAAGAAGCTTAGATCTCGATGAAGATCTTACATATAAAGAGAAAATGGAGAAACGGGAGCTTGAGAGAGATGAGTTACGAGTAAAGAAATTGATTGAAGAGAAGCAAAGAAATGTTGGAAATACCCAGGTGCCCCAAAGGAAAAGAAAGAAAAGATGGGACGTTACGCCTGAAGAATGGGATAGACAACATAATTCAATTAACTTATTATTATCCAAAGGAAAAGTCCCAATTATAAATAGTGTTCCTTTAACAGATGAAATTTTGAACAAAATACTTCCAAGTGGCTATCGTATTGCAGCTACACCTTCAGATTACAAGCCTATTGACCCCAATGCTACACCGGATATTACAGATATGGCAATAGATTATTATGTACCTCCATCACATGCAAGTCAGGAGATAAGCACTCGTATAACAGAAATCAATGGGATATCATTGAAAGAAGCTGATGTGAAATACTTCGCAAAGTTGATACAGTCAAAAGAGCAAATAATCACCCTTACAAACGAGCAAAAGAAAGAGCTAGAAGTAATGAGTCTTCTTCTTAAGATAAAAAACGGCTCGCTCCGTGCACGGAAGCTATCACTTAGGAAATTAACAAATGGTTCCAGAAAATATGGACCTAAGATTCTTTTCAATCAAATCTTACCACTATTGTTGGAGCCCGCTTTGGATCTTCAAGAGCGTCACTTACTAGTGAAAGTAATAGGGCGTGTTTTATTTCAGTTGGATGATCTTGTAAGGCCCTATACACATAAAATTTTGATAGTGATTTCCCCTTTGTTGATAGATGAGAATTTCACTTTGAGGTTAGAAGCTCGAGAAATCATTTCAAATTTAGCTAAAGCAGCAGGATTGAGTAACATGATATCAACCTTGCGACCCGACTTAGACCATGCGGATGAGTATATCAGGAATATAACGTCCAGAGTCTTTGCTATAGTTGCGAATACCTTGGGTTTAGTGAACTTCTTCCCTTTTCTCAGAGCTGTCATCAGATCAAAGAAGAGTTGGATGGCTAGACATACAGGTATCAAGATAATTCAACAACTATGTGTTCTTTTGGGTGGAGGAAATGGTAATTCGATTTTGCCTTACCTTCCTCAATTGATAGATGTTTTAAAACCAGCCTTGACAGAAGAAATGGTGCAAGTACGTACAATTGCTGCTTTAACGGTGGCAAACTTAGCCGATAGTGTAAATCCATACGGTATCGAATCATTTGAACCCATCTTAGAACCGGCATGGATAGGATTGAAAAAGCACAGGGGAAAAGGACTAGCTAGCTTTTTGAAATGTATTGGTGCCGTTATACCTTTAATGGTGCACGATCCTAACTATGAAGAGTACTCCAACTATTATACCAAGGAAATAATGACAATAATGACCCGTGAGTTTAACTCCCCTGATAATGAGATGAAAACAGCTATTTTGAAAATTCTAACAGAGTTGCCATTGTCCAAGTCATTGTTCAAGAATTATAATAAGGAAATAGTCCATCCATTTTTCAAATTTTTTTGGAATAGGCGAACTGCATCTGATTCCCAACTGCTAAGTAAGTTGGTTGTGGATGCAACAACTCAATTGGCCAAAAATTTAGACTTCTTGGATGCTTTAGAATTAGTAGTTGTCCATTCTAAGGACGAAAACGAAAGCTTGAGAAAAATGAGTCTCGAAACTATCAATAAGATGATTTTGTCCGGGAGAGATTATTTAATAGGTTTGGACTCTCACCTTGAAACTAGACTAATGGACGGTGTGTTATTTTCGTTTCAGGAACAGACATCTCATCACAGGATATACTTACAAGCATTTGGGACTGTTGTAAATGGTTTAGGAATAAGGGTAAAACCTCACATAAATTCAATTATAAGTACCATATTATATCGCTTGAAAAACAAGGCTCCTGAAGTCAGACAGCAAGCGTCGGAGTTGATTAGTGTAATTGCTCCTGTTATTAAAATTTGCTCTGACAGCGACGAGCAAATACTATTAAAATTGATTCTCATACTCTATGAGTCTTTAGGTGAAGTTTATCCCGAGGTTTTAGGTTCCATATTGAAGGCTCTTCATGCATGTATAGATGCAGTTGATAAGTCATCTTTGTACTTGATGCTGAATCCTTCAATAAATCAGATCCTACCAACGCTTACTCCCATTTTGAAGAATAGACAAGAAAAAGTACAGGAAGCATCAGTAAAACTTGTTGGAATAATAGCAAATAAGAATTCAGAGACAATAAATGCCAAAGAGTGGATGCGCATTTGCTTTGAATTACTTGACATGTTGAAAAGTTCCAAAAAAAGAATACGAATTGCTGCGAATAGTACATTCGGATACATTGCCAAAACAATTGGTCCACAGGACGTGCTTGCAATGCTCTTGAATAATTTAAGGGTACAAGAGCGTCAGCTAAGAGTTTGTACTGCCGTGGCAATTGGTATTGTGGCAGAGACATGTGAACCTTTTACAGTTCTCCCGGCATTAATGAATGAGTATAGAATACCCGAAAAGAATGTCCAAAATGGTGTTTTGAAAGCACTAAGCTTCTTGTTCGAGTACATTCAAGGCGATATGACAAAGGATTACCTCTACGCAATAACTCCTTTGTTAGAAGATGCATTAACAGATAGGGATTTGGTACATCGTCAAACTGCTGCTGCCGTGATCAGACACTTGTCCATCAATTGTATCGGCTTAACTAATGATGGTTATTATGATGTTTTTATTCATTACTTGAATTTGTTGTTACCAAATATCTTCGTAACTTCACCACATGTTATAAATCGTATCCTTGAAAGTATTGACGCTTTAAGAGTGGCCGTGGGTAATGGTAGCTTTCTTAATTACATATGGGCAGGGTTATTTCATCCTGCCAAGAAAGTTAGAAGTCCTTACTGGAAGATATACAATAATGCCTACGTACAGAGCAGCGACAATATAGTTCCTTACTATCCCAAAATTGAAAAATTGGTTGATAGAAAAGATCTAAATTATAACGTTGATGAACTTGATATATTTATTTAAAATTAGTGTTGATTTTATAGATATCCATTAGCCTACTCAATAATTATCAGGGAGCTTTGTGCTGATTTGCAAAAAGAAAGTCTTTGACGTAGAACTGCTTCTCAAACTCTTCGTATATATCTTCAAAAGAATACTCTTCGCTCAGTGGCTCATCAACCTCGCCTTCCTTAACAGGCTCATCGTCCATCTGATACAACTGAGTAACATAACGTGTAATTTTCCTTGATTGTAACTCCTGAATATCTTGAGATTCAACAAAATCCATAGACTCAGAATCTGTAGAGGAAGCCACAGAGCCAGGATAACAGTTTGTAATCCAAACATCCCCATCAACTTGTTGATACGGAAGGTTTTTCATCCACTTGGTGACTTTTTCCCTTGTAGGAATATTTTGAGCTTTTCGAGGGTTTAAATTAGCAAACAATTCCAGCATCATTTCTTTAGTCTTGATGTAATTTTGCTGCTTCATTTTATGCTTCAAGGATTCTTCACCACCTTCCTGCGAAAAGATTTCTAAGGTCAACAAGTCTATCATAGATATTTCGGGATCGTTTCTTTTTCCAGGCTTATTAGATTCTTCACTAACGGGAATTACCATAGGTCTTTTCTTATTGGTTGCAACTCAAAACTATCGAAACTGTTATTTACAGCAAGCCCGATCCGTATTAAACTTCGAGAATCACTTTCGGTTGTATTTCCTTGTTTGTAACGCGGAGAGAATGTTTGGTAGTCTGTTTGTGGAGTAGCGCTCATACTCTGGTATTAACAGCCATCAAAAGTTGCAGCAATATTAAACATCCATACACCACTAAAGTAAGAATTACATAATCGGGTCTTTGATAAGGTACATAACGAAAAAAGAAAAGTATGAAATAAAGAATGCTGATGTCAATTGTTCACGTATAGAAACTAGTACTTTCACCGCTCCTTTAACAGCTTCCTACGGCCATGGGTGTGACTTCATTATGGGAAATTTTGGGACCAACAGCTAGGCCAGTCAGATTGGAAGCGCTATCCCGAAAAAGAATGGCGGTCGATGCCTCTATTTGGATCTACCAATTTCTCAAAGCTGTTAGAGACTCCGAAGGTAACGCTCTACCACAATCTCACATTGTTGGATTTTTCAGAAGGATATGTAAACTTTTATACTATGGGATTCTACCAATATTTGTTTTTGATGGTGGTGCACCTTCACTTAAACGCGATACGATCCTTAAAAGACGTGAAAGGCGAGAGGGCCACAGAGAAAGTCTTACTCAAACTGCACAAAGATTACTAGCTGTTCAAGTTCAGAGAGAAGCCGAAAGGGCAGTTTCATCGTCTAGAAAAGACGTAAATGAAGAAGATGCGTATCTTGAGGATTTACCGAATTTACATCCACATCATCAGGCATCAGTTTCTCATAATGACTCGAAAGCGGAGAATAGCAATATATTTGTTAGAAAAGACGAATACCATCTTCCTGATTTAAAGCAATTTAAAGTGTCGACCAAAGATTCACGTATAATGCCAGAAGACGAATTCAATGAGTACTCGAACTATTCATTTGACTATGTAGATGGTATCGACATTAATACCGTTGATCCAGCTTCGAAGGAGTTCGCTCAATTACCAACATCTACACAATACATGATATTATCGCATTTAAGGTTAAGATCGAGATTAAGAATGGGATTTAGTAAAGATCAGCTAGAATCACTTTTTCCTGATAGTTTGGACTTTTCGAAATTCCAGATCCAGCAAGTGCAAAAGAGGAATTTTTACACCCAGAAATTAATGAACGTGAGTGGTATGAGTGAAGAAGGTGGGAACGTTACAAAAAGAATTGCTGGCGATAAGGACCGAAAATACGCGTTAGTTAGGAATGAAGATGGTTGGACTCTCGCCTTGACTGGTGGTAATGAGAACGACCCAATTACTTTAGATGAGAATGGAGAAATCCCTCAAGAAGAGAAAAAACCTTCCACCTATCAAAAAACTTCCAAAAATGTTGTTGAACCGGAATCTCTGAATGATGAAAGTGATATTGAATGGGAAGATATTTCTATGGAGGAGAAAGAGGAAACAGAAGAGGAAAAAAATCTACAGCGAGCAGTTATTGAATCAATATATGACCAGTACAGCGATGTTGGAAGTCACAACAATAACTCCGTATCAAATGACTTTGCTGAAAGTGAACTAAAGCAAGCCGTTGAGGAGTCAAAAAAAGATTTAATGAACCTACAGGCTCAAGAAAAGAGAGTGACGCATGGAAACGTTGAGTATAAACTTCCCTTACAAGAAGCACCGGCAAACTCAAATTTACTCTTTAGGTTTGATAGTTCACTATTATTCGGAGGCTCTTCGGGAAAGAAATCACTCAATTTAGACAAGTCCACGAACGAGAAGCACCCAGAATTACCTCCAGGTAGTGACTCTATGGATAAGGATAAATCAAGACCTTCCACAACTAGCAATACTGGCGAGAAAGATAATTCTTCAAAGGACCCACCTTCGATCCCAAAAGAATCATCCGAAAAAGAAGTTACTGTTCATATATCAACACAGGACAGTGTCACGAGTGATAACATTCCAGAAGACAAAGAGTCCGATAAAGAAGAGGACCCGAAGTCACCAAATGAAAGGCCAGCTCGCCCACTTCCTCTGTGGTTTGATGACACAGTATCCCAAGTTGACAATCCGCATGTTCAGAAAGTTCAGGATACGATTCATGGAGCAAAGAAGTATGGGGAAGACGAAGAAGCCGGCCTAATAAGCTGGAGAGATGCGCAAGAGTTCATTAATAATGAGAGTCATTCAGACTTGCCCGAAGAAAATACGTCCGATTATGAAGTTCAAGAAATATCTAGCAAGAAAATTGGAGACCTAGAGCCAGAGAAGGAGGCTGCGATGGGTGAGATTACAGTGATTGCAGAATCTGAGACAGAGCCCAATGTCTCCGACATGAGCAAGGAAAGAAAACCAGCAGTTTTTGACTATGATTTTGAAGAATCAGAGGAAAATAACCTAGCTGAACAGCTCAGGGTAGAGGAAGAGGAACATGAACAGTTTAAATCACAGATCAAAGCTAAACACCAACAGACCATACCTATTATGAACACAAGCGTAACTGACGCTCAATTGTTACAGGAGAAATTACAGAAATCAAAGAGAGATTCAGATGAGGTCACTCAAAATATGATAAGTGACGTACAGGAATTACTCAAGAGGTTTGGTATTCCATACATAACAGCACCAATGGAAGCCGAAGCACAGTGTGCTGAATTGCGTAAACTAAATTTAGTGGATGGGATTATTACAGATGATAGTGATTGCTTTTTGTTCGGAGGTGAAAGAGTCTACAAAAATATGTTTAATCAGAAGCAATACGTGGAATGCTATATGATGACCGATATTGAGGCTAAAGTTGGCCTTACACAGGATAAATTGATTGAATTAGGACTTCTATTGGGTAGTGACTATACGGAGGGGATAAAAGGAATTGGCCCAGTATTAGCCATGGAAATATTGGCTGAATTTGGCTCTTTAAAGAGCTTCAAGAAGTGGTACAATGATAACACACAAAAAATCAGTAACAAGAACGGAAGGACAAGTCTTGAGAAAAATTTACTTAACAGAATAAAGAATGGTAAATTATTCTTACCAGAATCGTTCCCTGACGACACCATCCGTAACGCATATAAGCTTCCAGAAGTTGATCACGACAAGAGTGAATTTAAATGGGGGATCCCTAACTTAGATCAAATAAGATCTTTTTTGATGTTTAGTTTGAATTGGTCACAAGCAAGAGTAGATGAAGTGCTAGTTCCCTTGGTAAGAGATATTAATCGTAAGAGGGCTGAGGGGACCCAGTCTACAATTGGTGAATTCTTTCCCCAAGAGTCTGTGTCTTCAAGAAAGAATCTCGGTATGGGTAAAAGACTTAAATCTGCTGCCGAGAAGCTTAATAAGAGATCCAAAGCGTCCAATATCTGAAATAGATATGTATGTATATGTTTATATGTATAGCGGATAGTTATAAGCGTAATCAACCTTTGTATAAGAGAGCCTCAGGATATAATGCGTAATGTCGACACAACTTTCCCAATGCGGAAGTCTGCGTCAAGTAGAGATCAGTGCTTTTTTTAACTTTTCTTTTTTTTTTTTGTTCTCACTCGCCGTTATGGTACTTACAGAAACATGTCGATACATACATATCCAATTATCCATATAACAAAAAAGACCAGGCAATTGTCAAATCAATGAGATAAGAGATGACAGAATCTTTGGCTAAAATATCGTCTATGTTGGAGTCCGCTAAGGACTTGACAATTGAGGCGGCCGTTTCTGCTTCTTCTAGGTTAACCGATACACCCAGTTCGTTAAGACCTCAAGAGATCTCAAAATTATTGAATTCAAGGTTAGACAGAGATATTTTAAATGGAATGAAATGTGTGAATTCATTGATCACGAGAGGGGAAGATGGATTAGCTTACTTTGCTGACGTAGTGAAGAACATCACATCATCTAACTTAAAGATCAAGAACTTGGTTCTAATATACTTGACAAGGTACGCTGAAGTTCAACCAGACACTGCTTTGTTATCAATCAATTCAATACAAAAATCCTTGAGTGATAAAAGTGGTCCTGTAAGAGCCACAGCTATCAGAACACTTGGAGGGATCAGAATTCCTGAAATTTCATCCTTATTGTTGTTATGCATAAAGAGAACGGTGGCAGACCCAGCTCCATGGGTGAGAAGTGGTACCGCCATAGCCATAGCCAAAGCCTATGATATTCCAAACATCAATAGAAAGCAACTATTTGAATTCCTCTGCCTTTTAATGTCTGATAGCGATATACAAGTCGTGAGTTGTGCCATCAAAACTTTTTATAAGATTAAAGAGGAGCTCAGTGCAAATCGTAAAAAGTGGGATCCTATTCATGGTAACTTCCGTCGTTTCAGTCAAATTATATCCCAAGTAGATGAATGGAGTCAGTGTTATTTGATTGAAATCTTGGTTGAATATTCAAGAAAATTTCTTCCCAGACCAAAATTATATTTAAGAAGCGATGAAAGCCAGGTTATTGACTTACCAGATGATTACTCTCAAATATTATTTCCCATTTATGACATATCAATGGATAATGACCTTCTCTTGTTCCTTAACTCATTGAAGATCTTGGTTTATTCTAGATCTGAATTTGTGGTCTTGAGTGTTTCTAAGGCTGTATATCGCTTAGGTCCTCCCCTGATGTATAAAGATTTCAAGGTAAATGCTGCTATATGTAAACTTGCAACGGGATCAAACAACTATCAGGTTTCATTGTTTGCATTAGAGACAATTTTGATGGTTTCTTTACATGACCGATCTATATTTGCACAGTATTATAAGAGATTTTATTTATATCCAACCGATAGTCCAGTAATTGCGACTTGCAAGTTACAAATTTTATCATCATTAACTACCGAAAACAACATTAAGCCAATACTTGATGAGCTAAAATATTACGCATTGAATTCGAGCCAGGAATCGACTATTGCAAAGGAGGCCATCAAAGCCATAGGTCGCTGTTCTCAAATATCACCCTATTGGAATGAGAAGATATTAAAATGGTGCTCCAAGCAGATCAAGGGAACTGGCGGTGCCACACTTAATGAACTTTTGACCGTAATAAGATATTTGATACAGCAGAAACAAAGTCTGTCCAGTATTCATACAGAAGAAGAAGTTAAACAAGACATCATTAAGACTACGTATAAGCTATCATTAATTTTGAAAGATGACAGTATGAGTTTGGATAAGGATGCTAAAGCCAGCTTAATCTGGATTATTGGAGAATTCACGGGAGTCTCTAACAACACAATTGCTCCCGATGTTTTAAGAATGTTACTCAAGAGCTTTGTCCAAGAAGCAGAAAAAGTAAGATATGAAATTCTTGTGTTGTCGGCCAAGGTGTTTTCGATTGAGCTTGATTCTTTTAAAAACCAGCATAGAGAAGATGACACAGAAGCCATGGAAAATTTTTTAAGAGAAAATATAGTTTCAAGAATGTTCCAACACATACTACACTTGGCTAAATATGACCAATCATATGACACCAGGGATAGAGCAAGAATGTTTCATGTCTTATTGAATACTGGAAGCGCTCAATCACAATTAGCGTCATTATTTTTACAAGTTCCAAAACCGACTCCGGCTATTTCCTTGCCTGATGAGGCGGACAACAAAGTAGGTAAATCATTGAGCTCGGTTCTAGTTGAATACTTTGATGTAGTTGATTGGACGAGAGATGAGTCCAGCCTTCCTTCCTCATCTATCCGAAAAGAGACTCCTATCAAGTCAAATAATTTATCCAGCAGTGCTGGTAACATCATGTCGATATCTTCCTCTAATTCAAGATCAGTGTCGCCTCCCATTATCAATCAAACTTCCATTTCATCTTCATCCTATCAAAACAGACCTTCTAAATTCGAGTCGAAGGATACCTATAAGTTGCAAAGCTTAGATGAGTTTTTCGGGAATACAAATCATGAATCAGACCAAGACTCTGAGGAGCTGGAAGAAAGCTCAGAAGAAGGAAGTGAATCCGAGGAAGAGGAATATAGTGACGACTCCGGTTCAGAGGAGGAAGAAGATAGAGAACACAGTGAGGAAGAAAATGGAGTAGGACCAAATACGGATGTCCGTTCTCAGGGTTTCGACGCGGGCAACCTTGACTATAGTTCCTCTGATGACTCCGACGCTAACAGTCAAAAAGGGTTCATTCAAGATAAAGCTTCAAAATCGTAAGTTTTGACATGAATATGTGACTTATTGTTCCAGAAGTGGTATCGATCCTTCCCTTTCAAATTGTTTACAATTCGACACGTAGAGCAAAGGGATTGTTTTTGCCAGAATGGTCAGACTAATAGCTAATAGACTTTTATAGACAAAGATAAGAGGACTAAGCAAACTTAGCAAACTTAATTGCAAAATAGAACAATAGTGTAACACCTTTTGAGATTTTGTTGCAGGCGTATCATGAGAAGTCGCAAAAAAAATGTAAAGTTTCCATTATTTTTTCCTCTTCAAACGCAATCGTTAAATTTCACCACTATAAACTATATAGTTAGAGTTACTACTGTATTTTAGTTGCTTTACCTTCGTATACTTCACATGTGAAAATGCACGCTTTCGATGCATCTTTTTTTTTGGACTATGCACTCGCCGTTCCTTTATTTTTTCTATCTCTCTTTCATATTTTTTTTTCCAATAAATAATTTTCCCTGTATACATGATGTTTTTTCGTGTTTAACTTTACAGTTACTAGAATTATAGAAAGCCTACGGCCCGAAGGACTTGGAAAAGACACGAAAGCCGCTAATAAAAGGCTAAGATTCGAAATCATGCTCGTAGCCGATGATGCTTACAATAAACAGGCTTACCTTTCAATGTGGTCTATTGTCAGCTCACTGTTGGCTTTGCTACTTTGCGTTTACGTTGCCTATTAGCTAAGCTTAGAGCTTAGTCTTACATTCCCGCGTGCTTTTGATTCACCTTTCAATACAGGGATTTACGTTGATAGCTGAAACAACACAGAACAAGAAAAAAAAAAAATAACTCAATATGCTTCCGCTCAAAATATAACAGGGATGAAATTCTCCCATAGCATGCTTGAGAGACTCTTAGTTTGTAGTTTAACCTTAACGTAGCATGACCAAAACAAGTTATGTATTTAGCTCTTCTATTTTGTTACATGAGGGATAAAGTAAATAAAATTAATTTCTCGATATGGTTAGCTAACTTTGTTACAGGCAACAAACTCTAAGTGAATTACACATGGTAAATATCATCTTACTATAAACATAAAGGCTCTTTTGATAAAGCGGCGGACTTCAGGATGCACCTGTATCTACCAATTATATAATCCCGTACTCTGTTATAAGGATATTGCTCTTTGTTCTTTGGACCTTTTTTTTTTTTATTTTTCTTATTTTGTTTTAACCTTTTAGGCGAGCTTATTCTAAAGTGCTTCAATGACTCGGGTTGATTGTTTTCTTATGCAAAAGAAAAGCCCACAAGGAATGCGAGACTGTACATAACTGTGGTTATGTGTGATGCCCTCGACTAGCGGCTCACAATGTGCGCATCAAGGCAAATTGTACGACTTGAAAATTATTATGCCTATACGGTTGATAAAAAGCAGTGAGCGACAGGGCTGATTAGACAATACAAAAGATGAGTGAATGTTTGCGTGCGGTTATAATTTTTAAGCGCTGGTAGAGGGAGGCGAGAGAGAACAAGGAAGGGCGAGAGAGAACAAGGAAGGGCGAGATCGTATGCTATTCATGTAAGTGTTGAAGATATTGGGAAGTGGGGCCCTCCATAGGCTAGGCACAATAAAAACGTTCACGTATACCCATAAAACCACCAGACCTTGGTGTTGTTCTTCACATGAGAGATGACGTGACGAGGGGCATACATTTTAGATTTAAGTTAGACACGGGTTAAACCTTTGAAGCACGGTGACTAAAAATTGCTGGTGAAGACTGGCAGTGGGTGGAAGTTTAACGCTCCATTAGGCAACCACTTAATTGCTTAAACGAAATGGTTAGTAGTCACAGGTCATCATAGGATCGATTTCCACGGATAATGTAATTATCACTAAATTACGAGTATATTCTCTGTTACGTGGTTCATCAGTTAAAAAAAAACCAAAACCAAGCCAATGATATGGCATGTGTGAATCACAGTATTTGACGTCTTTTTTATTCTTGCCTATTCGTACTCCTTGTATTATTTAACTTTCTAAACTAATTTTCTGCCTGGCTTGAAAGTGAGATATTTAAAGGGACGGAACACCCCTCAATTACCTGATTCATTTTGTCGGCTCAGTTGTAGCTTCACACCACGCGATCGGCCCTAGAAGTCAAGCACGAGAATCAATTTCCCCTGCAATCTAAGAGGCACCGTTGGTCACCTGGACCCCACTATTACAATCGTCCCCTCCGCCTTGCGATTCGGCTTGCAGAATGGATTGACATGGGCAGAAAGCGTGCAAAATATTTCACAAAAAAGCAATATAATTCTTAGCATTGAGGAAATACTGAAAATATCAAGGAGGTTCCTGCTTACTAACAGCAACATACAACTTGAAGTACAGAAAAAATCATGTCCATCTTAGACCAGCGCGCTTCTCGCTACCCAAATAGAATTATACCGACCAGCATTACAACTTTATTGACAGTATCTAGTAGTAAGCTGACAGTTTATACTTCAAAGCGAGGCATCGATATGCCATAATTTTTTGAGCATAGCACGGACATTATGCTACCTGCGCTGTTTCTCAAAAAACAATCGGACGCATCATGTCTAGTGTATTATTTTTCGAGACAGACATATATATATGCAGGGTGTGCATGTAGATTCACTTTGTCTATATTCCTGAATTTGTGTCATTTGCTCCTTTTGGATTTTCGCATCAATTAACTTAGCTTCTTAAGATTATCGCAAAAACAGAAAAAAAAAGGTTAAGCTAACTTGAGAAAACTGGGCTGCTCAATACATGTGAATTTGCAATGCTCATATTTGCCCATTTGTGATAGACTGCCAATAAGTACCTATAATATGGCTACAACGAGTGTTTGATGTAAGGTCCAGCATAATTCTCATGCCCGCTCAGTCCCCGTAGGAGAAGGCAATTTTTCATTTTGACTTTGCTTGCATACAAGGAGAGTCGGTACTTTTAGGAACTGTTGTAACCAAGGAACACTCCAGGAGGCTGACAAGAAATCGTGAAGTCAACCGAGCTAAAAAAAAAGGACAAAGTAATAACCGTCTCGTTGTTTTTTTGCTTAGTCTCAAACACCAATGATTAAACAAGCGAACCTAGAAAGGAAAACATGGGCTCAGCTACTGGAAACCCAATCTATAATTGTTACACCATATTCCAAACAAGCTCGACTCCTGTATTCCAAGAATTGCAAATCCATAACTATTTTGGGCAATCATCCAAAAAACTATCCCATGGGCAAAAGTCTATTTTCAAGCCCTTCCCATCGAAGGTTACAAACAGGTATTTTAGTTTCATTTTAGTTTCACAAATACAGAAATCGCCAAACTTTTTCACCTTCCAAATCCAATTGAAAAGATAAAAAAAGAGAAAAAAGTTCGAAGCCTGGAATCGTGATTATTTTTTTTTTCCTTTTTTAATTCTTCTTTCAAGTTACATCCGTGGTACGTTGATTGTCTTATTATTAAAACTTTAAGCTTAACAAAGTGTTTGACCGCCTTGAAACTCGTATTCGAAGAACATATGTAGCCACCTCTTTTGGTAATATCGTTGCAGAATATGAATTTTGGGAATGCCTAATGCGATAATTTTAGATAAAAAATTAGCCCTAAACAGAGCAACTAAACTTTTCACTCTTGAATAATCTTGCAGGTTGCTATATTCGTCCTGTTTATTTATGTTTAAACTGAAAAACGCCAAAAAAAGCTATTGCAAATAGAAAGAGAACGCTTTTTTAACTTAATCTTACCAGTTTTTAACTTTAGGTAGGAGTCATAACAAAAACAACAAATTAAAACAAGAAAAAATGCTGAACACGATTTCAAAGAATAGGACATTTGATAGTTTTCAACTTGGTCAATAAATGTATAAATTGTCCGGATGATCCCAGCCTGTTTTCACCGGTTTATTGTTTGCATTCCTCATTCATTCACTTGACAATACATCTCACCTAGTCTTTCGCTAAATTTTTACTCTCGCTTAAAAAATGAGATTGCAAAACATTGTTAAGGTAGCCATGGTGTCTACCGCCTTGGTATCCCCATCTCATGCCCTTCTCGATCTTTCCGGTATTCTTGATTCTGTTTTAAGTTTGGTTGATGCTACCCTTACTTTGCCAAAAGAAATTATTGACGGTCTTCTTGAAAAAAAGTACTGTGAAATTAAAGATATTTTAACTACCTTGGACTCAGGTAAACTCAAGAGGGACTACAACCAAGACGTAGTCCATTTTGAGAAGAAAGACTTGGGTAGCTTGGTCCCTAAAGCAGCCTTGGCTGTTTCTGATGTTGACAAAATTGCTGATGATATCTTCAACGTTGTTCTTAACTTCAAAGCTGATGAAGCCGATAAGCTTAATTCTCTTTTGAATGATACTATTAAGCTGGTGGAAATTCTTGGTACTGGTATTGGTGACGGTCTTATTACTTTATTGAATGATACTGTTAAAGACGTTGAAAATGTTTTCGAATGGGCTGTTTCTCTCTTGATTAAACCTGATAAGAAGAATGGTAAATGTTGTTTACCAGATCTCTTGAAAATTAAATTGGAATTAGCTACTGATATTGTTGATGACTTATTAAATACCGTCTTGCAGGTTCTTGATTCTAAATTGGAATGGACTCTTGACACTGTCGAGGACATTTTGAATGCCTTTGATCCATCCCAAATCTTGAGTGACTTAACCAAGAGAGACTATGTCTTCCAAAATGCTCCTAATAACGTTGAAAAAGTTAAAAGACTTGGTGAATTAACTGATATTCTTCAATTCTTGGAACTGATTGCTACTACCGTCAAAGACTTACCAAATTTCTGTTGGGACTGTGACTGTGGTGCTTCATCATCATCTTCAGCTGCTCCTCTGACTACTTCGTCCTCTTCTAGCGCTACCTCATCTGCCACCTCCTCTACCACTGAAACCAGCTCTACCAGCTCTACCAGTTCTTCTTCCAGTGCTACTTCCAGTTCTTCTTCTAGCGTCCCTTCATCTACCTCATCTTCCACTGAAACCAGTTCTACTGCCTCTAGCACTGTTTCTTCCACTGGATCAAGTACCGCTCCTTCATCTGGTGCTACTTCTAGTGCCCCATCTTCAGGTGTTTCATCAGCTCCTTCATCTGGTGCTACTTCTAGTGCCCCATCTTCAGGGGTTTCATCAGTTCCTTCATCCGAAGCTTCTAGTGCCTCATCTGCTGCTTCTTCTGCTTCCTCTGCCGCTTCATCTGCTTCTTCGGCTGCTTCATCCGCTGCCTCTGAAGCCTCATCTGCTATTTCTTCTATCACCTCTGGTGTTGGTTCTTTGACTAGTGGACCATCTGTTGGAGTTGGTTCTACTTCAACTGAAATTGTTGGCACTACCATCGTTACCATCACTTCTTGTTCCGAAAACAAATGTTCTGAAGTTCCAGTTACCACTGGTGTCGCTATTGTGACTGAAGAATATACTTCTTACACCACTTACTGCCCACTCACTGCCACTGAAACCGAAACTGTTGGTACCACTGTTGTCACCATTACTTCTTGTTCTGAAAACAAATGTTCTGCTGTCCCAGTTACCACCGGTCTTACCACCGTTACTGAAGAATACACCACTTACACCACCTACTGTCCACTTTCTGGTAAAGAAACCGCATCCACTGCTGCTACTCCCGCTACCGAAGAAGTTCCTTCTTCCAGTGCTGTTGGTACCACCTCCTATGAATCAGTGGTTACTGGCCCATCTGGTGTTTCAACTATTACCGTTGAATCCACTGTTTACGCTAGTGAATCTCCAGCCAGCGAAGCTCCTGAATCTAGTGCTATTGGCACTACTGCAGTTGAATCTGTCGTTACTGGTCCATCCGGTGTTTCCACTGTCACTGTTGAATCCACTGTCTATGCTAGTGAATCAACTCCTGCTTCTGAAGCCGCTGAATCCACCGCTCCTACTTCTGAAGCCGCTGAATCCACCGCTCCTACCTCTGAAGCCGCTGAATCCACCGCTCCTACCTCTGAAGCCGCTGAATCCACCGCTCCTACCTCTGAAGCAGCTGAATCCACCGCTCCTACCTCTGAAGCCGCTGAATCCACTTCTCCTACTTCTGAAGCTGCTGAATCCACTTCTCCTACTTCTGAAGCTGCTGAATCTACCACTCCAACCACTGTTGCTGCTGAATCCTCTACTCCAGCTGTTTCGGAAGTTTCCTCTTCCACCGCTAGCGTTCCAGCAGTCGAAACCAACGAAGCCAATGGTGCTAGCGTTGCTTCTCTTTCAATTGGTGCTGTCTTAGCCGGTTTTGCTGTCTTATTGATGTAATCCTGCTAAGGTACCAATGGCAAAGTATAAAACTTTCCTTTTCCTGGATTTTTAATTTTCTAATTTTCTTCTCACAATTCCTATTTATCTTTTTGAATTTCTATATTTCTTTGTTTGATCATCTCGGATACCAATATCTTAATGTCGGATTAATTTTATTTTTATGAGCTCACTTGGTAATAAAAAGAAGCTCAGTTTTCCTTTATCTTAACCCTATCTCACCCAAAAACAAAGCAGCATTTTTTTCTTTGAAAAATAGTTTCTTTGTGAGGTCGTCTTATTTGTTTCGGTTCTTTCATGAGTTCAGTGTTCTCATGTCGATTACTTTTTGTATTTTAATTAGTTAGATTAATATATCACTTTTTTAATTTTTAATTAAGTTTTGTTTTTCCTTTTTAAAAAATTGTATTGAGCCCCTTGTTCTCACAAAAAAGGTCGAGATGTACAGGTGTTGTGCGAGCAGCAACCCCACACTTACATGAGCTTATATCTCCATTAGGCAAAGTGGACAAAAAGAAAAAAAACAAAAAAAAACAAAAGAAAAGGCAAGAATACTCCAACCGAATCAAGACAAAATGGTTGGAAAAAAAGTTTAAGAAAAGTTTGAGAAGAGGTTAAGAAAAGTTCGAGAAACCAAGTAAGTGTTCAATAAAAAGAAAGAAGATATCTAATAATAGAGTGGAGTAGGACGCAAGACAGAGAATTAATAATAAATACGACTTGATTGCAACAAGATCTCGGGAAAAATCCGACATCAGAAAATCTGCCATTGCTCTCATCTTGGCGCTTGGCTCTCCAAAGGATGCTAACACGTGCCCCATACAAACCTTCTAATCGGAGGCATACCCGTTGGGGGACGTAACAGAAGGTTAAACTTAAGAGATGAGTGTCCGTTGAAAAACGCCTGATGCAGACCGAGCCTTACGTGGAGAGATTTAAGTTTATTTGGTTGCATGTCGGGAACCACCGAGCTGATTTAGAACGCAAGTAGAGACGTGCCTGTAACGTGATTGAGTCTTGTCAAGCTAGGCATGGAATCGAGCAAAGAAAGAGCAGAAAAGGGAAAGGGAAAAGAAGAAGAAGAGAAAAGAAGCTTAAAAATGCTTAATTTGGGTCTCTTGAATTAAAAGGCTACTTAGAATATCTTATGGGCATGCGTATTGTTCTTAATGAGGAGAGAAACTTCCTGTAGTGAACAAATGAACAATAGAAAGAGATCTAATACACCAAAAAAAAAAAAGTGAAAGTAGGGATTTATACTCTCAAAACTTAGTTCATGGCTTGAAAGAATATATTAAAGTAAACTTTAAGCCCAAGAAATAGAAATTAAAAGGGTCCAGTCATCTACTCAATTCTGATAAGGATTCAGGATTCCCCGTAAATCCACTTCAAAAAATATCGCCAAAGCAAAATGCAGGCAAGAGTGTCGGACTTAACTAAAAGGATTCTAGTTACAATTACAATCAAACAAGACATGAAACATGCAGCTAGACTTGTAGGTGCTACAAACTTCTGTCTTTTTTTTTCTTTTTCTCTTTTCTTTTTTTTTTCTTTTTTTTTTGTTTATTTGTTCTTCGAAGTCTAGAGTAACTGAAGATGGGAGGTCCTTTTCTAAATTGAGAACACTGAAACGGGAAAACCCACTTCAAAAAGTGGTCGTGGTAGCTATTTGTTGTTTGATATAGAGGTCAGTGCCTTTGTCAAATACTTTTTAGTATCCACCACTCTCCATCACCCATCGAGCTAGCTGCCATATGCCCAGTAGAGAATTGAAAAGTCAAGCATAGGTAAAACAACTACTACTGGGATACAATCACCCTTTGTGACCTATTTCCTATTCTTTTCAATTCTTTTATTTTGTGTGTCTATGTAACTTGTGGCTGATTCTAGTCATCATTGCAGAGCCTCTCCATGCAATGCACTGTAACAAGGTTAATGAAAGTGAGAAATGGGAGTATGCGAATGCCTAAGCAAGCACGAACTTAGCTAAGCCGTTTTCCAAACAAAAAGGGTCTCATTTGGAGTGATCCTTTAACTAAAGCAAACAAAGAAGCATCTCAAAACCATTGAAGCAGAAAAAAAATATATACTTTCATGTATACATGATACCCTAAAGAAGCATCCAGACATCCATATAGGTCAATCATGGGGATCCGTTAGAAACTTTATTTTTTTGGTATCATAAAGCATAGCTTACGAATTCTGGCAAACAAGCCAGAGCAAGTTTTGTAGAGCAGCTAGCTATGTAATTGACTAGCACCGAATTTCATTCTGTCAAACTTGTTTGTGCAGCACATGTACAAACAACCAGTAAGTAAGAATACATCGCATTTATTTTTGTTTGTTAAAAGTACGGGACGGAACATTAGCGGGACTGCACATAAATAGGCACCATGCATTGTTTTTGCCGCAAAATGAGACAATAGGGTCCTTTTAACAATTTGATTGTTTTTAACTTCAACATTATTGTTTCTAGAGAATTGTACTATTTCACCTCTCTTGAATTAATCCCTCATGCTAATACTTTGAATGATTTCCAGAGTGGTAGACTGATTTGAGTTAGAAGACTTACATGGAAGTAGAAGGCTGACTCCTACTTCTGAATAGGTAATACAAAGCAAGATACTCCTTGTTTAATGTGCCCCTGTTTACAGATAGAACATAAGGGGAAAGTTAATTAGGCCAAACGTGCCACAAAATTAAGTGAATAAGCAGGGCTAACTATAAAAATTGATGCATATTGGAACCATGGGAAATATGGAGAGAAGGTGCAAGAGAAGAAAGAGCCGCAGAGCCAGACCGAGGAATTGAAAGTTTAAGCATACTTATTGTCATCTTAGTTAATTGGCAGTGCTAATATCTTGGAGGCAAAGAAATTAGTTATGAGTTTTTCAAACTTTAAAAGAAGGCAACTTAAAGATTAGAGTGTTTTCTAAGCTAGTCGAATGTCAGTCATTATTGGAGCCGTAGCGTTGAGAACCATGACGGAAGTCCACGTTGTAGTGGTTGATAAAGTTTGACACCTATTAAGATTATTATGCTGAGCTACAAACAAACTTGTGATGGGTTCATCCAAAAACAATAAAAGTCATATCAAATAAAGTTACATTGGGAGTGAACAAGAAGGAAATCACAACACCTATTCTGTTGAGTTTTTTTACGAATTCATCAAGGTTAAGAGTCCAGACGGCAAAGGACGAATTGAGAGAACAATAACAGATGTATTTGTATGTATATAAGCAATTTCTATTCTTAGAGCCGTTTATTGACTAATAGTCAAATGTTTATTTTTAAGTCCTTTTCGAATTAAAGTTGTTCGAATTAGTCGTGAGCTGGTCTATGAGCACCTAATTTTAGGTGCAAGTGTAGTGACATGAGACATAACATGCGACATAATTGGTATGGGCTTCACTCAATTGGAAAGTGAAAAAAATATTTTCTCAAAGGAAGTACAATAGGAAGTTTATATTAGCTAGAAGAGTCCGAGACCAACAATTGGTTAGCAATCTTGGATCGCACCATAGCTCTTTCCTGTCTGATAGATTGTAGATCGTACGGAGCCATCGTCCCAAATTGGATACAAGGTTGGCGAAAAATAATTCCTAACAAAATCATCAAATGAGCGCCTTTTAAATGCTCTTAGTGGATTTTACCTTTTCTCTCAGTCTTCCCCCTTTCTTCATTGAATTTAATGTAATGCTTATGCGTGTCATTTGCTGGCTTCGCCATTTTTCCAACAGCAGAAAGGTCAGTCTGTCCAGGTAAGGCGCCTATCCTTACAAACAGCATAACTAGTTGAAGGAGTCTCAGAAGAAAGGGTGAAATTTTTACCGTGTTCCACCCATAGTGGCGCTCTAATGGACGCACGTTTTGTGCTTCTTTATTTTAAGCCTGATTTATTTTCTAACCCATGCTAAAACAAGTAACAAACACAACACCACTTTTGTCTTCGAGCAATGAAAATTGAACAGACAACCTTGTCCATCTAGATGAGAGAACAATGGAGAGTTTAAGAAAAAGAATATTTTTTTTCTTTTTTTGGCCATGTGAACTAAATATATTTTTTTAGCATTTTTCAAGTCGCGCGCTTTCTATTCCCGTCTTCGAGGGAAATTCACTTATGGCGAGCTGCCATTAGATGGCCATTGACAGCATTGAAGATCGCCAATGCAGCAATTAACACTAAATACCAAGGTATTTACCCCAAGCGGAGTCTAATCCTCGTCCCCTTTTAGGGGAAACTCCAAACACAGAGTACGAACTGATTACAAGGATCTGGGATACACCGCATAATACTGCCTTGGTCGATCGATCTTCATGCCTCTGACTTTTCGTCAAGATTGAATTGTAGCCCATGAAACCAAGAGCGATTTTTTATATTCAAACCAGCGAAGCTTGGTGCTCGTAACAATAAGAGTATCCATTTACTCAACCACTAGAAATAGCAGCTTGGCTCCCGTTTCACACTGCAAATCTTGGATCATTTTAAATTCTGTCTACTGTAAGTAGACTAAACCAAGCGAGAGGTATCTTTTTTCTTTTTCTTTTTTTTGTTTATTATGTGAGGGAGTAGTCGGGGGTCACATGACATTTGAACTTTTTATTCAACTTGACCCGTATCCCTGGCGCCAATTAAACAATGTAGGAGGAGGTGTTCCCGTTCATTGTTCTTATGAACCCGTGCTTCGTTATACAATAAACTTTCGGGTCTTTGTTTTCTCACCCATCGATTCACTTAATTCACAAAAATGAAAATAAGCGTGTCAACTTAATATCTACATTCCAACCCAAAAGGTGCGCATTTTCACTATTTTCAAACTTACAGTAATGTGGTGAGGTTTCCGCATTTAGACAAATTCATCAATTCAGTTTGTAAGACCCTTCCTTTGTGGCTGCACCTTTGCCGGTTTCTTTTGCTGAAAAAACCATTCATCACTCTCTTAATAATGGAGGAGGTGTTCCATTATTCCAACCCTTTCGGCCCATTATTGTATTTGTCTGGTGGTTTTTTGTTTCTTGTTCCCTAGTCCTTCCTCAAGTTTTCTGTTTTCCATTGAGCTCAATAAGCCTGTTATGCCTCAGTTCTTATAGCTACAGTAGAGGCTTTTATGTGATTCAGACTGTTGATCACTGAGTGGGTTTCGATGAACCATGTTCACTGGGCACATCTAAGTTTGGCATATCTTCAATGTCATATCATGTTTATCTCTTTTTTTATATCTTCTGATGTTAAACTTCCGACTCGTGTTTACGGTAACAATAGGATTTTTCTTTTCTTTTTCTTTTTCTTTCAGGTTCCCAATTTTTGATTTGGTGTTGAGCTCCTTCGCATGCACATGTACTAAAACCTTGCTGCTGCATCGTATTCTTTCTTTTTCCTAAATTTTTTTTTTTCGTTTGTTTCTTTTTTTGTTTTTTTTTTTTGCAATTATCGCCAACCAATTCTTTACTCTTGATACTTTTTTTTGTACTTCAATATGGTGGGATCATTATTTGAACAATAGAACCCATTTTGTTCCATAGCAAAAAACAGAACCATCTTAACAATGGAAAGCTTTTCATCTTTGGTTCTTATTCGGGCATAATTCGTATTGTAGGGACCAGTGTTATTGGTGTATGTGCATTACCGTATTTTGATATTGTCTTCCAGCTCACAACCTTGAAGGTTTGCAATCGAACAGACCTGGAAGAAACTGTATAAATATGTTATCCAGTTCCTTCGTTTTTCTCTGATTTCTATTTTAGGTTTTTCATCTTCAAGCTATACCCACTCAGTCTTTCGCTAAACCTAATACCGCTTTTAAGATGCTCTTCTCTAAATCCAAGGCAGCTGCTATCGCTTTAGCTGCTTCTTCTTTCATCGCTACCTCTGAAGCTTTCAAATTTTCCTTCAGTGAATACTTTGATTTTTCCCTTTCTTTGGGCTTACCAACCCTCGATGAATGTTCCTCAAATGATATTTTCCAATTCGGTATTGATCAAAGTTTGAATCTTGATATTGATTTATTAAAGAGAGAAGCTGAACAAGAAGTTCATGAATATCTTTTAGGTAAGAGAGATTCCTCTAATGTTCCAAAAGCTGCTTTCTCTGTTAGTGACGTTGCTCTTGTTTCCGGTAGTCAATTCAAAGTCACCGTTAACTTTGAAACCGCTGCTCCTAAAACTTTATTCAACGCTTTCATTGGTGAAGCTACTAGTGTTAAGGTTCTTGGTTTGTCTGCAGAACAATCCGCTGCCTTAGTTTTCGGTGCTGGCACTGATTCTAGTATTAACAACATTTTCCAATGGTCTGCCACTTTTGTTATTGACGCTTCTTTCCACAATGGTTTATTCTGTTTACCTGATGATTTTGGTATTGAATTCGAATTCGGTGCCAATGCTACTGTTGGTATCTTTGATATCTGGAAGAGTTACTTCTCCACTGACTTCAAATACACTTTGGACCAAGACTTCTCCAATGCTAAGACTGTTACCAACTTGAAGAGATCATTAGATATCATGGAATCCCAAAAGAGAGCTGAAGTTGAAAAGAGAGCCATTGATCTTGGCTTCAACTTGGACCTCTTGTTACAAATTGGTACTCCTTCTAACATCTTACCTAACTTCTGTTGGGATCCTGCTTGTGTTTCTTCTGCTTCTTCTGCTGCTCCATCTACCACCACCACTGTTGTATCCTCTTCTGCCGAACCATCTACTACTACCACCGTCGTCTCTTCTTCTGCTGAACCATCTTCTTCCACTATTGTTGTTTCTTCTTCTTCTGCTGAACCATCCTTATCCACTGTTGTTGTTTCTTCTTCTGCTGAACCATCTTCTTCAACTGTTGTTATTGTTTCTTCCTCTGCTGAACCATCTTCAACCGTCGTTGTTGAATCATCCAGTGTTCCTGCTAACGTTACCACCTTGGAATCCTCTTCTGTTACCCTCGCTCCATCTCCAGCCACTGTCACTGATATTGCCACTACTGTTGTCACCATCACCTCTTGTGAAGACCACAAATGTACCGCTGTCCCAGTGACCACCGGTCTTACTACCGTCACCAAAGAAGAAACTGTTTACACTACTTACTGTCCATTACCTACTTCTGAACCAGCTCCAGCTCCAAAACCAGTTGAAACCACTTCTGTTGCTTCAGTTGTTACTGACAAGGATACCACTTCTACCATCTATATCGATACCACCATTTACGGTTCTAGTGCTAAACCAAGTGCTACTGAAGCCACTGAAGCCACTGAAGCCACTAAACCAACCACCGTTGCTGGTGAATCTACTGCCCCAACTGTTGTTGCTGAATCCAGTGCTCCAGGAACCGTTGCTGGTCCATCTACCGTTCCAACTGTTGCTGCTGAATCCAGTGCTCCAGGAACCGTTGCCGGCCCATCCACCGTTCCAACTGTTTCTGCTGAGGAAACTTCCCTTGGTTCTAGTTCCAGCGCTACTGCAGCTGCTTCTACTGCTCCAGGTGTTGAATCTGCCTATGAAGGTAATGCCAATGGTTTGGTTGCTCCATTCAGTGGTGCTATCTTAGCCGGTATCTTTGCTGTCTTAAACATCTAAGTATGATTAATTTTTGGTTAATCGTCTGAATAATTTCGTCAAACTTTTATTTTTTTTTTAATATTTTTTTATGGTTCAGACCACTCTTATTGTCTAAGCATATTATGCGGGATACTTATAAAATTCTATCATCGTTATTATACCAATTTTTTCGAAGTTAAAATGCTTAAACATTCTTTAACTTTTTTTTACCTCTTACTATTAAATACATACTTGTTTGGTTTAAGTATCATCAATATGTGGATTTCTTCTTTTAATCAATTTCTTGTATAACTTTGGAAGATTGATTTCTTCAAATTATTGCACCCAATACGGTTAACTATTCGGTTTCTTTTCTATTTTTGGCCTTTCTTCCAGAATTTTGTCTTGATAATGAACATGGTTGACATGCTTCAGTTTTTTTAATTTTTTTTTTTTTTGAATTTATCTTCTTCAGCTTAATATATGGACTTAATATACACTCGTATATCTTATGAAACCAATGTAAAATAGTTGTATGTAGTCATTTCTGGAGATAGCCACAGGGTGAGCTGAGAGTTATTATATGCCGTACAGGCATGCAAGCAAAAACAAACAAAAAAAAAAAAAAAGAGAAAAAAATCAACCAGAGCAAGATTGAAAAAAACTAAAAAGCATCCATCCAGTCAACTAGAGAAGAATATGCCTGGATATACGATAACACATAACCACACAGACACATGTTTCGCTTAATACATCGAGCCAGACCGGCCAGACCGCTTGCACAACTCCGCTTCCCATTGAGTCGTTTCTATAGCAAGTACGCATTGAACGACCAAATCAAAATCCATGAGCATGAGAACCAAGGACTATATACATTCAATCTTTCCCAAAACCCGCAAGCATTAGCCATTGGTTACTGTGATTCCAAACATAATGTCACTCCCAACAACTTCCACGTGAACGGTGAGTTTGTTCAATTATTACATCAAGCGGTGGGCGACACGATTCCAGAAGATTTTGCATTCATAGTAGAGGCTGGGGCCAATGCCAGTCTGTACATGCCCATCTATGATTTTCGAGAGGTGCCACGATATGGACGAATTCCAGAAGTTGACAACATCTATGGTTATGTGATGGTGGATGATGGCGGTAAGATTGTCCCCGGTACTTATGAGAGTAACAACTTATACCGTATATGTAATGGGGCTGGATTGATCAAATTGAGTGATCATTTATACGAAGTGTTGCAAAAGATCACTGAATCGAAATAAGACTGATTATCACAAGGAAAACAAATGAACTTAAGAACAACAACCAAAGGGCAAGGACCAGGGGGATGTATCATTTTTATTTTTTTCGTAATTGAAAAGGAGAAGAAAAATGTTTAGCCGCACTTCGTGACTGGTCTTTGCAACAACAACCACCAAAAACAAAAAAAAAAAAGAAAATTAATCAAAACGAATGGTGATACATTACATATTTATATATTGGTATAAATACGTATATATATGTAATCAGAGTTGAGGATATAAATTGATCACAATATCCCTTGCCGTGTGTCTTTTGCACAATTGACTTCGTTTCGATACTTCACCAGAATATATATACAATGGTATTTTCCAGAACAATTACTTCGTTTATCATTAGAGGCACCCAATTATTGCTTACTATTATCAACCTTGGGCTAAGCGCCGGGTTGTTAGCAGATATTGACTATGCTTATGGTAGAGCCGTCTTTGCTCTTGTTATTACTTTATTAACTTTGCTCTATTTAGCAGCCGGGTTGGTATCACCTATTTTACGGTTTTTACAACCGGTGGTTATACTTGTGATTGAATCAATATTGGCTATTTTATGGCTTGTTGTTTTCGCTCTCATTGCCAATGACTTTGGATCAGCCTCGTGTTCAGGTTCATACTATTTATACGGGTATTATTCATATGATTTTTCCTATTGTAAAGTTGGGAAAGCTTTGGCTGCATTCTCATTTTTGGAATGGATTTCGGTGGTGTTATCATTGGTGGTGCTTATCATTTTCACCATAGTTCCATTGGCTAAAGCAGGGGGTGCTAACAATTTACTTCATTTTAGTAGCTTCAGTTTGGGCGGGATATTCACCACCTCCAACAATACTCACTTGGCTTCCACCACTTCCGATACTACTGGTGGTGTCATCACCACAAATGGTGGTGACGACACTGATGACTTGGAAAAGAACGCTGATATTGCTCCTTCACCAGAAGCTCCTAATGTACAAGGAGGTGAAATAAACGTTCCAATCGATCATCAGGAGGCACGTTCTACTGAAGATGCCCATGCTAATTCTTCAACTGTGGATCCATCCTCCGCCGAAGAACCTGTTCCTTCCAGCAAATAACCTAGGTACTCGTTTCAGTTTGCTAAGAGAACCCAACTTAAAAACAAAAAAACAAAAAAAAAGAGTAAGAGAATTACGAAGATCGGCAAAGAAGAAAAATAAATACAAAAAATAAATCAATCTCTTTTTTTCTTTAAAAAAGAGGCTTTTGCCAACGTCTTAGTTATTTTTAATTTGTGATCCTATAATTTGTGAATGTGGTCCTTTGTGTCTATGTAATTCTGTCTATGTGATACTTTGTGTCTATGTATGTGTGCTTATATCTTAATACCCATAATAATATTGCTACATCGATGTACTACGAGAATTGAATTACTCGAAATAATGTAGTTTTCGATTTCTCGTAAATTTAATTAACCGCAAAAAGCTGAAAAAAAACAAAAAAGATCATTCATTGATTAAAAAGCCCCCCTCTTAAACTTACGATTACCAATTGGTACAGCTACATTTACTACTGCAAAAATACACCTTGTAACTAAAGAACATTTTGTACATGACTATTCTACATTGTACAGTACTACTTTTAATACTAATTGGTAACTTTTATTATAATAACTTTTAAAACTTTTAAATAATACTGTTTGGAAAATTTTAAATAATACTGTTTGGAAACTTTTAAATACGGGAAATAATATTGTCATAAATTAAATTGATTTTCAGTTGAATTTCAATTTGAAAGGTTTTTCACAATCACCATTCTTGTTTAATTTGACCGGAATCTGGACATACTTACCATGGCCATGTTTACCCAGTTCATCATAACACCAATCACTAACCAGACCATAACTTAATTCGTGACGTTCTTTATCTAATTGGAATTGGAATCTCAGAGGTTGGTTTTGATTATTACAATTCAATCTACCCAAATTGTCAACCCCACAATATCCTTTAGAGCTTCTCACGTTATAACCTCCAAATTGCAGTTTGGTTACTTGGAATGTAGCGCATGTACCATATTCATACCATTGACCATTGCTGATAAGACAGCCAGAGTGTCCGGGTAATTTGATATAACCTTTGTTTGGGTGTCCACCACCAGGGGGTTGATTAGGTGGAGATGGGGGTTTGAATCCTTTATCCTTGGGGATAAACTTAATACCTTCATTAGGACAATTTGAATGAGTCAAGGAATCAATGGGTACAAAATAATGACTCAAGATTGATCCTCTTAAATGATGATAATACCAAACTTCTTGTAATGCTTGATATTTATTGCATTTAAAATAAACGGTTCTATCCTTGAATTTGGAATTTAAAGCATCAGCAATTTGTTTTTTGGTATAAGTTTGATCATTTGATGGAACAATTCCTGCTTCTTCTAAGAATTGAAACGTAGGTAATTGTTCATAAAGTGCCACCGCAATCTTGAAAAAATCATAAACATTTTCATCAGTTACAAAATTTGGTTGATAACATTTAGGTCTTAATGTTTTGATACAAGTGGCATGTTTATTAAATTCATGCATCCATAAGGATTCATCATTTCCATTGAAATTCTTCCAAATTTGTTGCATTTTATCAAGTAATTCTTCATCCTTGAATTTATCCCGAATAATTCTCGTCACTTCCCCCGTTCTTAAGTTCAAATCTTCTTCACAAAATTGTTCATAACTACCATCACAATTGTCGGGCCATAATCCATGTAATGTAAACGTGTCATTGGGTCCAATTGGTGGATAATAATCCCAGAATTGCGTTTGTAACATGATCCCACCTGGGGATTCAAAACAACACGTATTTTCAATTGGAGTCGAATTGGTACAAGTAAGTGGAATATCAATGGGGCAACTGGTCCTAGTATTAGACAATCCTAACACTTGTTGTTGAGGAGATTCATCGTGCGAATTTAAACATTGACATGCCTCCAATATGCCGAATAGCGTCACTAATTGGAAAAACATGATTATCGATAAAAGTAGTTAGCTTGAAGTCTTTGTTCACAGTGCTATACTCTTCATTTTTATATTCTTTATCTTATCGATAAGACCCTCTCGTTTCCGAGCGGTGCCACGACACGACGTGCCTCGTGCTCCGGAAATAGAAATTGCCGTTGCACCGTGCTGGTAATTTCCCCTTTGACAGCCGAGGGCACGGGTCTGCACATTACTACCACCACCGCCACTCTACTAGTTCTAGTACTGCTGCTAGTACTACAAAAATGGTGAAATTTTTTAAATCCGTTGAGGATACCTTTATTAAAATTATATATGAATAGTGTATAAAAATCTACCGTTATCAATTCTTTTGGATACTGATAAAAAAAAAGAGATAATAATAATAATAAAAAAAATGGAGAATAGAATGGAAAGTGATATGAAAAAAAAACCCAATTGTGAGAATAAAAATCAATAATAAAAAAATACGGTTTTATGAAAAAACCATATTCAAACAAAAATGTAAAGAAATCATCTAAACATAACTTGATTCATAAGAAAAGAAAAATGTGGAGTCATTAAATGCAGTTGATGCAAATAAAATATTAAAATACAATGATACCAATGAAAATAGTAAAAAAAAAAAAAGGAAAGAAGTGATAATCATCAGCAGATTTTGTTTGTAGAAGTCCAAAGACTAATTACACAAATATAGTTGTCTAATATTTGTAAATTTCAGCCTTGAATGGACCTTCCTTTGGAATACCCAAGTATTCGGCTTGGACATCAGATAAAACAGTCAATCTAGCACCCAAGTGGTCCAAGTGACATTTAGCAACGGTTTCATCCAAAATCTTTGGTAATAAGTGGACACCAAGGTCGAATTTTTGGCTTTTACTGAATTCAGGGAATTGAGCTCTGAATTCAGCGTCATCGGCTTTGAATAAAGCAATTTGAGCCAAGACTTGGTTAGAGAAAGAACAAGACATGACGAAAGAAGAGTGACCGGTGGCACAACCCAAGTTAACCAATCTACCTTCAGCTAAAAGAATGACATGACGACCATTCTTCATTAAGAATCTGTCAACTTGAGGTTTGATGTTAACGACGGATTCAGCGTTAGCTTTCAACCAAGCAACATCAATTTCAATATCAAAGTGACCAATGTTACAAACAATGGCATCTTCTGGCATTTGTTCGAAATGTTTACCGGTGATAATGTCACGACAACCAGTGGTGGTGACGAAGATTTGACCAATAGAAGCAACTTCATCTAATGGAGCAACTTGATAACCAGAAACAGCAGCTTGTAAAGCATTGATTGGATCAATTTCAGTGACAATGACTCTAGCACCCATGCCTCTTAAAGCCATGGCACAACCTTTACCAACATCACCGAAACCAGCAACAACGGCAACTTTACCAGCAATCATAACATCGGTGGCTCTCTTAATACCGTCGATTAAAGATTCACGACAACCGTATAAGTTATCGAATTTAGATTTGGTAACGGAATCGTTAACGTTAATGGCTGGAACCTTCAATTTACCATCTCTCAACATTTTGTATAAGTGGTGAACACCGGTGGTGGTTTCTTCGGATAAACCGAAACAGTCATCCAACATTTCTGGGTATTTTTCATGAACCAAAGTGGTTAAATCACCACCATCATCCAAAATCAAGTTCAATTTTTTGTTGTCCTTGAAAGCAAACAATTGTTGTTCGATACACCACAAGTATTCTTCATCAGTTTCCCCTTTCCAAGCGAAAACTGGAACACCAGCAGCAGCAATGGCAGCAGCAGCATGATCTTGAGTGGAGAAAATGTTACAAGAAGACCAAGTAACTTCAGCACCCAAGGCAACCAAGGTTTCAATCAAAACAGCGGTTTGAATGGTCATGTGCAAACAACCGGCAATTCTAGCACCTTTCAATGGTTGAGATGGACCGTACTTCTTTCTGATGTACATCAAACCTGGCATTTCATTTTCAGATAATTCAATATCTTTTCTACCAAAGGCAGCTAAGGAAATATCAGAAACTTTGTAATTGTGAGCTGGAGCAGACATGATGAGTTAATTGTCGATCAAGAAATATAAATATATTGCTTTAATTAATAAGAGAAAGTAGAAAAGAGAAAAGGAGAAATCCTCTAAAAATAGTGAAAAATTAGAAATATATGGGCATCGACTGCTTAAATACTATCAAGTTGAGATCGACGAAAAAAAAAAAAAAAAAAAAAAAAAAAAAA